>VXBZ01008628.1:165936-187014 GCA_013399135.1 Heliornis fulica
AAAAAAAAGATCCAAGTCATCTTAACCAATTACAAAGCAGAGTAAGATGCTTAAAAGAGAGAAGACAGGGAAAGAGAGAGGACAGGGAAAGAGAGAGGACAGGGAAAGAGAGAGGACAGGGAATCAGCTACTTTGCAGTGTTGAGTACCTGTAACACAGAGCAACTCTCTGCAGCAGTTCTCCCCCAAGGAGCTACACACCTTTTACCCCCAGTTTACTCCTGCTACTTAGATTTGAGAAAAAATCAAGCTCCCCATCCTCACTCGTGTCCCCTCCTCCGGCTCCACTGCCTGAGGAGCTGGCATCGAGGAAGATGCTCTCGCCTCTAATCCTGTTTGCAGATTTACAAACTCGTTAATGCGTTCAAACAGATCACAGCTCAGCCGTGTGCTGGGCAGGGCGCTCAGTCTGAGCCCGACATTCATTTAGCAGGGAGCAAGGCGGGGTGCCAAGGCAAACACCTCTCGTTAAGGTGTAATTAAAGATGGTAGTGTTAATAGTAAACGGGGAGTAGGGAAATAAAATTCAGGAATTAGAGGCTCCATCATCCCTGAAGACTTTTTGTTAGCTAAAGCCATGTGTATTGTTTTAAAGGTGTATTTTTATCATTAAAAAGTTAAAAAAAAAAGCAAACCTGACATTTTAAATCCCTTCCCCAAAGCCAGGAGGTTACAGAGCGTCTCATGGAAACAACTGCAGATGCAAACCAAATCAAGACTGAGTTAAAATAAAGCAGCAAGTAAAAGCAGCTCTTTGGACAACTCCCATCTGAGGCCAGGTTGACCTCAGGTACTTAATTCCTCTGAGCTGGATGTTACAGTAGAAGTGGAAGGTCCTATTTGTGCCACCCGTGTCTGTGCATCCCCCCACCCTGCAGCCACAGCCCCACTGTCAATGCAAAAGGATTTTCTGCATCACTCCTTTCCTCAGAAAGGCCAAACCCTGTACACACCACAGTGTTAAAGATCCACAACTTCCCTGCAATGTTGTCTGCAGGGTGTTCAACAAGCCCTTCTTCTCCCAGGCTTCCCAGTAAAAACCAGATGAGGAGTCCTCCCCTCCCCAGCACTGCAGCGAGGGCTGAGCACGGAGGGCTGGCAGGCGATGCAGAGCTATGCAATTAGCTAAGTGGATATTTTCAGTTTAATTAATTTACCCCCCAAAAGAGCACCAATTCACTGAAAAAAAACAAACATGGCCAGAGAAAGGTAAATTAGATGCAGTTTTAGGGAGGGGGGAAAAAGATACACTAACGTTTTCTTTTGAAATGTAACCAGCCAACACATAAAAGAAAAACAAGAAAAAACCCAATAAAGAAAAAAGCCCTTTAAAAACTGAGTGCTCTGCTCTGGTTTGTCACTGCAGCAGGGCTACACACACACAAACACTGGCTTCACCAGGTGAAAATTCTTCCTCCTCACTGAGCTTCCCTTTGCTTTCCACCTATGCCCAAAGAACCACACCAGGGTGGGTGACACAACCGGGCAATGGTCCCACCATGAAAACTGGGATCCTGCTGATGCTAGATGCCCACCTTTGCTCAGGTGTGAAGGGTTTTATTCCCCCAAGGACCAACACCAGGAGCTGGACATGATGCTTTGACTCAGATGAGGTGAAAGGGCACAGCTGAAGCTGAAAATAGCCTCATCATCAAACCACAACGCTCCATGAGCACAGCAGGACAGACAGACAAGGTGAAGTGGGTGGCAAAGGTGTCCTGGAAAACACAGGGACCGCGGGTGAGCCCCTCCCTGGGGTAGCTTTGGATAGCTTATAGCACAGCCAAGACCTCTGAACCCCGTAAAGCTGCAGCCCCGATGCACGGCACGTCTGTCTCAGGGATCTATATTAATTGCTCGTTGACTCTCAAAGCCAGGGTGCTTTTAAAGGTCTGCCCCAGGAGAGGGCACCAGACCCCCTCTCTGCGCAAACCGGCCTCCCCCAAGGCCACCTCCCAGCCCTGCACCCCGGCATACACCCAGCCCTTTGGGTGGGCACACAGGGTGGGCCATCAGCCAAACCTGCATCCTCGCTCCCTGCACCGCTACCTGTCCCTGCGTTTCCCAGGACATCGCTTCCCAGTTCCAGCTCCACTCGGGATGCTCTGGGTACCAGCCCAGCTGCATTCTAGGAATCACTACATCCAGACCCTTTGGGATGTAGTATCCTTCCCTCTGCTGCTGCCAGCCCTCCTCCAGCCCACCCATCCTGCACCTCGGCTCTTACCATCTTCCCTCTCCCTCTATTATTTATAAACTCTAAATGTGCTTCACTCCATAAAAGTGTTTGGGGAGAAAGTTGGTATGAAAAAGGCATTAGACAAAATAAAGTTATATGGTAATGTAAATGGAGAGGGCAGCATTTGGGATGGATTTTTTTTTTTTTAAAGCTGATCTTCTCAGCAAGATACGACCTTTCCTGGAGTGCTACAAACACTTAGCACAGAATCGGATTTAATGACAAGCAATAGGCAGCAGTTAAAGGCACTTAGAGCAGAGAACAAGCAAAGCAAAGCTTAGCCCAGATCTGGTTTTACTGGGCTGGGACAGCGGGTGGGTTGTTTCTGGTTTGGTTTTTACCCAGTGCTTCTGCAGGAGCAGCTCTTGGAGCCCTTTCGGAGCCTTTCCATGAAGGAGGAAATCCTTCTGCCGAGCGAGGTTCCTGCAGGGAGAGCGCTCCAGCTGTAGGGCTCTGATGAGGTTAAGCATTAATTAAATTGAACTGCGAGAAAATAATTACACACATGCATCCGTCAGGCCGACTTGTCACTACCCAGTAACAAAGTTGGATGCAAACTCCATCAGTGGAACTGTCACATGGCTGTTAGGAGGAAATAAATGCATCCCAAACGGACAATATCATTTAGGGGGAGGAAAAAAAAAAAACCTAAAACACAAACCCATGGATTGCAAAGGATTAATGAGGCGAAGGGTTTGTGTTTGCAGTTGGATGTTAAAAGCAAACATCGTGAGCTGTGATATCATCGTTTAACCTTAATGCTCAATAGCACTCCAACCGCTCGCCCGCCGGAGGGACAATTAACCGCAGGCTGTAAAAACACAGCCTCCAGCGCGGGAGGGGCTGGGGAAGGGCGCGGATATAGCGCCTGGCCACGGGGTTTGCAAGCGGAAAGAAATGTAAATCGAAAG
This sequence comes from Heliornis fulica, assembly GCA_013399135.1. Taxonomy (NCBI): domain Eukaryota; kingdom Metazoa; phylum Chordata; class Aves; order Gruiformes; family Heliornithidae; genus Heliornis; species Heliornis fulica. The sequence goes on from VXBZ01008628.1 coordinate 169,086, forward strand.
GGAAAAGGGATGGGATGGGGCTGGGGGGAGTGAGATCTCCGGTGGAGATGCTGGAATTGGGCTGCTTTACGGAGCTGCTCACTGATTTCTGATGATTGACACCTCAACAGCTTTTCTTCTAGGACATACTGGTGAGGGGTCCCGAAGTGGAGATGCTCCAGGTCACAATCCCTTCCTGAAGCCCATGGGCTACATTATGCTGTGGGCAATTAGAGTCAGACAGAGCTCCCCACCATCTACAGCACACACAACCATCTGTGGAGAAGTTGCTGGGAGGAACAGAGACCCAAGGAAACCACAGCAGGTTGGGCATCAGCATGTTGAGGACCCATCCTGCTTCCCAGTGCAGATGGGGAACATCCAGGGCATCTACCCTGGGTCCTTCCCTTCCTGCCATCCTCTTCTACTAGAGCTGAGCCCCACAGCATAGGGGTGCAGTGAGACATTCCCCCCGGTCTTGCAGGGCATTTGGGACTACTGCAACCAGCTCAGGACCAGAGCGGCTCATGGTGCCAGCAACCACCTCTTCTCCATCACTTCCATCACACCCAAGGCCCCAGGAGACAGCCATGAGTGCAAGGCATGGGGGGAAGTCTTGTGGCCATGCAGCTGGGTGTGTTCTGACTCTTGGGGGGGGGGGGTCCCTGCCCCGCCGGGAGGACAGCGACTTNTAGCAGGGGCACAAGAGCCCCAAGGGAGATAATCTGCTTTCTCCAACATGGATCTGGCCAAGCCTGCTGCTGGGGACCTTCTGGACAAGCCAGCTTTAGTTGTCTGTGGCCAAGGACTGCCTGTGCTGGTTGGTGGCTGTGAGAAGGAGACAGGGGATGGAGGTGATGGGTGACCTTAACATGCACCACAAGCAGGTTGCCAAGAGGAACACAGCAGCTGGAGGGGAGATTCACCTCCTCATCCTGAGCAGAGATATAGGGAATGAGCTGGTCTCCAGCCCTGGTATGGAGGAGACACAAGTCTAGGCAGAAATGGAGGGCAGCAAAGGGTGCTCTTGTCCAAGGTATCCACTGGCTGTTCTGTGGGGCAGAGGGATCCTGGGGGCAGCAGTGACCGGGAGAGGGTTGGGAAGATGCTTGGGGCATGCTTGGGCATTTGCAGTGAGGCAGGGGAGCTCCAGCCTGCAGAGGTGGGAAACAGAGGGTGAATGTCCCCAGAAATAGGGGACAAGCCTGCCTGGCTGGGGCCACACTCTGCTTCCACGCAGCCAGAGGCTCTGCCTGCCGCCGGGCATCGTGTCTCCTCCTAAGCACTGCAGGGATTGATTAACTTGCTCCATTAGTGACCATAACCCCCTCATGCCGTCAGATGCTTTGGAAGTGTATTAAAAGCCAAAAAAAATAAATGAGGCTGGAGCTGGGAGTCAGGGAAACATCACCAGGCAGTCACTGTGGACCCCCAAGCACCCACACGCACACACACTAAAACCCAGATATACGTATTTGAATAACTACTAGTAAACAAACCAAATAATTTAAACCAGTTAAAGAGTCAGAACATTTTCTTCACACTAAGTGAATAATTTATGGGCAGAGCTATAATAAAAATGCCCTCTCCAGGCCTCAACTGCAGGAAAATGTAGCCAGAAAAAAAAAAAGAAAGATCACATTTCAGGCTCATAAATAAATGAAAAACAAACCCAACAGTAAACAGAAAGAAAAGTACTTCCTTCCCAGTTCCTGGCACTGCCACAGATACCTGCACTGTGCAGGGCAGACCATTGCCAAGGGACCACCTTGCTCACTGTCCTGGGAGGGACCATGATGTCTCCTCCCCAGTTGGAAATCTGGACCCCAACTCTCTGGACTCTTCACTGAACCCATTAGGGTTTAGAGCAGCCACAGCAATATGAGAGGACGGTTTCCCTTGCTAAGATGCAATGCAAGGACCAATCCTGCTCATGGGGCAGTACAGACAACCTCCTCCTGCTGCTCCAGCACTGCTGACAACTGCCCTTGAGGTTACAAACCAACTCAGCAGCCCTCAGCCCTCTTGTGCAGCCTTTAGAGCCCTAAGGGGAGACCTTCTCCCTGCTTAGAATGACCTGACAGGAGGTTGGAGAGAGGTGGGAGATGGTCTCTTCTGCCCAGTGACAAGTGATAGGACAAGGGGAATGGCCTCAAGCTGCACCAGGACAGGTTCAAATTAGATGTTAGGAAGAAATTCTTCACTGAAAGAGCTGTGGGGGTGTAGAACAAGCTGCCCAGGGAGGTGGTGGAGTCCCCATCCCTGGGTGTATTTAACAGATGGGGAGATGAGGTGCTCAGGGAGATGGTTTAGGAGAGGACAGGGATGGTTGGACTTGGTGATCTCAATGTTTTTTTTCTGATCTAGTGATTCTGTGAAATGCTGCTCTTACCCTCAGTGTGGCCCCCAAAATAACAGTCCTAAACATTCCAAAATGTAACAAAGAGAGGTCCAAGGGATGTGAATTACAGCCAAAATTAACTTCACCCTTCCCTCCAAAGTAAAAACTTGCCAAGCAACTGTGCTTTGCTGCCATCAAACCTCGGTTAGCTGGGGCAGCAGGCAGGCAGCCACCCACCAGTCCATCCAGAGGAAGCTGCATGGGGACTGTCCTTCTCTACCCTCTCATCATGGAGGAACTCTGAGGTCCCCATACTAAGTAGTGAGGGTGAGGTGCTCCTGCCTTCATCTCCAGCCAAACATCTCTAGATATGTCCCGACCCAGGGCACCTGAGGAGCAGCTGGTGACCATGGCAGCCTACCTCGGGGCCGGCTCCGGCGTTTCCGTCTCCCCACGGACGTGCTGCGCAGCGCGGGCTGGAGCTGCCCGATCTCGATGGGCGTGTTGGTGCGGAAGCTCTCCTTGAACTTCTGCATCAGGGACTCCACCGTCTCCTGTGTCACCTCCGGACCTGCAACACCGCCAAAGGGACTGAGGTTAAAAGAGGACCAGGTCACCCTGTTCCCACTGCCTGTACAAGCCCTTCCAAGAAGAGGACAGAGCTGGAGCTGAGTCCCAGGAAAGAAGCTCTGCTAAAACCCTCCAAAATCACCCATGAGGACCCAGCCAGCACTTACCAAAACCACAGAAATTTTAAAAATATATATTAACAGAAATTGCATTTTTCACACTGCTGTCCAGCATTCTGGATGATTCCTTGCCTCTCCCCCCATTGGCATGCAGGACACTCAGAAGCATTGTCCCCTTGTGGAAGTAACAGCACGAAGGGTTCAAAACACACAGGATAACCCCCAGTACTGAGCTGGCTTTAGCTGTGGTTTGACTCTGCCCCCAGTCAAACCTCAGGCTTGGCAGCCTTTCATGAGCTTGGGTACTCCCAGGCAGGGAAGTTTGGGAACATGGAGCAATGGAGGGGAGCCAGGTGAGCGAGGTACAGCTGGCCTGGGAACGCTCCAAGCTGGGTCAGCAATCTTCCAGAGGCTGGATTCACATGTTGGGCAGCAGCACTAGAGCTCAGGAAACCGTTTACTACAATGCCCCGTGGCACAACATGGCTTGTTGATGCTTAAGTAACTCCCCACCACTACTCCCCTCCTTGCTCTCACACCCCCCTTCCAGTAATTCCACACAAAGCACAAGCCAGAACTGTTGGAGGAGCACCAGCCTGCACAAAGGGAGGTTACAAGAAACCACATAACCACTCACAGAGAGAGAAGATGAAATTCAGGATCAAAAGGTTTGTCCTCCTGCAGGCCACAAAGGTCTCCCAGGTTTAACAAACAGTTTGGCCTCTGTCAGCTCCCTGAATAAACTCATTAGCAGAACATAACCTCTGTCCTGTCTCCATTTCCAGAGCAGCATTGTCCCTCCGATTAGCTCCTGAACTCCCCCTGCCCGCAGCGTGCCCGTGCGGGGGGCTGGCAGCGATCCATCACCAGCCCTACAGCCACCCACAACCCTCTCAGATAAGGGGTGGAGAAGCACCATGCAGCTGCCCAGCCTGCCAGCAGGTAAAGAGGATGTATGGTCACATCTCCCAGGTCCAGAGACATATCAGTTCCGTGTGGAGCCACTTGGACACCCGGCAAGCTCAGGGCCTGTAACTGCTCTGAACCTTGGACTCTAATTCCCTTTGCAGCTCGGGGCAGGAGGTATTTCATCAGTCCAGGAGAAGGTGGCCATGAGGTATGTGTAACCCTAGAGAAGGATTTGACTCAAATGTGGAGGCTGCAGCAGAGGGGAGAGCCCCAACCAGCCTGTGCCATGGGCAGTGTCACACTGCCTTTGGAGTAGCTTCCCCTCCCTCTCCTCAAATCCCAGAGGCCTCATTCTCAGTCTCTGGGATTGAGAAGCTCTAGAGCACCCCAGGGTGATTTTATATCCCCACAGGTTGCAGAGACAGAACCAAAACCTGGAAATGGAGTACTGGAGAAGAACAGCCCGGCTGCTGTGCCCATGGGAGGGCTCAGGAGAAGATCCCTCCATCCCTCCATCCATCCATTCATCCCTGCCACACTGGGCAATGAAGAGACAGGGATCAAACCTGCTGCTGCATAAATACCCAGGGTGGGAACCATTTGGGGAGAGCTTCAAGAGAGGGTGACCTAAAGCATCAGCTACGTTCTGCTTCCAGTTACTCAACATCAGGCTCGCTGGGCACCACAAATCAAAGGCAGAGCTCCAGCTCCCCAAAGGCCTTTGTGGCAGACACAGCTGGATCCTGCAGTGTGCAATTCCCCAGCCAGACATGCCACAAGGGGAAAGAAGAAGGAAAAAAAAAAAAAACATCAAGAGTGTGGAAAGGTCTCCAAAGAGCACCTAGTCCCACCTGACCACACACATCCAACCCCATCTTCCAGGATTCATGGAGGTGCTGGGGAAGGAGGCTCAACACCCCACTGTCGTGTCTGCGGGGGGGGGAAGCCCATCCCCACGGCTCCTCCCCCGGGAGCAGCAGAGCAGGGCCTCCCCAGGAACAGATGGCAAGTTATCTGAACCTCGGGCTGTGCCATACATAACGTGTGCAAGTGGAGCAGGGAGCTCGGGAACCGCACGGCTGAGGCTTATTTACCGAAAGGAGGCCAGAAGGAGAGCGCAGGAGGGGAGGAGGAGGAGGAGGGGGCCATGCCTTCAGCCAGCAACGAAACACGGCCAGGTCACGGCTCTCTCCTGGGCTCTGCTCGGCCGATGGGAGCAATAGGCACAGCGGTGACCGTACCCCATCTGGCCACCAGGCTCGGCACATCCATCCAGAGGCATCTGCTCGCTCGTCAGCGGAACGAGTGCCAGAAGAGGGGACACACGTTATCTCCGCGGGGAGAGGGGCCCTGCAGCCGATGGCTATTTGTGATGATGTTGCAAAATGTGTTGCAGGAACAGGAACAAAAAGCTGGTGCAGCTTGTGTGCACCAGGACATCACTGACTTCTCCCTGTGCCTGAGCTCAGGAGGTTGGAGAAATGGAGGGTGGAGGGAAAAGGGGTAAAAAAAAAAAAAAAAAAAAAAAAAAAAACACTTGTTNAAAAAGAAAAAAAATCTCTTGTTGAGATGATCTCAGTGTAGAGTTTGATGCAGCCAGTAAAGAGAAAACTCTCACTGACAACTGACAAGTAACTGGGCTTCAACTGAATGAATATCAGGGGTCAAGGATGAAGAAGGGACCATATGGACAGGAGAAGAATCAGATTTTCACAGGATAATGGTAGGATAAGGGGGTTGGATTGAAGCCGGAGGAGGGAAGGGTCAGGTTGGCTATCAGAGGGAAGTTCTTCACAGAAAGAGTGGTGAGGTGCTAGAACAGGCTGCCCAGAGAGGTGGGGGATGCCCCAACCCTGGAGGTGTTCAAGGCCAGGTTGGATGAGGCCTGGGCAACCTTGTGTAGCTCCAGGCCTGGAGGTTGGTGGCCCTGCCTGTGGCGGGGGTTTGGAACTCGATGGTCCTTGGGGTCCCTTCCAACTCAGACCAGTTGGTGATTCTGTGATGCTTCACACATTTCCAACTGTGACAAAAATGAAGGGAGAAGAAACCCATACACCATACTGCAACGAGACACAGTGCTTACTGTTGGAGCGTCCATCACATCCATAAAAGACACACAGGCCAGCACAAATGACCGTCTGCCACAAACTGCAACTGGGGCTTTGCCACCCAGGCATTTCCACAGTAGTCACCTGAACCTGGACAGCCAGGGCAGGAACCCACCACCCACATGGACTGATATCCCATGGGCATCACACAACCACGTGGCAAACACAAGTTCTCACATGCCCACCACCACGCCATGCATGTGCTGCAGGCGTGCTCGCCACTGCCATGTCCCATGGAGGCTTTAACTGTTTGGGAAAGGATGGGAGCACACACAGGGCAACACAAAGCCTCAAACACTCCACCTCTGCCCTGCAGACCCCCTGAGCTACCCATGCCCAACCCAGCTCAGCCAGTGGCTCCCAGCACTGCCACGGCACTGTCAGTGCCCAGGCACCAGCTCCTCCCAACAGCCGAACACGACGCAGGATCAGCGATGACAGGACCACCCCTCCCTGAGCGAGCCTTGCCAAACCGCCTTCGCTCCCAGCCCTGCTTTCCAGGAGATAAATCCATCAGGGCTATTGAGCTCACATCTTCGTCACCGCATTCAGAGCTCCTCCAGCCTGGCAGAGGTGGTGAGATCCACCCCGAGGCTTGGCACAACGCTGCGATCTCAATCTCCCCATCTTACAGCGAGGGCCTTTGGCAGCATAACAACCCCACGAGCAAGCTGAAGCAGAGGAAGCACGAGGCTCTTCAGCCTCCGCAAAAATCATCTTCCATCTCCAGCAGCAATTTAAGGACGCAGCTGAAGGTCACCATACCTTTGTGAAGCACATTACATGTTCCCGTCGAACACCTCCCTCCTGTCCACCCCCATATGCTATTCTGAAAGCGATGTGCTCTCCTTATGGCTCCCCTATACATTTGCACATCTCCCACAAAATAATTCATACCAATAGCCTTCCTTTCTTTCCTTTTTTTTTCTCACAGAAATTGCAGTGGGAAAATATGTTGCTTGGCATAAAGATTACATCAACAACAACAACAAAAAAAGTCATCAACTGAACAATATGAACCGTGTTGGGGTAAAAATACATTACAACGGAGGTGGAGGCAGCAGCACTCAATCCAGTCCTTGTGGGACTCCCAGAGGAGACAGAAAAGCTGTCCCTCTCCCAGACACATGGGCTGGGTATGGGGGACTGTTTTGGGGAGAAACCAAAACTAGGGCCTCACCAGCTTCAGTAGTCAGGATTCTCCAAAACACAGTCCCAGGCTCAAATCAGTTCAACCACCCACAACCTGTATTTGAGAGAAGTGCTAGTTGCTCACTTCCACCTCCATCTGCTGCTCTTGGGTGAAGCCTTCACCACCCAGGACATCCCCGAGGCCCAGGAACTGCAAAACCCCTTTGAGAAACCTGCTCTCTGCCAGCAGAGGCTGGGAAGCCATGATGGAACCAGTGGTAATGGAAGTGTCCTACAGCACTTGGAAAGGAGACCTCAACTTGACTGAGGTATTTTAGAGACCTCAGACACAGCCTCAGATGACCCCAATTATGCAGCTGTACCACATGCTGGAGAACTGCCCTCAGCCTAAGCCAAGATGCCTGCAGAGACCCTGTATCCACCCTGGTACCTGGCAGTCCCTCTCACTGGACCCCAGCAGGGCAGCAGAAGGGCAGCAGCTCCTCTCCAAACCAGGCTCAATGCCTTGTGCTGCACAGGGAGAGCTGGGAGCCCCACGGCTTGGCCTTTGCAGCATATTAAAGCAGAGTGGTGAGGCTTAAGGGCTGCAAAGGTGCCAGCTTCCCCTGGCATCCCAGTCCTTGGTGTTTAGCTAAAGTTTTGGTTTCTGGAGCCACAATGGTCCCTGTACTCCTCAAACAACATCTGCATGAAGATGGTAAAGGCAACAGCAGCTTCTATAGAGCTTCCTACCCAAGGTACTGAGTAAAACATACTTTTAGTAAATATAGTTTTTAAGCAGCTGATCTTCCCATCTCTCTTTCAGATTTCTGAGTGTCAGAGGGCACGTTATTGATTCCTCAGCATTACCAGTGCTTAAAATGCTCCTAGAGTTTTTTTTTAGAGAGGAATAAGACACAGTTCAAGAGCTGCTCGACTGAGCATGCCACTTGGGTGGAATCAAAGTGTTTTGGAAGAACACATCAAACTCAATCAAGGATTAAATTGAAAGGTTTGGGCACAATTAGAAGTCAAGGTTAGTGGGACTTTTTCCTCCTGACCTGTGTAGGCATTTGTAATGGCACCCATAGTGGCATGTAGGATACAACCCCCTCGTCTTAGACACTAACTCATGTCCATGTCCATCTCCCACCCTCTCACCAATTGCTTCTAGGATTTTTAAAGTAATCTGCTTTTTCTAGGCACAGGGGAAGGTGCTCTTCCAGAAACCATGAGCTGGCTCAAAAGGCCTGATGCATCATCACATCTGTAACACACCACATAAACATCAGGTATATGTAACACAGTTTAATAATGTTACAATTGCTTCCTCCCAGTCAGACCCCTGAGTTCCAGGAAGCTCATGTTAATGTTTCTGAAGGTGCATTTTGAAAATCTATTCTACAAAATATTTCAAGAAATCAAATTTCCAATTCTACTAGGGATGAGCATAAATTTCACAATACCAGAAGTTTTCCACATGGTGCAAACCCTGTTTTGTCACCACCTTTAAATAATGGGTGTTTGTTGCTTTTCGAAGCATGAAATAAGCAACGATGTTTGTTCTGAAACCGGGATGTGGACTGATTTTCAACAGTGCCACCCTGAAGGTACTAAACTCCAGAAAGGAGAGAACTCAACTAGCATAAAATTAGGTAATTATGCCACTGCCTATGTGATGACAGTGGGAGAGATCTGTACAACAGCTTCACACGTGAGAACGCATGTGGAGAGTGACACCCTGCCTCAGAGCATGTGGACAGAGCCAAGACGTGAGAAACGCTGAGAACTTTACCTCTCCATCTCTTTCTCCAGCCACCAAACCCTTCCAGCACCTCTGAAACAGAAGTTTCCATCTCCATCAGTCCCCCTGCTCTCGACCCATCCAAGTCATTGTCACAGTCTGAGTCCTAGGCCACGTGCAGGGACATCACATCCGAGAACACCAGGAGGCTACCGGCTCCATTACACGAGAAACTTTAAATATATATATATACACACATATATATATAACCCATCAAAACAAAGAGCAAATGCCCACACATACCCATACATCAGGGGACCCAGCACCTCCCTCAGCACATACATCTCCAAGCCATCCCTAGGCAAAGCCATCAGGGGGAATGATCTACGTGGCACCGCGTGCTTTGCCGGAGCTGGCCCCCAGCCCAGCTGCCAAGGCGGCGCGAGGGAGGATCAATCTCTCTCCGAGAAGCCCTTGTACACAGAGGGGTTTTCAGATGCAGCAACAGAGGGGTATGGGAAGCCAGGAGCAGTCTGAAGTCAGGCTTGTATTCCATCCTGACTCCTTTCTTTGCGCTCTCAACCCTTTTTGTTGAGGTTTAAAATAGGAAACACACGCTTTTTTTAACGTAGGTATTAATACACACATAGATTATTATATACGTTAATAACTCTCTTCTTATAAAAATAGATCATTATACGTTAAAAAAATCTGATTTTAATTGCAAATTGGAGGGGGGAGGGTAGCAGAAGAAGAGAGAAAGTTTTATTTGAGATGTCTCCTTTGAAGGAAACTGAACAAATGTACTTTCCTCCTTCATATATTCATGAGATGACTGCTTCCCTACCCTGTTCTCCACCACCCTCAGCTCCGGGCTCGGAGCCAGCACAGTCCTTATCTGGTATGAGGCAAGGGGAAAAATAAAACCAGCCCTGATAGGATCAGAAGTTTTCAGTAGTTTAACAAATCCAAAGAAAAAGTATCCATTGGATTTTAATAAAGCTTGGGGTGCTGATGGGGAAGGGGGCTGCTGGAAGAGGCTGGTGTGCAGCATAGGAGGGGGATGGAGACCCACATTCACTCAACATCCTGAGATGAGGACCCTGGGGAACACCAGGGACCCCACAACCCCTCTGACCACACACCCACTCTACTTCTCTTCTTGATTACAAAGCCTTGCTGCTCCCCACCTCCATCTACAGAGAGCAGGAGACAACAGCTGCAGCTCCTGCCCTTACTGCAACCACCAGAGCTGCTCCTCAAACCAACAGGACCCTTAGGAATTCCCAGCCCACTGGGAAGGGGCATTGGGAGCCAGAGCCCACAGCAGTAGCTGCCCTGACCCTTCTTCATCCTCTCTCCAGTCACGGCGTACAATTGCTTCCCAGCTAATTGCCTCCACTCATGTGTGCAAACTAGTCGTTTACTGGAAAATGCCACGGAATGTTAATTTCACTCGGAATTGGGTAATTGCAAAGCACTTCTGGGTTTTTTTTTTTATTATAGAAAATGAATAAGCATTGTATTAATAGCATTGTTTCCAATTTCTACCACAATTGTGGCCCCATCGACAGAGGCTGTGAGTTATTCGTCACCCCACAGTTCACTTTCCACCTTCCTTCTTTCCCTTCCTCCCACCACACTCCCAACTGCCCATGTGGGTAATTAAGATAACACAGTGTAATTAGGAACACAGTGTGAAAGATCAAATGCTTAAGAGCTATGGTCCAATGGTCTCCACCTCTGTCTTGCACCTTTGCATGGTGAGCAACTGCAAAGCAGACGGGTCTCCATGTGTTCTGGGCTTGAAACAGCCAGCAACAGTCAGAAACAGCTTTCCAGGAGCTGTTTCTGACTGGGAAACCCTCAGCTCTTCTACAGGGCAAAGACTTTTCTAGCACATCCCTCACCTGACATCAACAGATTGGGGTTGTTTAGCCTGGAGAAGAGAAGGCTCCAGGGAGACCTTATTTTGACCGTTTGATACTCAAAGAGGTCCTGTAAGAAAGATGGGACAGGCTTTTTAGTAGGGGCTGTATCCATAGAACAAGGAGCAACAGTTTTAAACTAAAAGAGAGGAGAATGAGACCAGATATAAGGAACACCTATTTTTTACAATGAGGTTAGTAAAGGACTGTCACAGGTTACCCAGAGCAGTTGTAGATGTCTCATCCTTGGAAATATTCTGGGTTAGGTTGGACAGGGCTCTGAGTGACCTGACCTAGTTGAAGGTGTCTCTGCTCCTTGCAGGGGGTTGGACTAGATGGCCTTTAAAGCTTCCTTCCAACCCAATACAGCCTATGGTTCTATAATTCATTCATTTACCCCATTTGATCTGGTGCAAGGAAAAGGCTTCGGTCCTGGGGTGCTGCTCTGTGAATTGGCCCCATCTCTNGTTTCATCCTTGGAAATATTTTGGGTTAGGCTGGACAGGGCTCTGAGCAACCTGACCTAGTTGAAGGTGTCTCTGCTCCTTGCAGGGGGTTGGACTAGATGGCCTTTAAAGCTTCCTTCCAACCCAATACAGCCTATGGTTCTATAATTCATTCATTTACCCCATTTGATCTGGTGCAAGGAAAAGGCTTCGGTCCTGGGGTGCTGCTCTGTGAATTGGCCCCATCTCTCCCTGACACCCACACCAACAGGCTCCAGGACACTTCCTACCATCCTGCTTCCTACCATCTCCACTCCAATAAAACCCTTGCTTACCTGGGTTGGGTTTTTTACTAGATACCATAACTTTTTTGCTTATGCAGCAATCAGAGAGGAGCAGGGAGGATGGCAGACCCTCAGCAGCAGCTAATGCTCCTCAAGTTATAAAATAATTGAGAAGTTAAATAAGAACACTCTGGAGAAAGGTTCCCAATTTGGTACTAATAGGCACATGAAGCAGCCCAGGCTAATGTTGCATGGAAGAAAGATTCTGGCTCGAGAGCACAGCACTGACCTCCACTGCACATTTCCAACAAATCCATGAAACCAGGGGAAAATCTGCCCCAGGATCCAGCTGGGACAGAGACCCACAGTGGGCAGGAGAAAGCTCGATCCCCACTTGGCTGAGGGACCTCTGCTGGAGGATGAACCTGGAGGAGCAGCACTTCAGCATCTGTAAAGCAGGAATGTGAGTCCAAGCAGCCCTAGGAATGGGCATGGGCAAATCAGGCATCCTGGAACAGCAATGGCCTCCAAACATGGGTGGGAAACATCCCATGGTGACCTCTCCATGGTCTCAAGCACCTCCCTGCTCAGCATCTGGCATAGAATGAATCGGTTAGTTGGATGTCAAAACTTCCTTTGCCCAACAAGCAAGGTGAGACCTTTCCATGGAACTGCCAACTTCACACCATGCACCAGCAAGAACAAGGCAGCAATGTTAACCTGGAGGAGAAGTGCAAACCACCAAAACCCATACTGCAGTGGGGCCGAGGAGCCACCAGCTCCTTAGCCCCACTGCAGTATGGGTTTTGGTGGCAGGGGGGCACCNGGGAGGTGGCTCCCCACACTGGTGCGCACCAGTGTGGGGAGCCACCTCCCACACTGGAAAGCACACGGATTCTGAAGGCAGGATGGAAGGATTTAGGAAGCAGCTGACTGGCTCAGAAGACAACCTGGAGCTGTGGGAACACCTGCAGAGTCCAGGCTATCAAAAGCAAACCTCCTCCAAGCCACACAGGTGAAGCAGTGAGGCTCAACACCGCCAAACCTTGCAGGACCTGGTGGGTGCATTGCAGCAAATGCTGTAACTCACCAGGGCCATCAGAAAGGATTGATTTGAAGCACCTTGTTAATAAGTTTCCTCTCCCACTGGTCCTTCACGTAGGTCACTGCCTAGTGATAAATGGGGCTGGAAGGTGCCTGCAGACCTAATATCAGTGCAGGTGCCCGGCCTCGATCCATCTTCCTTAGGAGCCTGCTGACAAAACTAACCGTCTCGGCACTGCAGCCAGGTAACACATGACAGATAGGAGGAGGACATGGAAACACAGCCAGGAGCTGGCACTGCAGCTGCTGTCCCTGATTCCCTCCCCATAAAAACCATTAGCCTGGGACAGACTGAATGGGAGGCTGTCTCATCCACATCGACCAGCGCTGCCACAATGCTGCTAAAGTCAAAGGGAAGAAGCACCGAGCATTGTGTACCAAGGAAAACCCACCACCCTCTTGCACCCAACAGGCTCTGGAGCAGCTTCAGCTCCAGGCATCCCAAGAGCTGACTAAGCACACAGTAGCATCTCTGCATTTCCAGCAGAAGTGGGAACACTGTGAGGTTGCTTGTTCTCCTTCATCCCAGACCCCACACCTCTTTCTCCTTTTCAGCCTGACTTCAGAAACCAATGGTGGGTTTTTACTCCATGCTGACACCATGGAAGGACAACCCTGGGCAGAGTTGCAGCAACTGCAGGTCCTCTGCACTGCACACAATGCATCTTCAAGATGTAACCATCCATGAGAAGGGAGGACACTTAGGATCCACCAGTGTCTCCCAAGGGGAATAAACAGCCACTGTATTATTTCTTTGGGTTTGTAACAAGGAAAAAAAGAAAAACAAAAGTAAAACAACAAAAAAAATCACCTCGAAGCTAATTCTGGTCAACAACTGGCCTACAACCCAGCTACACCTTAAATAATGTAGTGCTTTATCAAACATTCATAGTGATGCACAGAGTGATGAGCAACGCACGCCTGGCATTTATATAAATATAGTTCCTGATGGCTTGTTTTCCTTGGACAGCCAAAACTTCACAGCTTATCTTCTGTGAGGCTGTGATTTTGCCTGGACAAAAAACACTTTGGACACCTGGGGAATCAGGATGACTGCACACAAAACTGCCACGACATCTCCACAGGCACTAGCAGCCCCACAAAACCCCACGCTAACAGACTTGCTGCCAAACTGAGGAGCCACAAGGAACCATCCAGCTGTGAGAGGGAGAGGGGATGAACAAGGGTATTTCTTCTCACATGGGATGTTTTCCAGCATCATGGTGAGACCAACCCAAGCTTTGCTAAGCAGTGACAAATCTGTGGGACTTCAGGTATCTGCCATCCCTATGGCATGCTCGGATAGATGCTGGCATATTAAACCATCCCTTTTCCACTCCCAGTAGCACCATCAGAATCAGCTTTGCCATGTAATTTGCCCATGCTCTGTCTCATGACATTATAAGCAGGATACACAAAAGCTGATGAGAGGGAAGAAAACCAAGAAATCTGCATCAGGAAATCCAACCTACCAGCCTTTTTTCAACAGCAACACTTACTGAGGGCCAGGAAGAGCCCTGACTGGTCTGAGAGATGTTTAAATCTTAATTAGTCATTAAGCATGTGCTAATACAGCAACACCCTTGGCCAGGGGCTGCAGGACCCCCAGGAGCTTACACCACCCCATTGGACCTGCGGAGATCTGGGCATTCTAACATGCATCCATGGTGCTTTTTTAGGCCACTTTCTTCAGGAGGTCCAAGTGGGAGCACATCCCACATTACCACCAGGCCAAGAGACCATCATTCCTTCCCTCCCTCCATGTTGATGGGGAAAACCCAAATATTGGATGAAGGCACCAGTTTGGTGTGATAGGATATCAAAACAAACCTAAACCTCCACCCTGGCAGCTCTCCATTCAGAGCTCAAAAGGTAATTAATATATTAATTATGACTGTGTTTATCTCTCTGGAAAGCAAAACCTTTCCCTGGCAGGTACAGACATTTTCAAATCCACACTGAAGTCAGAGCTGGCACCACTGTAAAACTGAGGGACCTGACAGTATATCCACTGTAACCTCTGCAACTGGAGTCCCTGTTCTTTATGATACTGCACTCAAATCAGCTGGAACTAAGCATCTTGGACTTCAAGACACATTTAATTTCTATAACAACTATAGACAGTAGCTAAGTACATGTTTAAATGTTGTCTGAATTGGGACCCGATTCCTGCCCTCTTCGGCCTCTTCCTTCTTTTTTCTTATTTTATTTCTTTAAAGCTGAAATTTGCAGCTGAGTTTTTCAGCCAGAAACAGTGGATTGCAAAAAACATTTTCCACTGGCATGCTATGTGAATATATATTTTGAAAGGTCTCTGTAAATTACACAAGGAGTTGGAGGGGATTAGAGCTGGGAAAAGCTGATCACGTACAAAGAGGGTCACGATCCCATCAGGTCACTGGAAAGAAGACAGTGCCCCAAGACACATCAGATGCTAGCCTGACGTACTATCCCATTTTAGCTTCCAGCCCCAGCAAACATTAAGCCATCATTTTATTTATTAAAGGCTCAGAAAGCCTCTGGTTAATGCTTGGATTCAGGATGGCACTGCATCTGCCTACCCGAGCGAAGGGCAGCTGCAGGCAGCAGCTCCCAGCCCTGGAGATGGCTCAGCCCGGTCTGGCAGAGATCTCCCTGCCTGTGGACAGCCATGAGTCCAGACAGGTTCTGATATCCCCTCAAAGATGCTGGGCTGTCAGCTTGGAGATGGCATCACAAGGATGGTCATCTTGCTCCCATTGCCCTTGAGCTCTCCCTTCTCCATCGCAGAGAACACCATCAATCTGCCCATTACAAGGGCATCACCTCTGACTCACCTGGTCTTTAAATCTCATGTCCAAGGTACTGCAAATATTCACGTTTGTTATACATAAGATGTCTAAACCACAGCTTAACTACCTGCCCTCCTCTTCACATCTCATCCCCAAAACATCCCTCTAGGCAGTGTTGTCTCTCCCCTAGAGGAACCTTCACTGGGAGGTGAAGATGACTGAGTTGTGGCCACAAAAACAGCTGCTCTAGTGCTGGTGGGTGGCATAGGTAAGTTCCTCTTCTGATAACCAGAACCCCTTCCCCTGCCAGCTGTTAAATCTGAGCTGTTTTCCCTGCCACAATCCCTTCTCCCGCAGTTCTCCTGGACCACATATCCCAGAGCAGTTTGTCTGGGAGACCTTGCGCCCACAACCCCTTAAGTTAGAAGTTCTCATATCTCCTTGTGCTCCCTCATCTACTGCCTGGCTTGGCTCCCCTCTCCAACTCACAGATGAGGACTGGACTGTTAAGTGACACAACCAGGGCTACCAAAGCAGCCAGTGGCAGAGTGGAGCTGCATCTACATCTCCATGTTCTCTCGAGGTACCAGACCATTTTTCAGGCACGCTCAAAAGTCTTTTGCTATCACTACAGAGAGAAGCATCCATGGATTAAGTATGAGAAACTTCAGAGGTTTACCTCAGTTAACACAGCAGGTGACAAGAAGGTCCAGGAGATATGAATTCAAGATGACTGCACAGCCACACCTTTGATATGCCTATGGTATTAATCATTGGTACCATCAGTAATAAGTCCTGTCTCCTGTCTAGACTTGGAGGCCATACCCAGACTGCAGAGTCTGTGAAGCCAGCACGAAGGCCCGCTTGAAAAGTTCTTTTTTTGAACATGAAAGAAACTGAGAAAATAAAGATGGATCCTTTGTTGCAGGACTGGAATTGCAGATACTCCATTTTCAAGTCTGACATCTATTTTCTGCTCACTTTTCTCCAGGCAGTGCTTCTCACTGATCCCGAGGAGAATTCGTTTGGCAAAATCTTCTCGGGAAAATTGTGGGTAACCCCACATTTGGACTTGACTGGACTTTTATCTGCCTTCATTTACCAGCTCCATCTCAGTGCATCCCACATGTCCCATCTGGGGTTGCCAGCACCAGACTGGGAAGCAAACCCCCTCCAACAGCCCCTGATGGACAGAAGCAAAGGGCTGCCATAGGGTGAAACCGTGTCAGTAAAGGCAAGAGCCAGCTATATTAAAAGGTGAAATCAAGTTAGGAATTCCCAAAGGGCTGGAGCTTGCTGCCATCTGCTCAGGAAAGGCAGGAGAGCAGAAATCATCAGGAGCATGGACTGGAAACTATCTGGAGGAGCAAGGACCGAGTCAACGAGGACACCAACATCACCTTCATGAATTTACCCCTTCCACACAGAACCCTGTAGGCTCATAGGGACTGAGTTCAAATACGAGCAAGGGTCTCCCCAGCCAAGCCCAGGAGCCACATCCCACACCAGCAGATCCCTCTGGGCACCACACACACCCATGGGACACGAAACCCCTGGAGACCTGGAGACAACCCAAAACCACACGGGTCCAGCACAGCCCCCTTCTCACAGCAGCACCAAGGGATCCTTTTTCCCTAATTAGGACTGCCTGGCTATTGCCTCCTTCCTTGCTCCATTTCATTTTACTATATTTTAAAAAAGACTACTTTTCTTCTCAAACTGCCTTGGATTTTTCTTCTGTCTAAATTCATCTGGGTTCTGTGCAATGTCACCAGGTCAGTTTGTCTTCCTGCTGCAATTCTAATTTTGTCAGCTTTCCATTTTCTAGGGAGTTGGGGGATTTTTCTTTCTTCCTTTTTATTTTTTTTTCCCTTCCCCCTCCTCTTCCCCCAAGTCAAAAATGATTTTGCATAACAGTAATAATGTTAATGGCCCTGCACAGCGCATCCAGATTACAGCTGCAGCTAGGGAGAAATAAACATCTCATCTTTGCCCTGCTGTTTATCTACCCACAGCAGAGCCTGGTATCAGGTCAGAACCTGTAATTTCATTAACTTTATCATTCAGACGCGCTTGTTGCTAGATGTCATTATTCAGCACATTGCTCCCGTGTTTTGTTTGCGCTGGGCTTCACTGGAGATGCTCCGGCATCGCGTGGGAGCAGCCCTCCCATCTGCATCTCTGCAGAGTGCTGCCTGAGACTTGGGAAGAAAGTTTGGCTTGCTGATCCGTGCTCTGCTTGACCGTGATTTGCAAAATATTTATGCTGCTCAACCACGCTGGCAGGGACTTCTTTCCCCATTCTGCAGGGCTGTACGCAGCAGAGGCACCCAGTGGAAGTCCCCACATGACCCAACACAGCCAGAAACTCCATGTGGGGAATAAATCACCTAAACATGAGCCAGCAGTGTGCCCAAGTGGCCAAGAGGGCCAATGGCATCCTGGCTTGGATCAGGAACGGTGTGGCCAGCAGGACCAGGGAGGTGATAATCCCC
>VXBZ01008628.1:208414-232920 GCA_013399135.1 Heliornis fulica
TTGTGCTCCAGACCCTTCCCCAGCTCCATCACCCTTCTCTGGACATGCTCCAGCATCTCAACATCCTTCCTGGAGCGAGTGGCCCCAAACCACAGGCAGCACTCAAGGTGCAGCCTCACCTGGGCTGAGTATGGGACATTCCCTTCCCTACTCTTGCTGGTCACACCATTCCTGACACAGGCCAGGATGCTGTTGTCCTTCTTGGCCACCTGGGCACATTGCCAGCTCATGTACATCTCAGAGGATCCTCCTCAGCCAATTACTCAGCCATAACTTCTACAACAAGCAGTTACCCTGTGCCAGAAACCTATTTCTGCCCCTACATCAGAGAGGGGACCCATGGCACTAGTAGGGATTAAGGGATTCCACAGTACTTGCAAGCTGCAAGCACTAAGGGACACGAACAACACCAACACTCCCCCCAAGAACATGTGTGGGGCTTCAGACTTCCACTCCTCTCCTTGGTGACCACCCATCCATGCCAGGCACACTTTCAGGGCTTCCCTGGGTAAGGTGACCCTTGCATTGGCAGAATGAGACCAAGTACCAGCTCTGTCCATTGAAGCTGCAGAGCTCAGCAACCCAAATGCTTCATGGCCCTGGATCTCTGCCCCATACATGGTTCTCTGCTTTCATTTTGCTATTCCAGGAAGAGTTATGCCATGCATGGGAGGCTGTTGGAGTCACCCCTTGCCCAAAGCACTTCCAAAGCTCACCACCACCTGCTCACCCCAACACAGGAGGGGAGCTGGGAAGGGGGGTGGGGAGGGATGCAGGGTGCTGCAAGGCTGTGGATATGCTGTGCTCAGCTCCCAGCTCCTGCCACAGCTCTATATGGCCTAAAAGACATCAAATCCCTGCGCTCCAGCATCTTTGCAGCACCTCAGGAACAGCCCTCCCGTTTCAAGGCAGCAGGGCAAGGATAAATCCCTGTATCCAAGGATATTCTGTGCTAGAGACCACAGAATAGCACCTGAATTACTTAACCAAGACAAGAAGCCCTCAAGCAAGCTGGACAGGGATGTTTGGTTTATAACCAGATGCTAAATGTGTCTTGCACAGACAAAAAGGGAGCCCTGGGGAATAAAACCCAGAAGGCGATCGCTGCAGTTCTCCACCCAACATCCCAGTCCCCACAGGGACCAGCTGCTGGGACGCAGCTACACAGAGCATGGCATATCCCATTTTTCAAGGTGCACCTTGGAAAGTATAAGTGCTTAGACCCCTCTCCTTAAAAAGCAGAGAGCTGTCCTCCACGTGTCTCCAACCTCCGGAGCAGCAGGCAATGCCAGGGCAAGAGGAGGATGCCAGGCTGCATTCCCGAGTGCTACCAGCATACCTGAAGCTAAATCCTCAGAGCAAAACACTTCCAGGGAAAGGATTTCCATCAATCACTTCAAACCACCTGCTTATTTAAATCAGTCCAAACATTGTGAAAGTTATTTGAAATATTAGGCTGTTGCAAAGTTGGGCTGAAGGCAGCGTGCTGGAAGGGAAGCATGTTGGGGGGTGTAGGGGTGTTTGTAAGGCTGCTCCTCCCCAGGTCAGCTGCAGTCCAAACCCAAACCTGCTCGGATAGCACTGGCTGAACAACCCTGCAGGGATGGGAAAGTCTTGCAGAACAGGATAGAGAAACATCCATCACCTGAGACATGGGTCATTGATCCTGCCCGGGGCAGAGAGATGGATTTCATGACCTCTCCATATCCCCTCCACTCCAGAGATCCTACAGAAAAGAAATCCTCGGTCTGCAAAGCCCTTGAGAAGGGAAGCATCCCTGGAGCATCCCAACTGATGGCAGTGCCATCCACAGGGTAGGCAACTGCAGGAGATTTGGGGTACTGGAAAAGCAACTCCCCCAAACAAACGCCCCCCAAACACCCTGCAGCCACAGACCACCACACCTTCCAAAGCCAGGCCATTCAGCATTAACCTGAAAAACTTGTTTAAGAAAACAGCACTGAAATATTAGCACAAGCACAGTGCTACACTTGTGCAGTGGGGGTGTGAAGGAAAAGCTTCCATCTGCACCCAGGGTTGCACTTCACCAACCCCAAATCCCAGGGATCAAAGGTGCTTTCCAGGGAGGTTCAGTGCTGTGAAAACCACTGATGGGTGCAAAGATAGCAAGGGTCATTTGCTGATCCACTTCATGTTCATGTTTGCAGTATTTGCACTGTCAGGATGTTTTCCAGCACAGATAATCATTTAAACCTGAAATTTCTCAGAACAAAAACAGCCAGCTACAATTCCCCTTCCAATTAGGAAAAGAAGAAAGAAGTCCAAGGCACAGAACAAACCACTAGCTGTAGATGAATGCAGTTAAATTAGAAATAAAGAAGTCACAGCTCCTATTTCTGAACATTACACCCTTCAGAACCCAGAGCAGTAAAAATCCATATACACATACAAAGTTTGTATTTCATATATGTACACACACATACAGAGCCACATAATATACATTAAGTGCTTTCAGTTGTATGTCAGCTGTGTATTTGGCTGCTGAAGGGTCTCAGTAGGATGCCCAGAGCTATAGGGAGGGTTGGGGAAGCATATGCCATGCACACCAGGTGCTGGAAGGCGGATGACCTCCTCCTCCTCAGCAATTCCTAGGACCATGTGCTTTGTGAGCCAAGTCTCCCTGGCTCGAGAGGACTAGTGGAACAAGGGCGTTTTTCTCTGCTATCAAACAAGACACAAGACATGCACACATCTTCTGATGTGACAACACTTCAAGGCTGCAGGGTTCAGCATTCAGAGCTCACCTCAGCCTGTGCTCCAGGATGGTCACACTGCTGTCACCCCCACAGAGCCTCACTCCAGGGTCAGGCATCACTGGCAAGACACGCCGGGATGCACAAGCAGCAGCCAGGAACACACACACACATACACCACCCCTTCAAACTGAGTTCACACACTGAGCAGCTCAAGCAGTTTTTAAAATTGGGGGATTGCCACAACCAGCATCACCATGATCAACAAGACAGGGATTGCACACAGGAGCCTCTTCACCCCCATCTTCTCTGCCAAAAACCTTCCAGACCTCTACACCTCTTCCTTTTTGCCTTCTCATCCCTCCCTATGTGAAATGAGGATGCTCCACAACCTTCCTGAGTGCACTGGAAAGAGCCTGAAGGACATATGAACAACTCCTGAAGAATGACTTTGTACTAGTTACCTCATTAGCTGCTCTCCTGACCAACATCCCAGTGCTGCTGCCTGTCACCTGAAGGACATGGGAAGCCACAAACCGAACATGGAGAACAGGAAAAGAAATGTTCTCCCATCCCCAGCATCCCAGTCCCAGGAACCAGCAGAGCTTGGGACAGCCACAGCACCAACCCCACTGAGTGACCTCTCAAAAGGGGGAGCAGGGATTAAGCAGAAACTAACCCACCCCCCCATAACATAGGAGCTCTCCCTGATGCAAGAGAGCACCAGCCTTTCAAAGACATATGGCTCCTCTCGGTACTTCGAGCAATGACTCCACCACGCTTCCCAATTCCAGCTGCCTAAGCTGTTTTTGCAGATATTTTCTCTTTCTTTGCAATCATTTGGCTAATAAGATGAGCAGGTTGGGCTCATTTATTTTGGACACTGTTCTTGGGTCATTAGCAGAAAGGCTAATCATTGCCTTGGCAGAAAATATCATTTCTGCTTCAGAGCTGGCTGCGTAGCAGAGGGAGGGAGAGCATGAGCTTGACAGAGCCTTTAAAAAAAATAGTAATATGAAAAAAAACCCCAAGTTACATGCCTTTAGAAGTGGAATTTTCCTCTATTGTTTCCCAAGGTACCCACTGCTAGATTGAAGCAGGAAGACTTCAACACCCAAGGCTGCTCTGCTGAGCTCATACCACCTCTGATGGCCCAGAGAAGGAGCAATGCTTGTGGTGGCCGGGTCAAGCCTCAACAACATGCCCAGTGATGCTCAGCCCTCTGCACAAGGATCACTTTCCTCACCTGCAGGCAAAGCCAGGTGGGGTGCTGCAAAGTCCCAAAGCACAAGGTACTGCAGTCCTTTCTGGGCTGGTCTGGGGTTAGGAGAACACATCCAATGTGATGCCTGTGCTCTGTTTGGGGCACCTGAGCACTGAAAGGTACCTACAGAGAGAGATGCTGGAGACATAAACAATTTGCATTTGATGCTAAAGGTAAGGTGCCTGTGGGGATGCTGTACCCCAGGCATTTGCAGAGCTGAAGCTTGAATTTTCAGGTGAGACATCAAAGCTGAGCCTTTTCCTCACCTCCCTCAAGAGAAAGCAGAGGCAAAAGATAAAGTCCTGTGACACATCTGTGCCGAAACACAGCAGCACCACCAAGCAAAGCTGCTCCCCAAGCTCAGCTGCCACAAAACCCCCTCTCACCAAGGGCCTTGGGGAAAACATTGTCCTGTGGACACACTGGGAGGGCAGAGGGCAGGGACACTGAGCTGCTGCCGTCTCACTGTGCAGCAGAAGCAGCCTCTGCCTTCACCACCTGACCTGGCAAGGGCAGATACGAGGCAGGACAGAGGGGTACAGCTGGACATGGCATGGGTTGTCCTCTCCTCTAGCATGCAGGCAGCCAGCATGCCTCCTGCTCCCCTCCTCTGGCTTCATCTGGCCCCAGATGTCCCAGCCACGAGCGCTGCCAGCAATGCCATGACCTTGGCCACTTTCAGCAGCATCCTAGAGGCAAGAACAAGCCAGGACTTCCAGCACCCCAGGGAGGCTTTCAGCAGCCATTCACCAGCCCCGTGCTTCAACTCCCATTCCAGCACCCCAGCTTGGAAGCCAACATGCTTGCCAAGTGGTTGTACAAGGCAGGAGACAGGCAGGCAGATGGGGTGGCAAAGGCTGGGAGGAGACATGCCAGAAACCTGCCCCCATCTCTTCTTGGGGTGCTCCAGCTTGCCTCGATCCAGGCTGTGCCAGGGATCTTCCCTGTATCCCCACAGGACCATCACACTGTGCTCTTCAGGCAAAGCCCCCCCAGCACGGCTGCAGAGCAAGCTGCTCTCCAGGGAGCCCAGCCACACAAGGGGAGCTGGGGCTCGCTCTGCAGGGTGCTCCAACCACAGAAAGGGAAGGAGATGGTTTGGGAGCTAATTTAGAGCTTGGATTTCCTAAGCCTTTTCAGACATCGAGGCTATTGGCAGGCAGCATTACAGCCCCTGCCAGTCTCAGCGGCTACACAATGTCCTTCCCTTGGCAAGGGCAGCAGTGGGGAAAAAATAACACACAAAAAACAAGGGACATGTGATGGAGAGCTTGGCTGAAGGCTCCCTCTCCCTGCCGACCTGCATGCCAAGGAGGAAGAGCATGGAGATATAAAAAGGAAACAAAAAAGTGAAAAGTAACCATTTAAAAAGTAAAGAGAGAACCCACATCGCTGGTTCTGCTCAGGGAAACACGGCTGAGCCAAGGGGCTGGAGCTGTGGCAGGAGGATGCAGCCTGGGGCCACCACCCTCCATCCAGGACAGGGACAGCACGGGTCCCACTGCCACCTCACAGCCAGGAGCAAGCCATTGCATTTTGCAGCCCCCCTGCACCCCTCACTGTTGTACAGAGCCCCAAAACCAAGGTCTTCAGGAGAGGCATCACGCCCAAGCCAGGACCGTCACGCCAGTGAGGCTGCAGAGATGAGCAGTGCTGGGTATGCAGCTCTGCCAACAGGATTGAGTGCACAGGGAAGAAATAGTGGGATTTTACCTCTAAACTTCATGAGCCACCAATGCAGGGTGGTGGGAAACCTCCTGAAGCCTCCTCTCACCTCCCCAGAGCATGCTGTGGTCCCCAGGGAGGTGACTGCTCTGCTGAGGATGCTGCAGTGGGAGAGAGCTCACCAGCACCCAAAGGTCCATCACACTTGTGAAACCCTCTACAGCTGGAGCATCAGAGCCAGGAGCAGCTGCTTCCCAAGGAGGAAACAAGATGAGTTCAATGTCTAACTGCTGGTCTGGGGATTTTTTTGTCCCTTGAAGGAGAAGGGAGGAATGAGGCTGATCAGAAGAACAAAGGGACACCCCTGGCCACCCAGCCCAGGCACAACCTGAGTACAGCACACACACACAGCCCCCCAGTCTGGGGGACAGCAGACACGTATGCTGGCAAACAACCCTGCTAATTCCTGCCCCCCAGGGAGCACAGGGTTGAGGGGGAAGAGGAATCAGGTCACCTCACTGCTGTGGTTTGGCAAGGTTACTCCCAGTTTCTAGGACTAAGCAACAGCAACTAGAACAACCCATCCATCTCCTCCTCCTCCCCTTAACCCCAAACAAGCAGATGAACTAGGCTGCATGGCAGAGGGGGTCCAAGCACATGGAGAGGGAGAAGATAATTGAAAATGGCTACACACAACAAAATGCCATGGCACTCATCCTAGAGCAAGCATCCCAGGTGGATCTGGGAACAAGTGGCCCTGAGCATGTACTGAGGATGCCTTGAGACAAGGTCAAAGTAGCCCTCAAAGAGGGAGCTAAGATCTGCCAGGACAACCAGCTTCACCAACCCTGAGCATCACCACGTAACTGTTTCTCGAGGTGTTTGGTGTCAAACAGGAGCAGTGACAAACTGGCTGTGTGCCCCGGGCTCAGGGAGCCCCAGGCAGTGACAGCACCAGCCCTTCCTCACAGGGCACATAAAGCACACAGAAAAGCTTTCACTGGCAGCTTACTCTCTACCCTGTCCAGGGAGGGCACGGTCACATCCCATAACCTCAGCCTAAGGCACAAACCTGACTCGATAACCAGATGCCTCAGCAGAGGCATCTCACAGCTTGTTAGCTGGATGCTGCAGGCGAGAAGAATCCTTGGCAGCATCCAACTCACTCAAGCAATAGGTCGAGGTACCTGGAGCTGTTGTCTCGTTTCTGTTTGCTTCCATGACCCTTGCAGCCATCACTGCTTTTGTTTGCAGTTTGTACATGAGCCTCTCCCTTACCTAATCCCACACCATGGATGGCTGGCAGCCCATCACTGCATCCACATGGTGCTCCAGAACGTTCATCCTCATCATTTCCAAACTGCATGAGGCTGCACACAGCTGAAGGACCATTTTCCAAGGGGTTGAAGATGTGCCTGGACACACAGTGCTCTGAGAGGGTGAGGAGATGCTCTCCCAACAGCCACACATCCCAAGACCCTGCCACAAAGAGCGGTAGGAGAAGTGGCTGCCAAGGATGCAGCGTGGGATCAGGTCTCCAGTACCCGGATCCCACCATCCCAAAGAGCCCTCACTGGGCTGCATCCCAGCCCAAGCTGGTTGGCAAGTTCAAATCATTAATTTCCACAGCAGAGGAAGCCTGACAGGCCAGTGCTGGCATGAATAATGATGGATCTCCAGGAGAGGCCAAGCAAAACCTGCAGTTTAATCATAGCAAGAGTCTCCCTTTGGGGCATTAACAACCTCTATCCAGCCATTCCCCCCCTCCAAACTGCTGATAGCTGCAGCACCCACAGCAGGCTGCCCATCCCTTTACTTCTGCCTGATCAAACCCACCCCACAGCCCAGACCCCTGCAGAACAACACTCCCAAAATGCTCCAACAACTCGTTTGCAAAACGAGTGGTAAATTTAACTCCAGGGCTCTCCACACCCCCTGCAGTCGCTGCCGTCAGAACGTTGGTTTCACCCTGAGCTCTTCAGTTTGGTGCAATGAGGAAAACCATGCCCAGAACAGCAGGAGAGCTCAGGCTTGCCTAAGGGGTGGCTGGGGATGAGCTCCTAACCAGATATGCCTCTGGGAAGGGAAATGGAGACACCTGACATTGCTGATGCATCCTCTGCAAGCAGGTTTCTTGCCTCTCCACCCAGGAAAGGAAAAAAAAAAAAAAGAAAAAAAAATAAGAAAATAAGGGTGGTGGTGCTTTTCTGCACTGAGGAGTTTGAAAGGAGGAGGCTAGAAGGGAACACAACCAGTTTCCCTGTGGGATGAAGAGCAATGCACCGAATAAAGTGCCAAACCCCCGACAGTGGAGCCTTTCCAGGCAGCTCTGGGGCTGGCTCCCACTCCCTCCTTTCTCCAGCCTGGCCCTGGGAAGCTCCCACCCAGGGCAAAGCCCAGCCAGTCCGAACAGCTCCAAAAAATATAATTATTTTCCTGCAGCTTTAGATAATTGGATTTTTAAAATAAGCACAATTAGGGTTGGTTGGTTTTTCCCCCCCCTTTTCCTTTGTTGTGCATCGGGAATGCCAGGTTGCTGCTTGGAGCTGGCAGAGACCTTTCCAAGGCTGAAGCAGAACTCGCTCCCTCCTGTCCGGGGGGGATGGAGGTGGGAGGGAGGAGGCGGAGTGGGAGCAGTGACAGGTAAAAATAACTACACTTGGCCTGATGTTGCTCCCAATTAAGCCGTTGGGAATTTTGCCCAACTTCCTACAGCAGCAAGAGCCAGACACACACATAAAAAAGTCCTCTGCTCTATTAGCATCTCTATGACAATCAGAAAAAAAGAATTAAAGCACATATGTAAGAACTTCTCCCCCCCTATGTCACACCAGTGGATATCTGAGCATCCTTTCATGAGGGTCAGGCTGGAGAAACTTGGTGAGTGATCAGATGGACATCGTTGTCCCCCCTGGCACTGCATCTCCTCTGGGTTAGGCACTGTGACTCCATGAGGAGCTTGGCCGAGTTTAGGGTGGGTTTTTTTTTCAATGAGTGGTTTATCTGCTTAGACAGTTTCACATCAGCTGAAACTAAAGCATAAGTGGTTTCAGGGATGATATGGAAAGTGGAGAAAAATAGAAACATTTCATTCTGACACTTTCCTGAGCAAAATGCGCTCTGCCTTTTCACAGTATAATGTTGCCTTGTGCAACTAAGTCCAATTTATTTTTAAATGGGGAAAAAAAAAAAAAGAAAAAAATAAGCCCAAACTGAAAGCAAACATCATATTTCCGGGGACAAATACGATACCGCATTTTATCCTGTCATTAACACTCCCATCTGTAGGTTTTGCCAACTAAATGGAAATTCAGTCTTTTGCAGTGCTGTAATGTAAAAATATTTCCCAACCAGCTTTAAGCTATTCTGCATCATGTTCTCTACAGCTCACCTTTACATGAGCCAGTGCCTGATACCAGCAGCATTTTAATGGATGCAATGTTTCTACCTTGCATTCGGGCAAGAGCAATCACTGAGAGAAGCGAGATCTGCAATAACACCAAGTTTGAAGGAAAAGTCAGATACTTCCCACCTTGTCCACAGCCCAGTCCATCCTCAAAGCTCACAGGCTTTCCCATGCAGCTAAAGTGGAAAAAGCAAAGTCCAGGGTGAGGAGCATCATGAGCATCACCCAGCTCTCTGCATCCCCAGGGTCAGAGCCCACACTGTAGCGATGAAGCCAGAGACACTGCACAAGCCCCTGGCACTCCTGGGTGGAGGTAAGGGGGGTGCTGGGCTCCCTGCACACCAACAGCAAGGCAGCAGGAGGACAGCAGCCTACACCCCACTAAGGAGCGTACTTGGCACTGGTGAGGCCACACCTTGAGTGTTGTGTTCAGTTCTGAGCCACTCACTACAAGAAGGACATCAAGGTCCTGGAGCAGGTCCAGAGGGGGCAACCAGGCTGGGGAAGGGTCTGGAGAACGAACCTGCTGAGGAGCAGCTGAGGGACCTAAGGGGGGTTTAGTCTGGGGAAGAGGAGGATGAGGGGAGACCTTCTCCCTGCCTAGAACGACTTGACAGGAGGTTGGAGAGAGGTGGGTGATAGTCTCCGCTTCAGTCAAGTGACAGGTGATGGGACAAGGGGAATGGCCTCAAGCTGCACCAGGGCAGGTTCAGATGAGATGTCAGAAGAAATTCTTCCCCCAAAGAGCTGTTGGGGTGTGGGACAGGCTGCCCAGGGAGTGGGTGGAGTCCCCATCGCTGGGTGTATTTAACAGATGGGTAGATGAGGTGCTCAAGGAAATGGTTTAGGAGAGAACTCCATGATCTTAAAGGTCTTTTCCAACCTAGGGATTTTGTGTGATTCTCTGAGCACCCTGAGACAGACCATCACAGTCTACAACCCCAGACAGCACTCCCCATCAGCAGCAACTGCCTTGGAGCCAGGGGCCAGCCCCCACCCCGCACCTCCCAGAGAAACCCCCATCTGCCAGAGTTTTCCCGGATTAGTTTTGTGACAGTTTTAATGCCATGTGCAGTTTGGAGCCTGGCAGTTTGAAGCAATTAGATGTAGGCTGGTAGCTGCAAAGCAGTTCTGTGTTTACGTCAATGTTTCAAAGGTAGCGATCAAATACACTTTACACACAGGATTAACACGGGGTTCCCACGTGGAATTCTTCTCTCCGGAGCCCTGCAGCTTGGCAGTGTCTGGATACACGACCTGTGCTGAGCAGGGATGCTCCTTCCTCTCCAACCACTCTGCAAATCAGGAGCCAAGGTGGCAGTACCCCACCAGAGCCCCGTTTTCCCATCTGCTCCACCCAGGCTCAGAGAAAGGGCACCAAGAAAAGGTCGAGCTACCAGCTACGCCCCACGGCGCGGTAGATGCGCACGGATCTCTCCCAGACAGATGGCAGGAAGGGGAAGAGCGAGGAGGAGGAAGGAAGGGAACAAGTTCAAGACAAGAATCTGAGATCTGCAAACTCCCCATGCAGCCCAGCACACCGGGTGATAAAAATACACGGCGTGATGTCAGCAGCAGCACGGGGGGAGCCGCCACGGGGGCGACGGCAGACACGCACAACGCCTTGCTGCGTGTCCCACCCTGAGCTGTGAACCAACGTGGCTCCAACGCTCCTCACCCCATCCCCAAAAAAAAATCTTTCAATGGTTCTTCTCCACCTCCTCACCCCCTCAGCACCCCCCTTCCAGCACCACCACTATACCAGGCACCTTTTCAACATGAGCTCTTACTTCTTCCTCTCCATCCTCTTTTCTCAGCACACCCAGGTTGGGAATTTTCTATGGCATTCGGTGCCATCTGCAACACCAAACCCCTCCCAAACGCTCCCCAGGGCTGCTCTTCCCCCAGTACCACCTTTGATTGCTCTGGGGGTGACACAAGAAAGTCAGCTTGCTGCTCAGTTCGGATGAACTACAAGTATTTAGTCAGCCTCACTTTATCAGATATGTAAATCAAGCACTCCAGTTACATATTTTAAAGGTGGGGGAGGGGGGCAGAAGTCTGGTAGGTAGAAAAGTCTGAAGTATCTAATGCATTCACAGTAGCTAAGGTAGAAAACTGAGAGATTATTATTAAAAATTATTAACATAACATGCGCCATTGTCACGAGATGACACTTTAAAGATAAATCCCCCCCAAATGAATTCCCTAAATACTGTTAACCACATTTAGTCCCTGTTTTACAGCATCTCTGCAAGGGAGGAGGAGAGGGGGGAGGGTGAATGAACGATGCTGCACATCCCAGCTGATAAAAGTTGGGTAACGGCACGTTATGAAAATGAAACTTGAAGATGAATAATTTCCCCACCCTGGGACAGTGCAGACTCCACTGACAGCATCAGGGCCAGAGGAGCAAGGATGGTTTCTAGCTTTACCCCCCAACAAATCCCTGACCCCACTGGTTCATGTGGATGACTTCATGGACCATCTCCAAGGTGCTTCAGAGAGCACTGGGGACGTGAAGTTTTCCAGTGCAAAGCTGAGTTTCCACCAGTGCCGAGCTCAGCTTCCACCAGTGCCGAGCTCCTCTCCCCAAACACACAGAGCAGTCAGCCCCACTGCCTGGGGCCACTGGACCCAGCAAAGGTCCCACCAGCCCCTTTGGCCACCTCAAAACATCTCAGGGGAGAGTGTAGGACTACCTTCAGCAGACCTGGGAGGACCGCTGATGGGACGCTGCCTCGGGCAAGGTACTAACACCTGTCTCTGATCCACCTCCCAGAGATCTGGGGATGCTCAGATCATCCTTTAATGGGGTGGGCACCTCCTTTTCACTGCCCTGCAAGAGAGGAGAGGGGGCAGGATTCACACAGGGACACACCAAACCCAGCTGCTGGGGTTTGAGGGGTTTTCATGTTTTTATTTTTTTGTTTTGGGGGATTCGGTTGGAGTTCTTTTGTTTGTTTGTTTTTAATAAAAACCAGCTCATTGGAGATCAATTTAGTTTTTTAATACCTTTCAGATAAGGAAATCTGCTGCAGCAGCAATTCTCTCCCTACCTTAATTAATTCCTAAACACATCACAAGCTGGAAGCGCATGTTTTATGAATCTGGTTGACCTCCTGGTGCAGAAATGATGACACAGATGTTGTGCCTTCTTCACTACCTCATTACTCACGTTACAGCATTTTTTTCCCCAATTGAGCTGGCTGACAAGAACTCCCATGCTGCCATCAGCAAGACACGCTGCAAGGAGCCAGAGTAGGGCTCAAGCAACGTTCTGCATCCACCGAAGGATCTGGCTCCATGGGACTGGACAGCTGTCCCATGGGACACACCACACCAAGGACATGGTTGGGATGGAAGGAAATCCAATGGGACATTGTACAAGAAAGAGGACAAAATATTGTTGGGGAAGAAAAGGAGGCATCATGGAAATGACAGCCAGGAAGAGGGGACACTGGTGGGGAAGGAGCCTCCAAAGTCTATGAGACCTGGAGCGACAGACCCCCCTCAGAGAGCTCTTTGCTTGGAAGGATGGGAATTGTCCCAGCTTTGCAAAGGTTTTCAGCAACCTTTCCCATCTGTACACCCTAAGTGAGCCCAGCTACACCAGTGTGACGTTATATTCACCTATGGGAAGGAGAGCAACACCTGCCAGCACAGGGAGATAGAAAGGCAACTGGGGGCTCATGCAGTTCTTTGGGGAAGACCTCACACCCCTGCCCAACATGCTGGATGGATGCTGTGCTCAGGGCAGCCCAGGTGCTTGGCCCACCAGGATATGGCTGCCATTGTGCCCCAGGGACAGCACAGGACAAGCACAATGCCACCCATGCACGATACAGAAGAGACCAGACTCCCCAAGGAAACACAGGCAGCAGAGCACAGAGAGAGGAAGAGCTGTGATACAGGTCACAGATAACAGCCAAAAAGAAGAAAAAAAATAGTGAAAAAGGCAAACAAATCCATTTGTCACAGCCCTCTGGGTGACAGCAGCAGCTCCTAAACACCACTTGCTTAAGAACCCAAAGAGCTGCCCCAGCCCGAGGCAGCCACGAGACACCACGCTCTGCTCGCCAGGACCCACCTGCACAGTGCCTCAGGCCCGTGGGACCCCTCCCTGGCCCCACTTCAGAGCAGGCTGCTAAATCAGAGCAAAGCATTTAAGAGCACACTTTATACCCAGCACCAATTGCTGATCATTAGGGAAACATCAAGATGCTCGAGAACAAGAAGAAAAAAGGGAAGTCATATAAATAAGAGCTAAAAAAAAATCCACTGGGAGACCTAGCAACCAGCAGCTAACTTGTCTACTGCCAGTAACAGCCAGCAGAAAGTAGGCATTAAAAATAAAAAAATAATAATGTAAAAAAAGCTGCCTGATGAGGTCTGGTCACCTTTTATTCCAGATACTGATATGCTCCCTTGCAGGGTGATGGCACAAGATGAAACAAGGCTTTTGCTTGTTACCAATCTCAAAAAAAAGCTGCTTTCTGCTGGAGATGGAGGAAAGGCAATGCACAGCTCATTCACATCTCCACATGGCATGGTCCTGGCTCTGCCAGTGCCTTTACCAGCATCTCATCAGGGATGGAGAACCCATTCCTTCCCCAGCAGGACGGGATGCAGCTCTGCACCCTCTTCCCAAACCTACATCTTGGGCACATGTGGAGTCTGGAGGAGCTGCTGGCTGTGACAGCCCTGCAGAAGGTCTGCAAGGTGGGTCAATGCAGAGGTAAAATGTGCTTGTCCTACCCATCCCTATCCCTCCATCTCCTCCAGAACCCAGAAAACAAGCCCCCATCTACAGCAAACGCTGCTGGACGTGACCCTGGGTCTGAATCGTGACGCCAAGGAGTAATTAAACAGGGACACAAGATGGTGGGGAACAAACAACAAAAAAAAACCCTCTCTTATGTTTTGTTAAATTCAGCAATTTACAAGGCTGGAATAATTAGTGGTTTAAAATGTTTTGACACAAGCAGCCCCAATAATCATGATAAATCATATCAGGCACACGCCCAGATCCTTGAAGTGACAGATGACAAACAGAGCAGTGACAAGACGCTCCATCACGCGGGGAATCATTGAGTTAATGGAAGAATTATTGCTTCTGAAATCCACTCCAGTCCTGTTGTGGGGAACATTCCAATTTATCAAAGCCAAATGAACATTAATTGCTGCAGCCTGGTAAGTT
Organism: Heliornis fulica; assembly: GCA_013399135.1. Taxonomy (NCBI): domain Eukaryota; kingdom Metazoa; phylum Chordata; class Aves; order Gruiformes; family Heliornithidae; genus Heliornis; species Heliornis fulica. Next base: position 222,664 of record VXBZ01008628.1, read on the forward strand.
TTCGAGCTGCTGTGACCTTCATTGAATTTTAATCCAAAACAGATAAGATTTACTTCCACACAAGAGGAAACAACACAATTAAACCCAAATGACAGCTAAGATTATGAGGAAAAAACACAACAGGCATAATGACAAAAATATTGATTCCTTTCAACTTGACACTGCGCAGAAAAAAAAAAGGTAAATAAATAAAATCTTGCATTTGCATATTTGGTTTTTTCCCTTCTTCCCTTCTTTTCATTTGGGAGACAAATTTCAGATGCTCAAGCCAAGAGGAAAGGAGTGGCAGACAGTAATGGAGACTGAATTTCCTTTAACTGCAGTAATTAATGTTATGTCTCTTTGGGGAGAGATTAAGAAAAACAGTGAGAAAAGGGGAAAAAAATTTAAAATCAAGTATTATTTTGCTGTTAAAGATGCCCTTGAGCTTGGGATAGGAGGTGTGAAGAGGGTCACAGTCACCCAGGGTTTTTTCAAGGGCAGCTGGTGGTCCTAGGGACATGGACACTGATGGCCCCTTTCCTGCTGCCCTGGAAGCAAACCCACCCCAAAGCAGAAAGCCACACACCGACAGCTAAAACCACTGGGAAAGAGAGAGTAAACCCAGGATTTACCCTCACCAGCCTCTCCCCAGAGCCCCCATGGAGCACAGAGGGGGTTCTTGGCCAGAGGGGTGGAGGAGGAGCAACCAGCCAAGCTGTACCCATCTACACAACTCCCAACTAACATTCCCATCAGAGGGAGCTTGGCTCGGAAACGTCCCAATAAAGCTTTTCCAGAGTACTCCCAGAGCTCAGGGTTAGTGAGATCCCCCAGGCAAACCTTCCCCAGCTTTCTATAACTCAGCCAGAGGATGAGGAGACAGGCAAAAGTAAGTGTTACAGCCACTTAAAGGAGATGGAAGGAAGCAGTTCCCTGCGTCTCCCGCAGCGAGATGCTGGGCTGGTGATGAACGGGGTGCGCAGACCCCGAGTACTGAGGCAGCACTGAGGTGGGCTGAAGCTCCTCCTGCATAGCAGGAATGGTGCTTTAGTCTACAGAGACAGCAGACACCGGGCTCAGGGGTAGGAAGCAGGGGGGAAAGTTTTTGAGAAGCTGGAAAGGAGGACAGGGGGATGGTCCAATCGTGTCTGGAGGCAGGAGAAGGGATAAAGACAGGGTGGAAGTAAAGGAGTGCAGGAGGAGGGCACCATGCAGCCCCACACATTGGGATCCAGCAGCTGCCAAGCACAGTATGAGTGATGGGGCATCTTTAGGATGCCATTTAGCTGGGGTCTGGGAGGACAGGAAAAGTGTGGGAAAGCAACTTCAGTTAAATATTTCTGCCAAGAAACAAAGTATTTTGCCCCATTTTACTTTAGTGATGTAACTCCAGGTAGTCAAGTGGGACAAAACCCAACAAAACACATTATTTAGTTTCTGCAGGTCACTCAAAACTTGGCTCAGGTTCACTCAAAAAGTTAATCTAAAAAGTAACTAAAAACACAGGGATGGGAAATTTTCAAGTCGGTGCTGCAATCCTGACACAGGGTTTCTACCCCCCAGGACTGCACACCCAGCCCAGACCCCATTGTGAAAACACATCCCTGCCTGAGACCTTGGCTCCTGTTGGGAGGAGTATCAGGACTGGTAAAGTGAGGAGAATTACAGCTCATTCAGAGCAGCAGCATCTCTCCTGGTTTCCCCTTGCCACTGCAGAAGAGCTGGAGATGCTCATGGCACGAGATAAGTCTCACAACAAAGCCACGGATGTTCCCGTGTCATCAGCTTCGGCCAGATGGGGCAAAGCATATCTTCAGTGGCCAACTCAGGATTAGAGTGTAAAAACCACTTCTGTGATATGGTCAACAATACTTTCAACTGACACCCCCCCCACCCCGCAGCATCACTGCTCCTGTGCTCCAAGGCCCTGCAGATGAAGGCTCTTGGGCAGGAATTTCTTAAAGAAACTCATTTCTCTCTCCAAAGCAACAACCTGTGACAACCATCGTGCCATTTTTTTAAATATCAGCTTCAGCAAGGGCTGAGGACTAATTGCACTGATCACCAGGCTCCAGGCAGCCACAGACCTCATCTCCATGGCTCAGGTTTGCCCACAACAGACAAACAATCCCACACTCAAACGAAGGACTGAGCTTTTCACACTCCAGACTTGTTTTTTTCTGTCTTCACTGCTTGCTCTGTATCTCACTATTTTCAGGCTCATTTTCCAGGTATACCAATTTTACCTCTTTCCCCTCCAAAACTCCATCAGACTGACATTTTTAACAGGACATAAGAAATGTTTCCCACCTAACCCAGTAAGCTGCAGCCCTCAACCCCTCTCCCTCCTGCCCTGTTGCTATCATGCTGCCCCTCCTATCTACAGCTTCAATGCAGAGCCTTTCCCCAAGTTCACATGCACTCTGTGCCCAAACCACAGCCCCACCAACAACGAATGAGACACTCAAAATAACAGATCTAAGTTGTAAAAGCCAAATAGCCACTTGTTCAAATGGAGAAAAAAGGCTTTGGGCAGCCATGGCCTCTATTCCTCCACTCAAAAGGAAGAATGGAAGACATGGAGATAGCACACAGCTTAAGGAACAGATGCACCTTCTGCAGAGGGTTGCTGCAATGGGACCCCCAACTCTATAAAAGACTGATTTAGGGCAAAGAGATGACACTAATATACACAGGATCCATGAGCCTAACACTTTACTTTTATTGACTGGATCGTTTATCCCAATGGGAGTTAAGGGACAGTACAGTTAATCACATTTTACAGATGGAGCATTAAAGCACAGAGGGATAATGGACCACATCTAAATATGTGAGCAACCACCTCGCAAGAGGCTGAAATAAGCATTTTAAAAGGCAGAGCACATATGCAATATGTTAATAAAAGGTCACATAAACACCTGAGATGGAGACATTCAAAGCATCTGGATGATCTTTTTTACTTTTAGGTCAGGCTCATCCTTTGCAAAAGGAGAACATCACACTATAGCCTGTATCCACTTGACAGTTAAAACTCAGTTACAGAAAACTTCAAGGAGTGACCAAGCACAAAATCTTGCCTTTGCACAAGACAAGACCAAGGAGGAAGACTGCTCACACCTCACCCAAGGCAGGAGGAACCACAAGCTTCCATCTCCCCTCCCATCAGTTTCCTCCCTGTGGTTTTATTTTATTTAATTTTCTTAAAAGATGGTCTTCTTAAAAATTATTTTTATTTTTCTTAGTCCTTTCAAACACATCTTTCCCTCTCTGGCCCAACTGAGAGGGTAGGTGGGTACTTGCAAACTGGGCTTGCCATCCTGCTCTTTATCACCACCCTCCCACTATGACCAGGCTGCCAGCCCCCATCCCCTCCCAAAGTGCCCTCTGTCTCCTCAGATGCCAGAAGAAGCTTTGACTCACCATGACTGAGATATGAAGAATGTGCATCTGCTCCTCCACTATCTCCGAAGGCTCCTGGAGGCTGGGGGGGGTGGCCCTGGAGAGCTGCTCAGCGCTGCTCATGGAGACGTGGAAGTACAGGGTGCCGTTCTCCAGCCACTGCTGCTTCCAGTGCACCAGGGAAATGTCAGCCACGGTCCCAGACATCTCTGCAGGGACAAAACACACCCACTGAGCATCAGTTTTCTCCACGGTGCTAAAAGGTGGTAATCTTAACAGTCCTGGAAATCAGCACTTTCAAGTGCAGCACAGCCCCAGTACAGCTCCTGATCTGCAGGATGAGCTTCAGCACTGGTTTTTGACCTTTCTCTGCTATTTCCCCCACACACAAGCAGTAACACTTGTCTCCCTTAATAAAAAGCAAGGGGCTACGAAGTGCCTTGGGACTTCTGCACTAGAAAGGCAACAACAGCAAATAACACATCACACACGAGGTGCCTTTAACCTCTGCAGCTCTCCCAGCAAGGAGGTTGGACGAAGCTCTGAGAGGTCTGCAGCCAGGCCCAAGGGAGATCTGTGCCCCCCCACGAGGCAGAGAGAAGACACTTGGTGCCAAGCAAGCCAAATCACAGACATCAGTAGGTACTGCACTGGCATTTATAAACCCCCTTCCACACAGCACAGCAGTACTGGAGCTGCCTTCAGCAGGGACAGCCCAAGCAGCAGGAGGAAAAGACCTGGCTTGACAAATACACCATGGTTTGAGGGTCATGTGCCTGCTGGTCTTCCTCAGTAGCCTTCTGGCAGTGTTACATCCACCCCAATTTACCACATCAAGCTGTGAACCAGGATTACAGCATCCCAGCACACACATCCAGTGTGGCAGCTTGGACTTGGGGAGTACACCCGACTCATGGGGGGAGCTTGGACAGCCCAGGCACTGTGTAACCGAAGGACAGCTCCAGACCTGCAGTCTCCATCCAGAGCCAGCAGCTCCCAGCCTCAGCTGCAGCCCCCACCTTGGCCAGGCAGCAGCAGAACAGGCAGGAGTGCTGACAGCTCCACAGCTGCCCATCAAGTTTAAAGGGATCTCTGTGAAGCACCGATTTGGCAGTTTGGCAGCCGAATCCAAACCGAAAAAAAAATACTAGTGCAAAATGAGCCAAAATATTTCTCCTTCCACCACCTCTTTTTTTTTTGTTTGTTTTTCCATTTGCAATATAAGCAATGGGAAGCAAGTCAGGTCCTCTTAGTCACTGGGCCCACGGCTTCGGCATCACCTGCTTTGTGAGAGACCCAAATTCAGTTCCCTGCTGTTTGGGAGCAGTAACCAGCTATAACAGAGTGGAACCTGCAGCCTGCATGGCATTTCTGTTCCAGAAAGGCCAACTGCAGGAGGTCTGGGTCCACTGGCACAGGGCTGGAGGGTGAGGGGGAGCACAGAGTCCTCAACACTGTGGCCACAAAGCATCACCTGTGAGAGGGACAGCAGGGAGGGAGGATAGAGCTTGTTCCCCAGCCAGCAAAGCAGCCACATGGACCACAGGACCAGGCACTTCCACAGACCCACATCCCAACCCAGCAAAAAAACCCTCTTGATCCTTCAGAATTAGCTTTTATTACCCCTGAAATTGATAATCTTCCCAGAATCAAGCTTCTGCCTTTCCACCCTGGACCAAAGCAGGGCCAAGCACCCCTTGCTCCCAGAGATGTGCCCATCACCCCCTGGGTCCTGCTGGATCCCCCCTCACCGCACATCCCAGCTGAGGGCAGGAACAAGGGTACCCCATTACTCCCCTGATTCAGCACCTCACTAACTACACTACTTACAAACCTGAGCCAGCTGCAGTTACCTGAATCTAATCAGCAGGCTGTGCTCATTATCTCTGCCTCTGGAGCACAGCACTGGTTGTTATCCCCAATCTCTGTGCACCTCTGAGGGCTCAAAGAGGAAAATCTAAACAGCTCCTGACCGTGCATGGGATCCATCAAGGGCCACACTTGCACTTCGGAGGGGACACGTGAACTCCCTGTCACATCTCTGTCATTGCAATGAGATCACTCCTAATAATCCCTTCCCTCCTTTAACATAAATAGCCGTTTGCCCGAGCAAATCGGTAGCAAGAGGCGTTTCTTGCTCTCTTTACCCCATAAATGAAGCCAGCCCTGGGGCTCACGCTGCAGGACAGGAGCCTGTGCCGTGCCTGGGAAGCCAATAAAATGAGGTTTGTGCCTCTTGCATCCAAAGAGGCTAAAGCAGAAGGTTTATTATGGTGGTAAAGGAAAGAAGAAAATGAGAGGAATATCAGTGCTGCTTAATTGCAGTCATCTTCCTAGCACTACTTCAAAGGTCTGTACTGAAAAGCATCTCCTTGTCTAATTAAAATTGCAACAGATGCTACTTTTAGGACTAAAAGCAGTAACTCATCTCTAGGATAGACATCACAACCTCTTCTACAGAGGCAAAGAGGCCATGAGACAGCACAGGAGCACCACGAGCCAGGGCTCTGGTTACACAAAGCCACCTTAGCTATGTTTAGAGGGACAATCAGCCATAGAAGAAGATGCCTTATACACACCCATCCCTGCAGCAGACCTTTACAAACCAGCTGAGGAAAAGAGGTTGCACTGCCCAGCCCACACGTGGGTGACATCAGGACCCCACCACTACAGTTTCTAGAGTCTACATCACATTAAGGAAGCAGGAGGGGGAGGAAAAATAAACCTTCCAGGGTCAATCTTCCTCCAATTTTTTCCCCTTGCACACACATTTTTGCATGGGATGTTTAAAAGGATCGCAGAGAACATTTCTGGAGAGTTCTGAGATACAGGCAATTTTTTGCATTTTAGCCTAGACTGAAGATAAGCCTGTTTCATTTTCAAAAGGTCTCTTCCAAAAGTAGAAACTTCAATTTAACATTCATTTCACAATTTTAAGCAAACCCAGCAGGGAGGCGATTTCTGACGGCGGTTGACTTGCCAATCCCGGGTACCACTTACTCCCTCTTATAAATACCTGTGTACTCCTCACCCCTGTGGCCCTTGTTGCAGGAAACCTGGCCATTACAACTCCCAGCATTGCCAGGACACCACGAGCCTTCAATCAAATATTCTACTCACCCAAAACCAAAAAGCCTTTTCAAGCCCTGTTAACTGCTGAAAACTTCAATATCCAAACACAGGGAAGTTTTTTTTGGCCTCATATACTTGACATGAATATTATACTGCCTGTGTTTCGCCGGACACGCGTTGTCACTCCGCTATCTACACGGTAGTTACAGCAGCGATAGCCCGTCCATCAGAGAGGATGCAACAGTCTGCAGCAAGATTGCCTGTTATCAGAGCTTTCAAATGCTTTTGGAACAAATTAAGGGCATTCCTGCACCAAACAGGAATGAGATAGAGTTAAGTTTTTAAATGGGCAGCAATGGAAAGGCACTTGTATTCTGCAGCTATTTAAAAGCTCGGTGGTGTTCAATGGGCAGCTCTCAGATAGGGTTCAAACACACCTGAGTGGGTACAACACCGAGTAAAACAGCCCCAGGGACTGAGCATCATCTGCCACCCACTGACTTACCAGCTCGCTGTTCCTGGCAGAGAGTAGCAGCAAAGGGATGACAAAGGTCTCGCAGCACCCAGCCAGACTGCCTCACCCATCAAAGGCCACATTTGCCCACATTTCACCACCCCACAGCAGCAGATTGAGGGTTCCACCACGCTGCAACAGCAGAAGTATCTCCCCTGCCCCAACCCTTCACAGCTGCCTTTAATTCCCCATCACACAACCCAGCCAACCCTGGGCAGCCCTGCCTCCCCCACATCCCCACCACATGCTAAAGATCAGAATTTAAGGGCAAACAGAACATTTTCTCCCTTTCTCCCCTTCCTGAAGTTCTGGGGTTCATATAACTACAATTTTCATGGTTTCCTTGGAAATCATGCACCTGATGCACACAAAACCCTTCCTGGGGTCAGCCCCTAGCCCAGGTTCATGCCCATCAGGTTATTTGCCTGGGACAATGCAAGGGGAAGCAGGGGACAGCAGCAACCACAGCAAGATATCTTACAACCAAGTCTCTACTTCCATTTTTCCCTTTGCCATTTCTCCAATACTTACATATAAACATTTCATTGAAGTCTTCAACTTGTATTACAATCAAACTCAAAAGCAAAAAGGCCTAAATGCATTTGGTTGGGAACCAAGACGATTCCCATAAAAGCAGATTATGCTGACATGATGAATATAAAATGCAACAGCAGATATTAAAGTTGGAGGATTGTTACTCTGTGCCTTTGGGGCTCCTGGCCGCCTCACCCACCTCCTCCCTCTTCTCTGTCCCCCCCACTCTTTCACTGAAAGCAGAGAACAGGCAGAGATAGCCTTTTCACCTCTGTCTCCTCCCAGGCAGGCTGCCAGGCTTGAAATATTCACTAGCTCCCCCCCAGCCCCACCCCCCCCCAACCTTATGCAATGCTTCAACATTCATCAGTTATTCGGGAGGTTGCAGCCCTGCCTTATCTGTCACGGCGTTTTACAAAGCCTGTTTTGGATTTAATTGGCTTGTTCTCGCTAATCTACCATGATTATTGTATTTTTATTTAATTCTTGAAGGTCATTATTAAAATAAGCCGTTTTGCTTACAGCAGTTTATCTCCACACGCTTCCCCGACGCCCGATAACCAACCCCCGCTTTGCGCTTCCCCTCCTCTCTGCTCCCCAGCGCCGCTCCGACCCTGGGACCTGCCAGACACCGTCCTAAGGACCAACTCCTTGGTGTGACAAGCAGAAAGCCTGCGAGTAACTTCCAGCGCACGGATCCAGGCTCCTCCTGCCTTCCTCCTCACCACCTGCTTCATCCCAGCAGGACCTGCACCCTGCAGCCAGGCTCCATCAGCTCACCTGCACAACTCATCGTCTCAATCTGTTNCCTGGATTGATAGCAGGAGAAACGGGGTCGCAGGATTAGGGACGACGCACGGGCAAGGAGGGGACGGCGCAGTTCTCGGCTCAGCCACACAAGCCCATCTCGCACACAAAAAGCCAGCGGGCTTTTTGTGTGCGAGATGGGCTTGTGTGGCTGAGCCGAGAACTGCGCCGTCCCCTCCTTGCCCGTGCGTCGTCCCTAATCCTGCGACCCCGTTTCTCCTGCTATCAATCCAGGGGTTCTTCTGAGTGAATGTTCTCCAGAGGCACCAGCCTCCAGCCTCAGTGTTAGTTTATAGAACCGTTGGTGCTAGCTACCACTTATGCTAATAAACCCAATTTATGCAGAAAGTCATAAACAGAGCGCTCTCCCCAGTGCCCTTGCCAGCACAGGATTGCTCCCCGTGGAATAGATTATCGCTCTCTGTGCAGACTAGCTCCAAAACGACTCCAGTAATGGGGTTTCCCCCATGCTCCCCAGGGGACTATTCTGCAGTCAAACAGGCCCTAATAGTCCTAATGGTTTGGGTCCTTTGGTGGCAGTGGGGTAGGGTTTTCTTATCCTCATCATTAGCTTGGTTCATTTCTGGTTTTATCCTTCCCCTCTGCTCGTTTTTTAACATGTTCTTTCCCTTCTACATCTACTCCCCTGGTCTCTCACCCTCCCATCCCCCACCCCCCTGCAGTTCTCCCTAGGGCAACACACAAATGCAGCTGCAGATCGTAAAAAGTAATAGAGAAGCTCTGAAGTTTAAGGAGGGAAGAAAAAAAGATGACAAGCTCTCTCTGATCATCTCTTTTCAAAGGCCCTGTCTGTAAGGAACACGGGGCTGTACCTGCAGGGCATTTCAGGGGTGGCTTCAGCACTGTGCATGTCTGCTGGGATGTGGCACATATCTGGGGACAGTTCTGGGTGGTTTTAGGGAGCCTCAGTCTTGGGGTGGTCCATGGGGCACCCCACCAACACCGCAGGAAGACTGGGGCACTCTCTGCATCCTGTTTGCTCTGCTGGCAGCTTCACATGTCTGATATTGGAAGGGCAAAGTGTCAAGAAGCCCTGAGCAAGATGGGATTTGCAGTAAAGTGGGTTTGACTATTTTTAGGCTTTGTTCAAACTGCCTGGAAGGTCAAGAACAAGAAGACAGGTTTTAAGCATGCTCTTGGGACCAGCCACCTCAAAGACTATAGATATGATAAGAGCTGATCTGTCACAGAAGGGTCCCTGACAATCAAAGGAACATAGCTGAAGGCAGAGGCAGATTCCAAGATCACAGCAGAACCCAAAACCCAAGAGAGCTCCCTCAGTTCAGACAGAGCTTGTCCCTCCCCACAGCCAGGCTGGAGAGGCACAGAGGGCAGCTGCAGAGCATCCCCCACCCCATGCTGCCAGGGACTGTCCCACATTGACATTTGGGCATCCAGAGTACAGAGAGGAGTGATGAGGTGGTGGTGGTAGTGGTGGTGTTCCCACCTCCACAGTGCCTTGGTCGAAAGTCCTTTTCTGAAAACACCATGAAGGGCTCTGCACAGACTCTGCCCCGTGCAGAGGTGAATCCCAGGCTGAGCTGGTCACAGAATCACAGAATGTGTGGAGTGGGAAGGGTCCTCAAAAGGTCATCTAGGGGATGATCAGACAGGGTCCAACCCCCTGTCTGAGCAGGATCACTGAGATTAAATCACACAGGAACACGTCCGGGTGGGTTTTAATGTCTCCAGAGAAGGAGACTCCACAGCCTCTCTGGGCAGCCTGTCCCAGGGCTCTGTCACCCTCACAGGGAAAAAGTTTTTCCTTACGTTCACATGGAACCTCCTCTGCTCCAGCTTGGACCCATTGCCCCTTGTCCTGTCACTGAGCAGCACCAAGAAGAGCCTGGCTCCATCCTCCTGACACTCACCCTATACATATTTATGAACATTAATGAAGTTACCCCTCAGTCTCCTCCAAGCTGAAG
>VXBZ01008629.1:2695-18215 GCA_013399135.1 Heliornis fulica
ACCAGGTAACTCCCCATACAAGCAACAGAAAGAAAAGGGGGTGTAGGAGGCCCCAGGTGTGTGTGTCACAATCCCCCCAGGTGACACCCAGCCCCAGGGCAAGAAGGGTCTGGGGGCCATGTGCACAGTTGGGGGGCTGAGGACCTGGGCTCAGGTCCCAGGGGGTCCCATCCCTGCAGCAGCAGTGCCCCCCAGGGCTGGAAGGGGGGGAAAGGGTAAAGTCACACCTTCATGTTCACTGAGGTGGCCCCCCCCTTTCCTTGCTGCCCCCCCGGGTGTTTGTCCCCAGCCGCGCTGGGGACAAACAGCGTCCTCGGCTTTGAGGAGAGGCAAAGCCGGGAGGGGGGGCACAGGGAGGACACGGGAAGGGCAGGAGCAGGTGAAGGTCTGGCAGCTCCAGGGCTCTGGCTCCAGGGGACACCAGGAGTAGAGCCAGGTCCATGGGTAGGAGCCAGGCAGAGAGAAGTGCCCAGGAGAAGGGGGGATGGGGTGGTGATGGGCGCTCAGGACCACCACCCACCCTCATGTGTGAAGGACACAAGGGTGGGTGGTGGCCCTCAGCACCCTCCACACAGCACCCAGCTGAAGGAGGGGCACAGTGAAGGAATTCCTGCTCTTCCCCCGGGGACAAGGCACTCAGCCTCGGACCCCTCCTCAGTTCAGCCATCCCAGTGAGGGCAGTGGCTCCACTCCTCCATCTCCAAGGGGAGCAGCAGGCCCTTCCCGCTGTCCCACTGGTGCCAGGGTCTGTCCTGATGGGCCAAGCCCACCTGCAAGCCCCAACCATCACCACAGTCACCCTGAGAACCACATGGAAGCCCAGCTAAGGTGGAAGGGCCCTGCCTGGCACAGCGCTGCACTGGCCTCCATCAGCAGCAGCCACCCAGAGCTCCAAGAAAGCTCCAAGAAAGCCCCAAGGTTGGTCTTCAGCAGCATCATCCCACCCCCTTGACACTGCCCCACTTCCACAGGGTGGTTCATCCCCTGAGGAAACACAACAGCAGCTCCTTGCAAGCAGAGAGATGGGCAGCCTGTCCCACCGCCCTTCACGCCGCCTCTGCAGGAACAGCTGCTGGCTGTGGGAACAGAGGGTGTCAGTCTGCTCTGGAATTGCAGCCATAAGCCATCTTCTGCTCTCCTGAAGCCTGTCTCCCATGAGTGGAGCCCATGCCATTAGTCCCTTGGAGATGATGCTCCCGAGGCTCTGACCACACGCACATCAGCAGTGACTTATCCTCTGATTCCGCTGGCACCACCAAACACGGGGTTTGGCTGCAGAAAGCAGTGAGGTTCCTCCACTGACTGGAGCCAAAGCAGGGACTGACCTTGTCCAAGCAGTGGGGAGAAGCAAACTGCCATCACATCTCTGCTTGCTCCATCCTGACATCCAACAGCAGCAGGCAAGATTTGATGTTCCAGCTCCAGGACACACACGATACTCCATATGCACAAGCACCAAAGACCGATGGGAACCCTCGCTTCATCTCCAGCCCATTCACAAGTTCTCCAGAACCTCCAGCACCAGAACTGTTAACAGGAATCTCAGTGAGCTCTCTCCCACGGGGACACGGACTCGCTGATTGGCACTGGAAACACCCTGGGCCTGACAGAGCCCCGATGCATCTGCTGAGTAGGCGGTGCAAGACGCGGGTGTTTCGTGCCGCGAAGACTGAGAGTCAATGGGAGGTTTGGTTGAGGCCCAGGCTCAGCTCTCCAGCCGAGCTGCGCCCGTCAGCTCACCATGGCAAGAATTCCACCCCCCTTGGTGCATGTGTGGGCAGGGTTACAGGGGAAAAAAAGTGGGATTTTGAGATGACAAATCCAGGCTCAGCGTCACCACACCCTTGTTATAGAGCAGTTTGATGCAGCTCGGGTGTAAGAAGGAAGAGACGATGCTGACAGGCATCAGGTGCCCTCCAGGAGCCAGAGGTTCCCCTAACTCACAGCATGTTTAATGGAGATGCACAAGAAAATCAGACAATGTCAAGTAACATCGGGGCCACCACTGTCCAGACAGCCCTCTGCAAACACAGCTAAAACAGCCCATGCACCACCACCCCGACCACCATGTCCTGGTGCTCCCACTCACCCACCCCAGCCCATCCCACTTCACCAGGATACAGACCAGGCTCACAAGGGCAGGATCACAGAATCCCAGACTGGTCTGGGTTGGAAGACACCCAGATTGAGTTCCAACCCCCTGCCACAGCCAGGGCCACCAACCTCCAGGCCTGGAGTTAGACAAGGTTGCCCAGGGCCCCATTCAACCTGGCCTTGAACCCCTCCAGGGCTGGGGCAGCCACCACCTCTCTGGGCAGCCCGTTCCAGCACTCTCTCCATGAAGAACTTCCCCTGATCTCCAACCTAAACCTTCCCTCCTCCAGCTTCAATCCATCCCCCTTGTCCTACCACTCTCTACCCTTGCTGCTTAGTCCATTAGGATCTTGGGCTGTTTTTATTTAACAGAGACCTTCCTTTGCTTTGGCAAGATGCCAGCTGGCTTCACCTGCCAAATTAATTCTGCCTCCACATAGCAGGGGGGAAACCAATACAATTATCTTAAATGAAACTCTGGAACGGCCTTTGGCCGCCTCCCCATAACGGGAGAGGAGAAACACGTCTACCACACAGCCAAAGCTGCCCTAGGTTTTAGGAGAAAGAAAAGCCACTTCCCAAAGCTCTAGGATCCGAAATCCCTGGTAGCAAAAATTTATTTTCATGACTGAAGACAAGGAGAAATTTATAAACATATTCTAGCAACCAGCCAATAAAACAGTAAATATTCCATTCCTGTGACATATATATATATGTTCACCCGGGAGCAAACCACCCCAAATGGCCCTGCCATGTGGCACTACGACAACCAGGAGTAGGACACCACGTGCACACCACCTGTCCTTACTTCTTCCCAACCCCACATCCGCCAGGGAAGTCTCTTCTGGAGGTCCACAGTGTATCCAGCCACCTTCCGAGCGACTAGTGTCCAACGTTAAAAGGAGAAAAAATAAAGCAGCACACTCATTTCAAAGCCCAACAAAGACACTGACATCGTTAGATTCTCCTAAAAATAAGTAGTTCCAATTCATTTTTTCTCCCCCCCACAGAGCACGTGGTCTCAGGCACCCTTCAGCGCATGAGCAGGCTGTGCTTTGGTCCATCCACCCTCTCCAGCTTCTCAAAGTGTTTTCTGGCGTTGCGGATGTTGATCAGCGTAGCCGCAGAAGCTAGGCCGAGAAAGGGGTGGGGAAAGAGGACAAAAAAGAAGTTAAAAGGGATGAAAATAACCAAATCCTCCCAAGTTAAGCTCTGCCTAACAGTCAGAGCCCTGTCACCAAGCTCTCTGCTCCCAGGCAGCGTGAGGATTTAACGCTGGGGAGTCAGGGCTGGCTGTGGGTCCCAGCAGGACACGGAGCCACCGTCAAGCGGTTTGCTCGAGCGGGTGACGGCACAAGTCACCACAGCACAACCGAGCCACGGGTCACACTGTTTCTTCCTAATTCAGTCAACCAGCCAGGAGGAGGAGGAGGATGGGGAGCAGCAAGGCTAAGCACAAGGCTGTCCTGGACAGTGTCTCCGAAGCGCCTCGAATCCTACCGGGAGCTGTGGGAACAGTTAAAGAGCCGCAGCGCGGCTGCAAGGGCTGGCACCGCCGGCCGCGGTTTCTCCTCAAAGATAAATAGCTGCTGCTATAATTAGAGTCCTTGCCCACCGAGACAGTCCAGGCAGCAAGAGCAAACACTAAAACACGATCCATCTCGGCTTCCTCTCCAAAAATCACCGGGGCTGCCGGATCAGAACAGCCCAAAATAGGTTGTTAGACGTGACCTCCTAAACCAGGTCACATCTGTTGCAGTGGTTCCCCACCGACAAACTGCTCGGCTGTCAAAGGCACACACACCTCACCTTCTGCAAGGAAAGGTGCTTTTTAAGCACATTCCCTCCCTCCCCCCTCCTCAGCTCAGACAGGGCAAACCAGCAGGACAGCAGATCCCACTCTTTTAGTTCCACACAGTGTTACTGCTTTGCCAGGAGCTTGTCATTGTCCAAGAGAAACGTGGTTTAAGCCAGACTCGTTTGGCTTTCTGGCCCTGGCAACAGAAGCAGGTGAGAGGCTCATCTTTGCTTTAACTTACGTATAGAAGGGTCCGACATAACCACCATCACATATGTATTTGATGTAAAGATGTCAATGAAAGCAGCAAAGTTAGAGTTCCTGACCTCCATGCTCTGGAAAGAAGCTGCCAGCTTACTAAGGAGAGAGAAAAAACAAACAACAAACCAGAAAGAAAGAGAAAGAGTAAGTGAAGTACTGCTGTAACATTGCTCAAACAGTTTTTGTGCCCCCAGCCCATCATCTGAGCTGTTTGTAACAGCTTTTGAGTCCTACTTGGCGAGCAACACCAGGTGCCGCCATGAATTTGGGTGTTGGGTTATTTAAAGAAAAAACAACCCAGAACTCTGCAGCTTCAGGTGATATGGGAAGAATATGAAATGATTTGGGCACTGAACAGCAAAGGTAACTCTGGACACACCGTCCCACTGCCTGGCTGAACCTGCCAAGCCCAGGCAGCATCGCTGGCTCCCCACGGCACTGCCCGTTGTCACCGATCTATCGGTTCAGTTCCAGAACTTCCCTACCTTTGCCAGGGGAAGGAGGCCTAAAAACCCACTTTGGGGTTCCCCCCCACAACCCAAACCTCTTTCAGCTATCAGCAAAGGAGGAAGTTGCAAAAGATAACAATTAGCTCAGTTCTGTTTAAGCATGGTACAGTTTAACTATGGCACCTCAGCTTGCTGAGGAGCCACAGAGCCAGGATTAATGTGGAGAGCCTTCATGCTTCCAGATGAAGCCAAAATACCTGCTGAGGCATCTCCCCCACCTACTGACCACACCAGCTCACCTGCAACTTAGCTTGAATTGTTTAATAATGTTGCTGATTTTCTCAAATCTGTGGACATCCCGCTGTTCTTTGCATTGATAGTGAGAAATGACCTGGAAGGCAGAAAGAGAGAGAGTGCAGTCAGTAGTTTATTTCAGCACAGGCTTCTCCAGCTCCACAGCAATGACAGGGAAGCAGGTGGTGACCAGGACAGGGATTCCCTTTGCTTTTTGCTGACTGAACCTTGGAAACTATTTGCAACAACACTTGTGGTACTTTCAAGGAAAACAGGACTCAGTAATCCAGTGAGGGGAAGCCTTTCCCAAGCATAGATACAAGTTTGCAAGATATGTCAGTCTGTGAGATATTCAAGAGACACTACTGAGGTCTGAGGACTAATCAGTAATGTACATCCCAGAAAGTGAGAGGGGAAAAAAAACCAAACCAAAACCCAAACCCACCACTTTGGGAAGAGGAAATGGAGACTGGACAAATGTTGGAAGAGCTTTTCCTTCCCAAATCCATCGCTCTGCATATTCTCAAGGACTGAACCCAAGAGATTTCCCACCCTGCAGCAGGTGGGATCCACAAGCACTGCCCCCAGAGCCAAAGCAAGCTGCTCCTCCCCAGGAAAAAGAACCAAGGCAGCTGGTTTCCTAGGGAGTTCTCTCTCCATCAGTCCACTGAGTCAGACCAAGCCTGTGCTAAGCTGCCTGTACCCAGATCGCTTCCCACCCTCTTTCTCCCACAGAACAATCTAGCAGAAATGTTCATGCCCTGCTGCAAAGACTCAGAGGATCACAAGTTTTGAGGAATCCTTGCCAGTGACCCACAGCTCCTTCTCACCAGCCATTTCAGGAGGCCTGAAATGAAATTCAGCCTCACCAGGCAACAGGCAGTTCTCTGCCTGCTGCCTGGTGGGGCTGAATTTTTAAACCTAATTATTCATCCACATACTTGAATCTGGCCTGATTCAAGGCTTCCCACCAAAGCTCTCACTGCACACGAGTTTGCTCCTTGACTTTCCAGATAGGTTTTTTTGTTACTGTAACTTGAATACAGATTTTGGAGCAAGATTTGACTTTAGGAGAAAGGAATCCCAAGGAAGTTTAAATATTTAAAAAAGAAAGTCATTTTAAAAAGTCATCATTACACTGAAGTACAGAATTGTTGTAGCAAACCCAATTTTTTTCCATTAAAAAATAAATCTACTTCTAATGACAGTACTGGTACATACCACCAAGGTGGAGCTATTTATTATCTATAGAAGGTCAAAAAACCCCAGATCTTGCCCAGAAGTAGCAGGCATTTACTTGTAATAGTTTAAGAAGTGAGAAAAGGAATGTCTCCTCTTCCCACTGTCATTTCAAAATCATCTATGAGGCCATCAAATGAAAGCACTCAAATTCATAATCATTCCTCAGGTCAGTTTTGGTGCATGATCTGAAGAGACCAGTCCAGAAGCCCAGAGCATGGATGGAGAAGCAGCACCACTGGTTGTAACCAACACATTTTACCTTGCAGGGACAACAGACTGGTAAGCACTGCTACCATGCAAGTGGTGACTTTGAAAACCACTGCAACTCAATCACTTGTGACCCTTTGTCTATACTCTGGGCTTGCAGAGTATCAGACAAAAAGGAGAAATTGAGACCAGTTCAAATGCCAGGGCAGGAGGAACCGAAAAGGCTTATTTCAATCTAAAGAAGGTTCTTGCTCTGTGCAGAAAGGAATTCTCAAAAAAGTCCCATGGCTGACAACAGAATGGGGATATGAAACCCTCTCCTAGCCCAGGAGAGGCCAATCCCAATCAAGCCCTCGGCCCAAGTGCTAGAAGTGAGCTCTTGGGAAGGTCCTGCCGGCCGTAGCGTCGCGTCAGCTACTTCCAGAATCACAAGGCCTGGATCGACGCACTCTGCCATCTGGCACGGGCTCCTCTCTTTGGGCTACTGCCATGACAGCACTTTCCATCCCAGGAACTCCATCCTAGGCTGAGCAGAGGAACCCAAAGGGCAGAACTGCTGTATTCACCAGGAAGGTGGCTCTCTCAAACAGAAGCACTTCATCGGCCTCAATGATCTGAGCAAAGTTCCGCAGGTTCATTTCCAGCTGCTGGACATTGGGGATCAGCTGATAGACTATACTGGACCAGGCCTGTCAGTGAAGAAAGACACAACACAAGGGCTGCATTAGCACTTCTCTGGCTCCCCTCTTGTTACACAACACATTCAAAACCTGACAATTTGCAGTTCTGAGTGCCAACAGCCCCCACAAGACTGAGAAGCTTCTCCCACCTCTGCACCCATCTCTACCAGTAGAGACTACCAGTGGTAGCCCACACCTGCACCACATCAAGTTCTTCTCCACATCAGTCACACAGAAACTAAAATACTATGCAACAGGCTTCTTCATCCTGATTTTGAGCCAGCAATGTTCCCCTCTATTGCTTCCAGATAAACCTGCTCAAGTTTTCAGAGGTTTGTTGGGTTTTTTTTTTTAATCTTGAGCAAGGTCAACACACAGACACATATTTGGCAGCTCCTCACTGATCCAAATATAAGGCAAGAAGTTAGGAACAAGCCCAAGAAGGGACTGAGGAAGCTGTGTCAGGCAGCTGCCCTCACTCAGACTCAGGGTCTCCAACTTGCAGCCCATCTTCTGACCCGGGTTTGGGTCAGTTCCTGGCCACCTGCTTCCCTGAAGGGCCAGGGGGGATGTTTGTGTCTCCTGTTTACCAAACACTTGACAAATGTCAAGTTAAAGCCCATGAGCTCTGGAGAGGTTGTGTCTAGAATGGCACAGGTCTGCCTCTGTATAAGCAACAGAATGAGCATCACTGATGAGCATTTGGGATGGCTGCAGGAGACACTGTATGCTGCTGCTTAGGAAGGGAAATTTCTACCAGGAGCTGGGCAGGCACGTTGTGACAGGTGATGTCTGTACTGGCCTCAGCCAAACACATCATACACTGGGGGCAGTGGAATGCCTTTGGGTGGATTTGCCAGGATGGTCACATCTGCCACCCAAAGTCCTGCTGCAGTCAGGAGAAAGCCAGATGGTGCTCGACCTCCCACAGCAACTTTGCCACTTGTTTGCAGGAGCCATCATTTGTGCTCAGTGTAACCCAGGTAGCACTCACCTCCCCACACCCAGGAGGTATCTGACACCACAGTCAGGGCTGACCCATAGCACAAACCCTAACAAACCCCACCCAGGCCCTGGGATGGTAAATACTCATGTTAACAGTGCTGCAGGAACATGGGAAGCAACTCCATGCTGGATAAACACAACTAAAAGTTGCAGAAGCTCTTTCCAAAGCAGCCAAAATGTTTAAGCAGCACCAACACACTGACCCAAGACTCCAACACATGTGAGGGTTTTACTCTGTCTAGTTACAAGCAGGTTGCTCAGATGCCACTTACAACAGCTAACCTCTAGAAGCAGTTGCTGCAGAACTAAAAAGGGCCAGTGAGTAATAAAGCAGCAGCAGCTAACCACTCGCCCTCCTTGTGCTCTGCTTTCCAAGTGGGAGGAGAGAAACCAGAAGCCAGATATGGAGAGGAAGCCTTACAAACCTTGTAAAGTGTTTCATCCCAGATGGAAGTTCTAAAACAAACACATTCCAAGGGACGGGAGAGGCGCTTCAAGTCTTCCTCACGCTCTTTAAAAATCTGGGAAATAAAAAAAAAAAATAAGATTAGCATCTGAGCATAAATATTTCTGCCTTTGGTGTGGTTACTGTATTGCATTTACAGCCTGTGTTTCAAAGAAATCTCAAATACCCACAGAGCTAGAGACTCCAGCAGAGCACAGTGGCCAGGACAGGCTGGCAGAAACCCCATCTGCTGGGGCAGTGGGGACAAGCAGATCCCAGCTGTCTTGCAAAAGATCTGATATACCCAAAGCTGAAATCCCTAAGGGTGTTGTGGAATAGGAGCAGACTGAGTGTCTCTGAGGACCTACATTTTGACAAGCCCCTGGTCACAGGCAAAAAGCTTCATCAGTGAGAATGGGATAGGAAGTGCTTGAGGCTCCTCATCTGAGTAGTTCTGAGGCACATACTTAAGAGTCTTCTCTTCCCACATCATGCTCTGCCCTTAGAAGTTATGGCTACAAAAAAAAAGGAAGCAGGGAGGAGAGCAAAGACCACAAAGCTTTGCACCAGGCTCCTGCAGAACTGTTAAGAAAGCAGTGAGGCAGCCAGCAACATGTCTCTGCAGGGGACAGCACGATGACCACTGTCACCTCAACTTACTGCTTTCAGAAACACAACAGAACTTCACTTGATCCCTGGGAAATGTGGTGTAGGCCAACACTTACCATTTGGGTCTAGGGACACCAAAGGCTTCAGTAAGATTTACTGACAGTGACATGGCTCAGTACTTGAGCAGCAGACAGCTCAGACACCTATGGGTGCGCAATGACACGCACTAAAAGCACACCTCAAGTAGGGACCCTCTGACATTTACCAGCATTTGTCCACCAGTGCCAAAACACACCTGGGTTCAGGACTGAACCACAAGGCAGTCTGGAGGGAAGGCAGATGGAAGTGAGAGAAAGCTCCTCCAGCCACCCTACAAACAAGCACTCTGAGCTATTTCTGCACTGAAGGCAGAACTAACACTGGAGGAGGATCACCACTCTCAGGCAGGAGCTACCTGCCTACGTGGGGACAGCAGGGTATGGTCTGAGCCACAGGACCTTGCATGGCCTCCTTTGCAGCTGCCCAGCAATCAGAAGAAAGTTTAATAAGGCTTCTTCCTTCAGTCAAAAGCCAACAGCCTGAAGGGGCTTCCAAACTCACTGCCAGCCAGGGAGTGGCCAAGCAGACAGAGCTGTACTTGTCTAATCTATAAAGCTCATTTTCCTGTCAGTATCAGGAGTTGGTTCCTTTTCAGCCCAAGCTGAAAAAGAAAGGTTGGTAGGAACTCAACGTCTCCCAACCTCCCTGCAACCTTCCATGAACCCCAAAAAAACCCAGAAGACACCAAACATCTCCAAAAGGCTGATGTCTCTTGGGGCAGAGGACTGATTCAGAGGCAGTCTCAGGGCAGGCCAGTCAAAGTGACAGAACTGAACCAATCAATGGGAACCACCTTCTAGTTAACTAGGAAAGTTTCAACTTTTTTTTTCCCTTTTTATGCTTTAGAACAGAGCCTATGCTGGACTGAAAGCAAGAGCTAAAGAGAAACCATCCATCACTGCCACCACCACCACCCTTGAGGCCACCCAAGTGGTGAGCAGCAAGTTTAAGATCGCTGATTTCTTTCAGTTCTACTTTCCCTTCGGTTCCAAACCAAGGTCTGGTCAAAGCACTAGACTCAGTGCTATAAAAGACTTAGAGCAATTGTTGCTAAAAATCTTTGGTCCTGTTCTCCACCAGATTATATACAAGAGACAGCGCTGACAGACACTTTAGACAAGGCAAGAAAAGCTTGGAGGGGTCTGACACTTCTTAGCACCTGAGAAACCCTTCCAGGAACAGGGCTGAAGGGGCCAGGTCTGAAGTCTGAAATCCCAGTGCACGAGCACAGTCGAAAGATGCTCTGTTTGAAAGCACTTCTATGGCAACTACCAGCTTCTCACCAAATCCCGCTGATCCTCCTGCACCAAGTCCATCTTGTGCACTAGACAAAAGATCTTTGCATCAGGAGAGTTCTGAAGAATTGCCTCCAAGCAGGACTGGTAGTAGTGCATGTCCTTCTCCAGTTCGCGGCTCTCCACATCAAAGACATAGATGAGGACTTCTACGTTGCGGAAGATGTTGTCCCGCTGACTGGTGAAGTAGTTCTCCATAAAGGTGTCCTGCCTGAGAAGGAGCAGAGCAGCAAAGCCAGGAGACTCATTAGAGGAACCATGTCTTGCTCAGCACTGTCAGGAAAGGTGCTACATGGGAAATACCTCCTGCTAAAGGGGAAGGTTTGCATTTTGAGCTAGACACCCATGCCAGGGGCCTGAAGAAGCGCCCTGTGGGTGACCGGGTTCCCCACAGTTTAGGGCTCCCTCAGGAATTCCAACCAGGCAAAGCTGGATGCTCCTGAAGAGCACCTACTCAGCAGTGTCACAGGAAGCTGAAGCCTCCCTTGCAACACAGCTGGCTGCTCAGTGACCCATGTAAACAAAGGTCACTGCTTCTGGACCCAGACTGGGTTTTAGGGAGCCACATAAAAAAACTCCACAGCAGCAAGAGCCAAAAACAGAACCAAACCCATCAGCACAGCTTCTTGCTACAGGATGTAAGTCTCCTTTAACCTTTGCTGAATATGCATGAGGACAAGAGAGCTGAAGAAGCTTAGCAAAGTTGGGCAGCTCTGCTGAGGCTCTGTCAATAGGAAAATGCTCTTCAAAAAGCTGAAGCCACAGAGGCAGTCACCCTTTGTAGCATGTACCCCACTTGGATCAAGCTGGTGACAAGCGATTCTGAAACCAGCCTCACCTCCCACCACCTCAGGGCAAAGTCCAGGCAAAGGGCTCAGGCTTTGTGCCAGAAAGGGAAGGGTGGACCTACATGCTGCTCTTTCTATGCAGGGGTAACTTCAGAGACACCATAACTGCACCAACCTCTCCTGCCCACCTCCACGCGTGAGCCCCAGATGTGACATCCTTCCTCCTAGAGTTGTCTCACCAGTTTTACAGGACACACAGAACACTTGCTCTATTACTCTCCATCACTGTGGGGTGGGAGGAGCTCTCTTTTTCTCTCCCTCATTACATTCCCAAAGCTAAGCAGCTCCCAGTGGTTTGAAAAGCAGAAGAATAAGCAGTACCTACCCTCCGCAGTCCCAGAGGTTTAATACCAGGTTTCCTAGAAATCTAACATGGGAGTGCTCCACATCAACTGGAAAGAGACAACAGGAGTTTACCAACTGTACCACTGGTCAGAGCTACTTCCTCAGGCAGCCAAGAACACCATTCTCCACAAGACAGCCCACAATTTATAAAATCCCAGCTAAATATTGTTGAATGTAAATCCGTAGCTGAAGGCCCTACAGAAAAAGTTCCCAGAGTAGTTCAAGCCTTTCTACCCTCCACCCAGGACACCATTCTCCTGAGCACATCAGCAGACAATTCCCCTTTAACAACACATTCTCTGATCTCTCAGAGTGTGTGACACAAATGCCAGCACACTCTGCAAGACCTTAAGCAAGCCTTAAAAAAAAATTTAAAAAAATCAGTTACACAAAACCCACAGGTTTTATGAACTGGCCAAATTTAGAGCAAAGAAGAAACATGTGCCAGTCTGTGATATTAAGACAGGTGGTCCCCACCCAGGGAGGGGCAGATCCTGACAACTCATGCTCTTGTTTCAGAGGATTGCTTTGGGCTTTTTTCAGATTCAGAAGGAAATAAAAACCCAAACCATAATAGGCAGAAGACACTAACTGAGCCCAGGGCAGGGTGCAGAGCAAGAGCACTACACCTCCAGTTGTGCTAGCTGGTTAGCAACCAGAAAGCTCCACTGACACACAGGGCCATGAGGAGCAGCTGGACACTCCTCCAATACATGAGAAGCACTTTTTTTTAATATACATTTAAATGCAGCTACAGCAAAAGTTATGCATAAAAGTCCACAATACAGCAGCAAAACTGAACTCTCACTGCCTCCCCTATCGCTCCAGCTCCTACCTTCCCTCAGGTGAACTTAGGAGCAAAGCTCCTTGGGAGGTGTGGCAACAGGGAGGAGACACCCACCTACCCCAGAGCAGAGGAGAGGCCAGGATAGCTGGAGAGAACAGCCTCACCCCTTTAATGAAGGGGAATCCAGCCCTGAGAACCTGCAGCTCAGACACAAGAAGTCTTACTTGTGGCACCCAGGCGCCGTGTGTCCCTGGCGATGTAGTTTGCAAAGATAATGGACCTCATGCTGGTCTTCCCAGACCCACTTTTACCCATCAGCAGCACCTGGGAAGAAAAGTTAAAAAAAAAGAGAAAAAGAAAGAATTAATTAGTAAGCACAGAGCACAAAGTCCTCCACAGCCCCATCAGGGTTAACTTCTAACTGCAAAGCCACAAAAACACAGCACCAAAGTATCAGAGATGTGAATACATCAGGAGGGAAGGGTGAAGAGTACCACACCTGGGAAAGCTGGAGACCAACATCCTTCCCTTCTTGCTATCCATGGTCAGGCTGAAAACCTTTCCATCCTGTTCACACTTTTGAGCTGTGCCCTCACCCTCATGGGAATCTGCCCTTCCAAGCACCACACTCCTGTTCCTTCAACCAGCTGCCTCCCACTGAGGAGGACATGTAGCCTGTCCACAGAACCCCCTTCCCAACACATGCTGGATGAGGATTCAAGGAGGAGTAACCAGCACTCAGGGAAGAGCAGGAGCTGCTCCCAAAGCTGTGACAGACTTCCCTGAACCCTGCACCTACACACTTTCCAGCTGTGCTGGCACCTCAGGTGAAGGACTGTGCCAAGACAAAAGAGCAGCTTGATCTCAAGCCCTTAAGACTAGGCTGGAAACACTCCCTTGCCCACTCCTCACCAGTATTCTCCACCCAATACTTCTCTCCTTATCACACTCTCTTCCTTCTTGTAACACAACTTGTTTTCTCTTCCCCAACAGAAGTGAAACACAAGTTACACTTGAAGCTCCAGGTGTCAGAAGTCGAGCAAAAAGTTAAAAGCAGATGGGACAGGCTATCATGTAGAGACATTCAACCCTAGTGTCTGGTTTGCAGACCATCAGGCCAACAGAGAGGTGATGCCTTTGGTAGCCAAAAACTAGGGGATGGTTGCTGAGGGAAGAGAGGAGACAGTCACACAAGGCAAGACTCTAAAAATAAAAATTAAAACACCAAACCCGAACAGCAACAGCCAACACAGACTTGCTCACAAAAACAGCTGTTAACCAAGTTCCAGTTACAAAGTCAAATTCAGCCTTTGGCAGCAGCTCTGAATATCTATCATCAAGGGTCGGTTTAACGAGAGGATGACTGGCTGCCCAGCCCACACACCAGTGCCAAGCACTAGCTGAGAACACACTTGACTCCCAGCCTCGCTCTGCGACCGCACAACAGAAGCTGCCAGAATCTCAGGGCAGACCAGGAGAGGCAGAATCACTCCATCCTGTTTGCACAAGTTATCCTTCCGAGGGCAACCGCAACGTTTCACAGGCGGGTGAGTGCCCTTTCCAAAAAGCAGCTGACCTCAAGCCTGGGTGATTTGGTAACAAGGGCTTTCCCTCAAAGAGGTGGGTTGGTCAGATCACCAGCCTTTCCAGAACAAACCCCTGGACAGCTACGCTGTCTTCTCTGACCTACACACAGAGCAGGAAGGGATAACATCATCAACATCTCTCATTTTGTACACCTGCAGAAAGAAAAAACTCACACATGGAAACTCAAGATGGCTTGAAAGCCTGGCACAGCCTGCAGGTAAACCCAATTCCCAAGTTTTAGACTGTGAGGCCTTTCAAAGTGGTCAGAGAGCAGCACTCAGGGCGAGTCAGGAAACCCAATCCTAGCAGAAAGACCACTATATATTCTCTACACAGCCACTTTAACAGCTCTGAATGTGCTTACTGCTGGAACACATCCCCCTGCACAAACCACTTCTCCAAAAGAGAAGTGCCCTACTCCTGCCCTGTGTGCTAAGCTTCACCTCCCAGGAGCCTGCAGTGAATTACCGTCTCCCCACACAAGTTTCTGTAACACATCGCAAGGGTCTCCCCACAGACCGATGGAGCAGGTTGAAGCAATCCTCTTCCCTCGAGCTGTGGAAGGTACACAGTGACCAAAGGGTTTTGCAATAAGTACCAGAAACACTCACACAGCAGTTACTGTAGATGGCTTTGCAGCAAGCCTGCCCTACCACTCACGCCAGGGAACAAACTCAAATCCGGTTTTAGTTTCCAGCACTTTAAGCAAAGGATGCATCTGCTGACTCTGAGAGGCTTAAGAAGCACCTGACAGCCAAAGAACACACCAAGGTACAGATACAACCACGTAATGACACCGCAAACCCAGACAGGGAAGGGAGACACAACCGCTGAGGACTGTCCTTTCAGTCTTACCTTCTTCTTCATGGCTGTGCTTGGCATCACCCACCTAAAGAGAGAAGACCATCATCTTACACTGCTCTACTTTCCTGCTACAGGCTTCACCAGCCAAATCCCACCCACAAAAGAACCACGCAAAAGGGGAAGCGCTCCCACACTGACATAATTCCCTTCAACCTCCACCTCACCAGGCACTTGACAGCTTCTGCTCCAGACGGCGCAGGGAAACTTCAGCAAAAAGCCTCCCACTGCCAGGAAACCCGCTAACACGCCCATGACGGACGCCGTTCCCGTCACCACACGGCCGAAACAGGCCTCAGCAGGAGAGATGCGCCGTAGGGCGACAGGAGACACCAGCAGAGCCGCCACACCGCCCGGCTTGCCTCACCCACAGCCCCTATACCACATCGCCCCGGGGCGCACCGGAGCCCGCCCCAAGCGAGCCGGGACCGCGGCGTCACCTTATCCCACCGCCCATACAGCCCCTGAGCGCGGTCCCCCCGCCTCGGCTGCCCCCAGCCCTCCACCGGGCCCGACAGCGACTTCACGTCCCGGTTCGGCCAGGCCAGCGCCCCCGCCCCCCGCTACCTCCAGCCGCGATAGGCGCCTCCCGGGCCGGCTCGGCAGTACCCGCG
>VXBZ01008629.1:19147-34774 GCA_013399135.1 Heliornis fulica
TACAGAGACCCCCTAAACCACCACCCCTGCAGCCCTCCCTTCTCTGCACACTTGACTTTATCCAAGATTTTCTCCTCCCCAGGATGGCACAGGGAAAAGGGGGGGAAAGGTTGGGGGCAATAGGGAATGGAGGCTTCAGTCAGTTCCTCATGAGCTTTTCTCCTTCTTGGGGGGTGGTGGTGGTGTGTGTGTGCATTTCTCACCCTCCTCCCCTGTGCCAGCATGGGGTCCTACCCACAGCAGACAGTCCTCTGATCTTCTCCATACGAGTCCTCCCCCACGGGGCCTTGGCTCTTTACCAACTGCCCCAGCGTGGGGCACTGCTATAAACTCACAGAATATCAGTCTCTCAGTCGCAGACTGCTGGCCCCAGCCTGGTCCCCCAAAGAGTCACAAGCCCCCCAGCAAACCTGCTCCAGCTTGGGCCTATGTCTCTCTCTCCCTTGAGAGAATGAATGTACACTTGCACTCAAGTCTGGTGTTTGTGGAAGTCTCTGAGCATCAGTATGTGATGTACAGGCCAGCAGGTATTCACTCTCATCATTCAGCTGCAGGTACTTCAGTGGACACAGCCAAAGGTATCTTCACCTTCCACGGAAAGAGCCATCCCGGCATCATCTGCAAGTATGTCACAGGGGAGGTTTAAAAGGCAGAAGTTTGGTACTTCCCTGAGCTGCCAGGATTAAGACAAACTGCTCAAAGTATTAAAGACTCTCACAGGAACCCACAGACCTTTTCATACAGGCACAAAGGTATTTATGTATCAATAACTGTCTGTGCCAAAGGAAACATGCTAGACAGTTACCTCTGGAGCTGTATGTAATTATCACAGACTAGCCAGGCAGCCCTCCCCTCCTCCTGCCCATAACTGAACTGAAGGTCACTGATGAATCTTGCTTAGAATGAGAAGAGCATCTGCTGTGCACAGCACTGACGAGGTGATTTCCTGGTACCAGTTCTGCCCATAAGGACGTGGGCTGCCTCTCCTTGCTGCTGGGGCACCCAGTGTTAAACAGCTGGGTGAGCTGTGGCATTACCAGAAGCATTTCCAGTATGTTGAAGAGGAGGATCACACAATGTGTGACAAGAAAAAACACCTAGCACAAAGGCATGAGCTGACCTGTCCTGCCCAAGGGGTGGCTCACAGACACGCTGACTGTGAAGGCCATGTCCTGTGAATTCTTGGGCTCTCACTGCATATGTCACCACTTGTGAATCACTGTAAACTGCAGTAACACTTTCCCCTTGTCTAGAACAAGAGAGAAAGACTTTTCAGCCTTGTTGGTTTAGGTCTTGCCCATAATCACCCAAAGTGATCGTGGAGTATGTGGAAGGGGAAAAGAATAAATCAGTGAAGGGTTAGAAGTGTTTGCACAGGAGAGAGTCTTGGAGGATGTGTCCTCCAGCTTCAGAGACTTCCCCTTCTATTCTTAGCTTTATTCTGAATGCCAGACATTGCCTTTGAGTTTTAAGTGGCACAGTCAGTCTCTGCACTAAGGCTTTGTTCTTCTCAGATCCTCAGCTATAATCATGCTTCTGTTTTCTCCAACATTCCTTCCTTATCTTCCACTTTGAAGACAAGGATTTAAAAAGCCTTTCTAAAGCCTGTCAGGATTACACAGAGCAAGCAGTCAAACTGTTAATGAACTTGCAGGGCTCCTAATTGGGATGCCTGGATGCTGGCTGTCTCCATCTCACAGACCTGCCTTTAGCATTCAACCAATACAATATCGCTCTGTAACTCATGGGCAAGGAGTTGTTTCTCCTCTGACAATCTGTGTGCCCTGAAACATCCAAGCTGTCAGGCAGAACCTGGAATTTAGGGAAGTTCCCCTAAAGCAGAGGCCCATGGAAAAACCACAACTGGAAGTGGGTCTTTTCACCTCCCCACTACACCAGAGAACAAGTGTGTTTTGCCACAGTCCTGTCGGTCAGACCCCTCTAAAGGAGATATTGGACACGGTTTCACTGCAGCCCTTGAACTGGTGACATCTCCACTGCTAAAAGAGATAAACTGCTGAAGAGAAATTCACCTCAGGTTATTTTAGCTCTTTATTCACACAGAAAAGATGTCATGTGCTCTAACAGACTCTCCCTGGAGACCAAACATCTTTAAGCATTTACACCTTCCAAAAGATTAGCTTAAATATTTTTATTCTTCTGTAGAAATGACTTCAGCACATCCTTTGGGTCCTCCAGGACCTCCAAGGTGTATCAGCAGATGGGCCCTGCTGAAAGGGTTAAAACACTGATTGAGACCGTCCTTCAGGAAAACCTCCAGGAGATGAAGATACTTGGTTGGGAAGCAGTTTTGAATATTTCATGGGTGGATTACTAACCTGCTGCAAACAGTAATTATTATCATTTGTGCTACTGTAGTAAGCATTGCTTTCAGTTCAGTTCAAAGAATTATAATAAAATCTGTCACTGGGGAATACCTGGCTCTGCTGAAGTATGGTGACACACATCAGCCAATGAAAAGTGGTTGAATTGTGATGCAGGTCACGGGGCAGGATGTAACGGGGTGGGATGTAAACAGCTCAGAGTTCATAATTCAAAGAAATCTGTGTTGAGCCTTGAATTCCTGCAACACATGACGTGTGCCCCAGTCACAGCACTGCTCAGCTGCCTAATTCAAGACAGAGGGTCCCTGTTTGGCTTCAGCAGGCCCAGCCAACCCAAAGATGTGCAAGTCAGGGCACACAGGAGTGAACCTGCACCAGAAATAAATGAAGAGGGAATGCTGCACAAGACAAACCCCCAGGGTATCGCCCTCTCAGACCACTCCTGCCTGCTGGTACTAGAGCCGGGAATCCGGGACTGAAGTCTGGCCAGAGCTGTGTGTGGACAAATGGAGGAGGAAAAGACCCTAACCCTGATTTTACTGTGTATGCTGGGACTGTGTAACTGTATTCCAAGAACTCCTCAGTGCAGGGCTGCCCCTTCCAGGCAGTCTGATGACTGTGTGATGTTTCTGTGTACAAACTGATGTGCTCTGCTAACCCGCTGGCGTGCTCCTGGCAGAACCATCCCCAGCACTGCACTGCACAGTGCCAGCTTAGTACCACACCGGCTGATACTGCGGTACCAACCGTGGACTCGGCTCTTCTGTCATGTCTCACTGGTGCCAGTCCAGCCCAGCGGGTGACGCCGAGTTTGGGTCAGACTGAGTGGGCTCCGCCCGGCACCCCGGGGAGAGGTCGTTCCCAAGGGCACACAACCTCCGTACCGCTTCGCTGAGGGGAAAGCGGTACATTCCTGGGCGCGTCGAGGTGCCCGGGCGGGCCCCGCAGAGCCACGGGACCGCGGTTACAGCCGCGTTACTCGGCCCCGAACCACAGCAGCCGAGCTCCGGATTCAGCCGCTGCCGAAGAGAAGAGCGGAGCGACGCGGCGCTGCACTCCGCTCGGTCCGGCCCGGTCCCGCCTCGCCATCCCCGCACGACCCAGCAAGTGCCACCAAGCGACGAACGAGCCTCCAACCGGAAGTAGCGCAGCAGCGCTTCGGGTGATGACGCCACCAGAGAGACGGAGGGCGCGTACCTGACTCAGCCGCATGCGACAGCGCTGCGGCTGCGATTGGCCGTTGAGCTTCGCGCCTGCGCATCACCCTTTGCCACAGCTGCTCCCGGTGCCCACAGAAGGGCAGCGGGCGGCTCGTAGGACCCTCTCGGGGTCGGCGCTGAACGCGAGGGACGTCGCAAGGAGGGGAGTGCGCAGTGCGCATGCGTGATCCGCACCGCTCCCTGCTGCCCCCTGCTGGCTGTTCCGCATGCACCGTGTGGCGCGGCATGGGCTGTCGTCGCCGGGTCCCTTCCCCCGGGTGTCAGGGTGCCCGCAGGCCCCGGCCCTGCTGCTCTCACAGCAACCCGGCTCTTGGGCAGGGCCTCGGGACGGAGCGTGCGCTGCCGCGGGAGAGGTGGTGCTGTCAGCGGCCGCAGCTCGGCAGAGCGCAGCAGAACGAGCAGCGCTGATCTCGGGGCAGCAGAGAGCAGAGGGGTCGGTCAGCTCCTGGCACAGCACGCTGTGTAGGACGTGTCCAGTTAAACCACCCCCCCCCCCCCCCCNACCACCTCTCTGTGGCAAGTGCCACACCTGTGCCAGTGTCTCACCACCCTCATATTGAAGACTTTTTTCCTAATTTCCAACCTCAATCTCCCCTTTTCTAGTTTAAACCCATCACCCCTCATCTTCACTCCATGCCCTGAGGAACAGTTCTTCCCCAGCTTTCCTACAGGCACCTTTCAGGGGCTGGAAGGCCATTGTAAGGTCCCCCGGAGCCTCCTCTTCTCCAGGCTGAACAAGCCCAATTCTCTCAGCCTGTCCTCATAGGGGAGGTGCTCCAGCCCTTGGATCTTTTTTTGTGTCAAACAACAATAAAAAGCATTGGTCTGGTCGTGCAGGGTAATGCTCCAAGGAAGGGCAGTGCATTGAGAAGCTGCCTGACCCAGCAGCGCAGTCAGGCTCATTTCCATCATTTTCTTTGAGGTGAGCGACCACAGAAGGAATCCAAGGGAGGACCACAAAGAATAGGTTAGAAACCGAGGGAATGTGAAGTGCTGTCCCTCTTCTGGGAAGGGAAAGAGCACAAGAACTGTGAGATAAATATATGTAATACACCTTTAATGTGAACTACTGTGAACAGAAGTTAAACAAAGGGGAGGTGAGGATCTAACAGAGTAGCCTCCACCTCCAAAGGAGAAATTCTGTTCCTCTCATTAAGGAGAAGTGTCCTTCCTCTAACCATTGTCTTAGGGTGGTTCACCCATCACTAGCATCTCTGTGTGTAACAGAAAATGAGTGGTATGTAAAACAAAGTAAGTTCACTGATCAAAGAAATAACTGTACCTTCAAACCAAAGTATTCCTGAGCTCTGGGAGAAGCTGAGGGAAATTGCTGAAGCCCATGAATGCTTTCCCCAGCACACTGTACTCAGACTGAGTCCCTTAGGTGTAGCTTTGCAGCATGGGAGGACAGCACCTGCATCAGTCCTTGCCTTGGGAGAGCAAAAAATTACACTCAGCGGAAGCCAGAGGTCCCTCAATTCTAGGTATTGTGAAGTGCTACACAGAGATGATACCGATACCTCCTCATATCAACTTCATGACAAAGAGATTGATTTTTCTTCTTTGTTGCTGTTGTTACTGAGGCAAGGACGATTAAATGGCAAAAATGTGCAACTGTGGTGTTCCTGCCTGGGGAAACAGCAGCACTTACTGGTCCTTGCGAGGAAGTTGGTTACCTGAGAAGCATTTTTCCGAGTTGGGGAAAAGCACAGGCAGCCAGCTGACAAAGGAGCAGGTGCTGAAGTTGAAAACTCTGCTCTACAGAAAGCAGCTGGTTGTTCTGTACAGCTGGTCAGAGCTCAACTTGGGTGGGATCACAGCAGCAAAAATGGCATTTAGTGTTTTTTAGTGAGAACAACCATCCCTCAGCAGCACACCGGGTGTTGTAGGACTGGTTTTGTCCAACTGCTGTGCTACGAGCACTGCAGACTGCAGCAACATTGTATACTACCACATTACTCCTGGTATAGATGTAACCCCACGTCTCTGCTACCACACACCTGTTCCTTTAGCTGGAAAAGTAGTAACTCAGGAGAGCAAAATCCAGAGTGTAACAACCCCCTAACACACCAGTTGTGATCATCCTTTTCCCCGAGAGAACAAATAACACTGGAACCTGCTGACTTCAAGGAAACCTCTGGAAGGAGTAAACAGCCCAGTGTTATTGCCAGAGGGAGCAGAAAAGCAGGAGAGAAAAGGAGCATTGGTGAGGTGTTGCCCTGCTCAGCTCTGATAGCAATCTGGGCAACTCCACCCCCCTCACCACAACACACACAGTGAGGAGGCAGCTCGAAGTCAGATCCGTTTGATTTTATGACTGCAGCCAGTTCACCTTTTGTCTTCTACTGAAGAGACAACGTCTCTTACACATGGTAACTGAACAAAACAGCAATGGTGAGAGCAGAGCTGAGCCAGGAACACTTCACCATGCCCATGAAGCTGGAACAGCTTCTGAATGTGTCCAGATTGGTCTTGAAGGTCTTCAGAGAAGGAGACTCCACAACCTCTCTGGGCAGCCTGTCCCAGGGCTCTGTCACCCTCATCATAAAAAACCTTTTCCTTACGTTCACATGGAGCCTCCTCTGCTCCAGCTTAGACCCACTGCCCCTTGTCCTGTCACTGGCCATCACTGAGAAGAGCCTGGATCCATCCTCCTGACACTCACCCTTTGCATATTTATAAACATTAATGAGGTCACCCCTCAGTCTCCTCTTCTCCAAGCTGAAGAGTCCCAGCTCCCTCAGCCTGTCCTCATAAGGAAGATGTTTCATTCCCTTAATCATCTTTGTGGCCCTGTGCTGGACTCTTTCATGGAGTTGTATGTCCTTCTGGAACTGAGGGGCCCAGAACTGGACACAATACTCCAGGTGTGGTCTCACCAGGGCAGAGCAGAGGGCGAGAAGGACCTCTCTTGATCTACTAGTCACCCTCCTTCTAATACACCCCAGGATGCCATTGGCCTTCTTGGGCACACTGCTGGCTCATGGTCATCCTGCTGTCCCCCAGGACCCCCAAGTCCCTTTCCTCTGTGCTATTCTCCAACAAGCCCATCCCCAACCCATACTTGTTCTTCCTCAGATGCCAGACTCTGCACTTGCCCTTGTTCAATCTCATTCAATCTCTCCCTGTCCAGCTCTCCATATCTTGCTGAATAGCAGCACAACCTTCTGGTGTGTCAGCCACCTCTCCCAGCTTGGTGTCATCAGCCAACCTGCTGACTTTCCCCTCTGTTCCCTCATCAGGTCACTGATGAACAGTACTGGTCCCAGTACCAATCCCTCAGGGACTCCACTAGATACAGGCCTCCAAACAGACTCTGTCCCACTGACCACAACTCTCTGACTCCTCTCCTTCACCCAGTTCACCGCCCGCCTCCAGACCACACTTCCTCAGTTTAACCTCTGCAGCCTACGGAGAGACCACCAACTGACTGTTGTTCCCCAGGCTGGGACAGCTCCTCCGAGGAGTTCCTGGTGTTACCAAGGGTCCCCTGAGCTGCATTCATGCTCCATTCTTTTATCAGGTTCACTGAATCCAGAACATCCTGCCCACATACCCTCTGCCACGTTACCTGTCACCCTTTGTTACCCATGGTTCCATCTCTATACCAAACACATACTCTTTACATTTCATTTACATAAGCTACTGTAACATTTAAGGATCTTTTTTTTTACAACCTTATTTTTCCTTTTCATTTCCCTTAAAGTAAAGCTCATAGTACACCCCTTGCTGTCAAGCACTGCAGTTAATCCTTATGGAAATGCTAAATTCTGCACTTAAGCTTTGGTTATTTTATAGGGAGTCCCCTAATACCTGACTATTCCATTGCCTGTTGGAGCTATCTTTGTTCAGGGTCAATCAAGTTATAGCTTGCAATAATTCCCATAGGAAGGAAGGGCAATCTGCCTGATTCACGAGGTGGCATTATTCAGCACTTGGTACACATCCAGCACACAGCTCCTCCCCTGCTTCTCCAGCGCTGGCACGAGGCGCTGCAAATCAGCCCTTTGGGGATGAGGATTTCATTTCCTCAGCCTGCCCCCTGGTCATGAAAACACACTTCACACACAGCAGAGCAGCTCGAGAGCCAGAGCTTCAGAACCTGCCCATCTGCTGGGCACGTTCATTTGGAAGTGATTAGTCTAAATCAGTCTCCACGGAGGAGAAAAGTTCAGCAGAGATCAACCCCTGTCCTACCTTGCCACATCAAGCAACCGGGCTCCCTCCAAAGGCCTGAAGGAGACACGGCCCCGTTGGGATACTTGGTCTCTGTAAGGGATAACAGAGGTGGTCTGAGATCAGACACGGTGGACAAACACCACATTACCAGGTGACCAGGGAGAAAGAACCTTAAAACTGCTCCCATGAGAACCAACCTTCATGTGAGAAGGAAAGCACAACGTTCCATGAGAGCTGAACCTTCATGTGTGTGGGAAACCATGACATTGTGATAGTCTAACGGACAGACACTGGTAGCCAATCAGGCTGGTAAGTCACCTGCTGCTAGCCAATCAGGCTCATGAGTCCAGCAAGGTCTGCTGTGCTTGTTGGCCCCATGTGCAGCCACCCCAGCTTGTGCCTGATGCAGGATATAAGGAGGCTGCCTCAGTGGCACAGGGNTGCTGTGGACTCATGTTTGTGCATTGGAACCCTGTTACTTCAATGGTAACATGGTCCCAAGCAGTGTAAGAGTGTGGGTGCTGCAAAGGCCCAGGACATAAACCAGCATGTTCTGTGAGAGGGCAGCAGGACCACACTCGCCCGTGCAGCGCAGCTTCCTGATGACATCTGGCATCGGTGAGACAAGCCCCCGAGAAGGCCTTGCTGGCTGTATTTGTGCCACTTTACAGAAGTGGGTTGAATCTCTTCCCCTGACTCCCATTTCTGAAAAACACAGATCTGGTTACTGAGGGTTCAAGTGCCACCTCCTTTCCCAAGGAATAAAAGTCCATCAGGCAACTGTGAAGGTTTTACTGGCTGAAAAACATCAGCTTTGCTGAGGTCGGTGTCCGTACGGTGCCGCAGTAAACCCTGGGGAAGTCTGACATGAATACTGAGGAGACATCTGTAAAGTACTCTCCAACACACTGTGTCACATCAGCATGCACCCCCTGAGACAAGCCTTCTGGCCATGGTTCTAGCATCCAGCTTTGTCCAAGCAAGCTTTCACTCCAAGAAGCCCCTCTGCTGTTTCCCCTCCCATCAAAAAACCAAACCACCCCACTAAAAAACACAAACCCCCAAAATACCAACCCCAAACAGGATTCGTTGCCTGAGTCAGGATCACTCTTGGAAAATCATATTTGGGGCATTTGTGTCCTAACAAGTCTGAGGGAAATGGGAAACTAATTAATTGGGAGTTTTGCTGGTGGCATTCTCTCCACAGCCCTCCAGATTGCCCTGAAGGGAAAGTACTGCACAGGCAGCAGGTCCCGTGGAGACACACGGTGCTGTAGCTATGTCCCGTGCTCAGCCACCCTCACTCCTCTCTATATATGTGCACATACTGGGGCCAAAAGGGACGGCTGAACCTGCACAGACAGCGCTGCTCTGGCTCTGGTGTCTCCTTGTGTTGGCACACCCACCTATAGACCCTGCAGGCAACAGCCCAAGCGTTCCTGGGCTTTTCCTTATTACAGCAAGTATCAAAAGTTATTAACCCCAGCCCAGAACCTCCCCTCCCCAAAACTGTCAGACACAAGAAATGTTTGCCTCAGCCTGGTACCACCTTTCTGGCAGGAGCAGATGGGATTAATGGCTGCTGGCAGGCTCCACAGCTTGGCTGAAGCAAGAGCTCCAGGAAGACGGAGAGCTCCAGCCGGCTCGGGGACATAATTCACAGCAGATGCCTTTGCTCTGGTTCTCTTTCTCTCCCCTGGTGCAATAATGATCCTGATTTATTAGTGAAGATACAGCAGCACCCTCTGCCCGAGAGCTGGGCTGTCCTTACAGCCTGTCCAGGTTCTTATTAATGCTTTTATCCCCCCATTTCAGGAAGAGCAGCGGAACGAGGCCAGGGAGAAGCTGTTGCCTGGTGATCAGACCGTGACCGTGCTGTTTGCCAAGCGCTGTGACCCACATCCCTGCCCCTCCTGCAGGGATCCAGCGGCTGCAAACGGGGGTGTGGAATGGTGGTGCAGAAAGGACGCGCGGCGGCAGCGTTCCTTCACACGCGGCGGCAGCACGCGGGACCAGCTTGGCTCCCCAGTCCACACGCTTTAAGGGGGGCAGTTTTCAAAGCCCAGGTTCCAGAAGGACATACAAGTCCTTGAAAGAGTCCAGCACAGGGACACCAAGATGATGGAGTGGAACATCTTCCTTATGAGGACAGGGAGCTGGGTCTCTTCAGCTTGGAGGAGAGGAGACTGAGGGGTGACCTCATTAATGTCTATAAATATGTAAAGGGTGAGTGTCAGGAGGANTCTAATCTGGGTGATCCTGCTCAGGCAGAGGGATTGGACTAGATGATCTTTCGAGGTCCCTTCCAACTCCTGACATTCTGTGAATCACTATAAAGGTGGGAAAAACTTGCCCGAATCAGACTGGATTTTAAATCCTGGCTTTCCTAGCACTATGGTCTTTTTAAAACTACTGTTCTTTCTCCTTCCATCCCTTGATGAGTCCCAGCCAGCTGTGGTCTTCTGCCTGGACCTGAAGTGCTGCACAAGACTCAGGACAAACGCAGCGGGCTGGCTGGCTGGCTGGGCATTTGGCACGCTGCAGCATGGTGACCAACAGCAGCCGGGCTCCAGAACACATCCAGCACTTCACAGACACAGGATGAGCCTGTAACACCAATCACACTGCCCCTTCTCCCACTCATTCATGTGAGCTCTGCCTCCCCTCAGACACGGGCTAACTCGACTCCCTCTCACTCAGCACTCGCATCTCCCTGCCTGGCCTGGCTAAATCCAACCTGGACACACGGAGCACTTGTGTGGACCAACTCCCTCATGGCAGTGCCAAGAGAACCTTGCTCATTTGCTGGGCAGAGCCCTGTGGTCCATCACCAATCACCAGACCAGTAAACAAGCCAAGCTTTCAGTGGCCCAGAGTTACAAAAACATCACCCAAAATGGCTTTTCTGCTGGGCAAATCCAGGCCTGTATCTCCATATAGCCTGTTCTTCATGCAGGGAGGAGCTCAGACCAAGTTTAGGCTGGTGGAGCCCTTCTTAAGGAAAACAATGTGATGGCTGGCACTGGACAAGGGACATCCAGCTCATGAGCATCAGAGCTGAGAAGCAACTTGATCTCCACGTGCTGAAACTCCTTCCCAGGTGTGAACCACTCTGGATTCATTCATGTCACTGGGTATGAGTCTGGGTTCAGGTAAATTTAAGCTCATCGCTTCCTCTGGCTGTTTGTTCTCCCACTCACCCAGGTTGGACTGAAATTCAAGCCAGTGTTTTTGTAGGCAGCTTGCTATGAGGAAACAAGAAATAAGGCATGCTTGAAGGCTGGGGAAAGCACAGACACATCATTGCTAAATTAATTGTAATTACTAAATATACACACCGTCCTAAGCGCGAGACGAGAAAGGTCCTTGAGTGGGAGAGCAGGATGGAAGCCACGTAGCAAAACCCACCAGAAGTGCAGTATGACACCCATCTGAGAGCTCCATCTGCATCCTGCAGACATTGGGACCCTCTGCCTACGCAAGAATCGGGCTGCCACCATCTGTTTTCATCACCTCCAGATCAGTTTTCTCCAAAGGTGTTCTTCAAGGGGTCACACCTGGGAACTACTGGAGGCAGTAACATGAGATCCTGCTTCCCGTGTCACTGTGAGGAAGCACCATGTAACTGCTCTGGGCCTGGTGGAGATGCCAGCAGGCTCTGGGTGGAATTCAAGGTGTTTGGTTTGCATCCCTAAAGTGCTGATTTCTTTAGCAGCAGCGGGTGCCCTTTCCCTGTGCCAAAATGCTGCAGCTGAGACCAAAGAGAGAAATGCACTTGGGGTATCACTCTTGTGAGGAGGAGCACACTGATGGCAGAGAACTCTTCACGGAGCTGCCACAGCCCTCAAGTTCTGAGCTGAGTCGGCTGAAGCCAGGAGTTAATGGTCTCTTCATGTGGTGAAATACTCATCAATATTTCATCAGCTGTTGGAGAGTACAGTCTAAGGGAAAGAAAAGAAATATTTCAAGATCAACAGCTCTGTTCTGTGTCTTAACATACAGCACTGGACTTCCAACGCGCTCCTGACTTACGCTGCCACCAGTTACACCACAGCTACATTTGCACCATTGTTACAGTCAGGCCAGATCCTTACCTCTGAGTCTTAAACTGCCTCACTCCTGGGATGTTCCAGGTGGAAACACGGTGTGGAGAGCTTCCCAGCCTCGCTGCTCCCCAGCTGAACAGACACGGGGGTGGCTGATGCCTTGGAGATCTGCCTGGGCACAGCGTGAGCCGGTGAGCCACGGTGTTCCTTAGCTCCAGTGTCCAGTGAGGCAGCTGCTGCCTATGCCAGCTGTGGTCAGAAGTCTGTTTGTGAACACACAGCAGGAAACAGTTGTTCATTCACAATGTTGTTGCTGTTGTCATTAACAGGTAGGAGAAAATAGACAGCTGTCAGTCTGAGGGCAATGAAAGCTGGTAATAACCCATCCCATTAAACCTGGATCTCCTCTGCAGAGCTTTCCTGTGGCACTGTCACTGCTCTGAAACAAATTCCTGGCCTGACACCTCCCCAGGTAACCCACTAGACACCCCACTATAGGCTTAGTGCTTTCCTAATCCAGGGAACTAACATTCCATCACTTCCAGACCCCCTGACAGCCCACCTTCCAAAAATGCACCGTCCAGCAATAGCTGCCAATCCAAAGGTGCCAGCACTGAAAGATTTCCTGTCCTGAAACCTCCCCAGGTAGCCCACTAGCCACCCCACTAGCATTGAGGCTCTGGAATTTCTTAACCCAGGGATCCAACATTGCATTCCATATCTTTCAGGCACTACAGCCACCCACCTTCAGCAATGAACATCCAACAACAGCTCCCAAACCGAAGGTCCCAGCACTGCGAAGTGCATCTGCCCATTCCTGACCGGTTAGTTAAAGCAGAGATGGGGATGACAATCTACTTAGATGGAGATGTGAGTCTGGGCTTGGAGCAGCACACCCCATATGTGGCCCAGGAGATGCTGAGGGAAGAGTTTCCAGGATGGAAGGAGACATCAGCTTTCATTTGTTAACAGGTTTTCAAACAGGCCGCCCTGAAGGTTCAGCCCAGCGTAAGGGCCACACCTCGGGCAGTCTCCCAGGCTGGGTGTAAGCTGTGAGCAAAGTGTAGTTAAAATAACCCCAGCTTGTTACTGAGAGGGGGGTGGACAGAGCACTGCCAGGTCAGTGGGCATGGCAGCCCTCCTCTGCCACCATCCTCCCTCCCGCAGTCAGGAGAGCAAGAACAATGAAAGCCTGCAGGGAACCTTCTCCGTGGTCCAGTTCAGTGGAGCTGCTCCAAAACCCCAGTCCCTCAGGGTGTGGTGTTAGCTCCCCTGCCTCACAGCACCAACAGGATGGAGAAGATGTCCTCTGCTCAGCTACCCCCTTGCTGGTGGAAGCCTGACGCTTCTCTCCTACCCTGCCCATGTTCTCTGCCCAGTTTGAGAGCTGCACCAGTCTCCCTCCTTGCCTGACTCTGGGTTAGTTACGGGGAGGGAGCTGCTTTAGGGTGCTGCCAGGAGCTGAAAAGAATACACATGATCTGTACATGCCAGGCCTGAAACTAGACAAAAGATGCTGAAGGTCATGTTTAAAAATGAGAAATAAAGCCAAAGCTTTACCTGTCAGCTCTGGGAACGCTTCAGGAGAGCCCACCGTTTCCATGGGCGATAGGGAGTGAGCAGGTGTTTGCTGGAGCGTGAGACAGCCCTGCAACTGGCTCTTGGAGTTGTCCTCAGGGATGTCAAGGACCGAGAGAGTTGAACAGCTCAAAAGTCACTGTCTGATTCGTTGCACCATCAGGTTTCTGACTCGGGGCTGAGATGCACTGAGATGAGACCATAGAAGCTGTGTGATCTCCCGAAGCTTCGGTGAACCTGTTATTAACAGAGCTGTGATGTCCCACGCAGCCAAGGTTCAGTTTTCCAGAGTTATACCTAAGCTGGGCACTAGTCCAGCACCACTTCAAGTGTGTCTGTCCCAGACCAACAATCCTCTCAGCATTTACTGTCACCCCATGACAAGGATGGGACATGTTCTCTCCAGCCAGGAAACGAGCCGATAGCCGCTCGTGCCCTCCACCAGCCAGGCAAGTTCTGGTGGCTCCAAGAAAGTTCCTTCTGGATTCCAGTCACAGCCAGGCCAGACTGGAGCTGTGGATGGAGCTCACCAGAGCCTCAGTGCTCTGGAGAAACCATCTTCCACGGTAGAGTAAAAGTGAATTAAGGGGAGGCAGTTTCCAGCTCAGCTAAGAGCAAATGACCAAAACGCTTGTTCCTAGTGTGTAAGAGCTGCAATTACAAGCTCATTATTTAAGTGGTGTCTTTCTGATGCTCTATCTTCCTGGGATCATTCAGATGCCCAGGAATCTCTCTGAAAGGATCCTCAGAAACCCAGCAGGTCTGAGTCCTTTGGAATATTTTGTTCTGTGTTCCTCAGAACAGATTTAAATAAGTTACATGAAAACCTCTGGATTTTAATAACTGTAAAACCTGGGAAGCAGTAAAATTACTTCCCACTTAATGTGAGTTTACCAACATCACCCATAATGTTTAAAAAAAACACCCACCCCACAACAACAAAACCACACAAACACTCTTCCCTACCCTTGATTTTATGAACAATTCACATGATGTAACTTTCCCCCTCCCTGATTCAGCACGGCAGTGATGTGGGGATGAGATCAGCAGAAGCACTACAAGAGCAGCATTATTTTGGGGTTCTTGAGGAGCTGAAGGCTTTGAGGCTCTAAAACCATTTTCATGTCAGGGAAGATGGAGCCTGGCTTCCAAGCAGACAAAAGCACAATGTCTTTCAGCAGATCGAGCAACTCCTACGTGCTAGTGATATATTAAGCTCCTTGTTTATTGTTCTTATAGGAACTTTCTTTCATTGTATTATAGTTCAGTCCATCCTATATATTACAGTCTGGTGGTCAATGAAATCTGCTGCATTTAATCCTCCTGCCAAGTTCTTTCTTCTCGCCGTTATCCTGCCAAGCAATTTACATCCTGGTCAGTAAATGGCTATGGAGTGAAACTGGGATTGCTGTAGAAATCAGGTATGGAGTCCAGGTGATATTATATGGGGCTCGACTAAAATACTGCCTGGAACAGAGCAGGATGGCTATACTCAGCTAAGTAAAAGTGATACATCAGTTCTGTCAGCCTTGTAGGGCCAAATGCTATTTACCTGAGTGTTAAAATGGAATGAGTCTGCTGGTTACACCAGAATCCCAACCCATTTTACTCCAGTGAAGGTCTCTCCTGCTCCCCAGAACTGCTCACCAACAGATTTACTGGTCTTCTAAAACTCTTTTCTCAACAGGAATGAACTCTGATGGTTTACAATTACAGAATCACCAGGTTGGAAAAGACCTTTAAGATCAAGTCCAACCATACCTGCCCTCTCCTAAACCACATCCCTGAGCACCTGATCTACCCAAAGACATTCTGCAGTGCTGCTGCTCTGCAACAAGGGGAGTTAAGACTGAACCCAGTGAGAACAGACTCCTCATATCTCAGCAGTTTGCTCCCCTACGAGTGACACCTCACACCAGGATCTCCCATCTTCTGATTCTTGTGCAGTCCCAAATGTTCACATGTTCCCATGTATAAACTGTGATGAGTTTATACAGCCAGTTAGCTGTGTTTGCAGGAAAGGGAAACCTCCAGTCATTTCACAGAGCCATGAAAATCATCACCAAATGAGACTGTGGTGATTTGACCCTGGCTGGAGTCCAGACTCCCACCAATGTCACTCTATCACTGCTTTCCTAGCTGGACACTGGAGAAAATATCTCCTGAGAGGCTCAGGAGTGACACAGGGACAGGGACAGAGCATTCCGCAAGCAGCGTCACGGGCAAAACCCACTCAACACCACAGAAAGGACAGAAAAG
>VXBZ01008629.1:39997-144856 GCA_013399135.1 Heliornis fulica
TCATGAGGTTGGCACTGGCCCACCTCTCCAGCCTGTCAAGGTCCCTCTGGATGGCATCCCTCCCCTCCAGCGTGTGTCGACAGCACCACACAGTTTGGTGTCATCGGTGAACTTGCTGAGGGTGCTTCCACTCACACGCTCTCTGATATGCCAAATGTGTTGCTCTAAATAGGACCGGTGTGTCAGGGCATCATCCTTAATTGTGGTCAGTTTTGATTCCCTTATGACATGGTTCTTATCCCTCTCACTTTTGTTAGCACCTTATCTTAGTGCTAACTTCCAGATCTCCTGAATAACTTTGGTGATAGGCAGCTGAAAGTTTTGCTGCCTGAGCCTCAGGGCATCATTCTGTGCCCTATCTGAAATGGATTATGCTATCCCACTGGAAAGGAATTAACAAAGTAAGGGATATATTCCAAGTTACCTTGAAGACTTTTAGAGCCTCCGGTTACGGCTCCTCAGAGAAATCTCTTCCCTAAATTATGTAAATGTAGTTGTTTCTGTCTTTCTGTTGCCAAAGTCTTTATTCTGATGCCCTCAAAGCCAGAACCTGGCCAAGGATGCTGTGGTTTATTGTCAATCACCAGTGATGAAGTTACTTCGAATAGTACAAAAGTGCTAATTTTCTCTCAGGATTTTCACGTTCTCCAACCCCAACAGTCCCATCCTTGGACTTTAAAAGAAAGTCTGGGATGCTTACAGTGTTCAAGAGAAAATTCTCCCAAGGATTGATTCCCCAAGCCTCTCCCAGCCACCTCCATCAACACCAGCTTGTAAGTAGCGCTCTCAGAGCAGCAGGAAAGAGGAGGGGATGTCTTTTACAAGACAGATGATCGGATCAAGAAGAGTTAATCTGGGTCTGATGGCCACAAGTCCTTGTGTAAAGGACAGAAAGCAACTAATCCGAGCAGAGACACTGCAAAGAAGCCAACTGATTTATTTGCCTCACAGCTTATACTGTGAAGACTTCAGAGCTGTATCTTCCAGTAAAGAAAGGGAAGTATGAAAGACTGAGCTAATCAAATTGCCAATACAAATAAATGTAGAGCAAGTAACCCCAAAAATAAAAGGCTTCTGGAAAGAGTTACAAAGTGGCCTCATTGCTGTTCTCCAGAAAATCAACTGCTTTCAGTGGAAAAATGGCAAGAAGAGAGACTGAACAAAGCCTGAATCTTGAGAAAATGAATTGCCACTCCAACAGATAAAGTGGCTGAAAATGAATGAGAAAGAAGTTACAGGGTCAGATGATGAGGAATTCCCATTTGGGTATTTTACCCCAAGGGAAAGTTCACCACCTCATTTGAATATACCAACAAAATCATCTGTTACAGACAGGGTGAGACCTGCCTTATCAGGCTTTCCAGAAGCTGGAACAACTCCTCCTAATTGTTTTAGGACAGGTTTAAGCCTCTCTAATGCCCCTCAAGCTTGTCTTTGATGCAAGAGTGGTCTGAGGGACTATTTACAGATTCAGGAGTCTCTGCCTTGAACACGGGTGAAGAATTGTCCCCCTTATTGTAGCTACATCCAAAACCTATCAGGGAAGAAGAATGCAAAGAAGTGGTGCAAGTTGAGATCTGGAGATCAGGATATCCCTGTTCCAGATTGGACACAGGCTTTGCCATATCCCTGGGTGGGGGGAAAACCATCTGGAGGAATGTCAGACTTTCATAAATAGATGCTTGTCAGGGCTTTACCAACACTGCTATCAGCTCCTCTCGCTCCCAGACACCCACACACAACAGTGCCCAGATTAAATGGCCATTTTTATTATTAGTCTTTTTTTTTACCTCTTCCCTTGATATTTGACCTAAGAAAAAGCTCTGTGCCATGTTCTTAGGTGTATTACTCCTCACTTCAGCCCCTTTGTGGCAGCTCTGAACAAGGAATTTCTCGATGCTGGTATCTCTCCACTCCTAAGGAAAGCACAAATAACCAGAGAGACACTCACAGAAATTGGTCTTCAAAAATCAACAGGCATAAAGGAAACCATGAAATCTGTCTCCAAACAGACATATACTAAAACAAGGATTGGCGCAATGAAAGGACAAAGCAGTGAGTGGAACACAATCTCCAGGGCCTTTTCCTCCTCTTATTTATGTCATACTAGACAACAAAGTCACACTGCCACAAAAAAGCCACGTTTTTACTGTCACTCTGATTGTACATACTGAGCAAAGGGGGTAGTTGTATACAAGAAATGCAAAACTCTGTCTGAAATACTGTTTTATTGCCTCTGAACCAGACTGCAAGGTATTCATTTAAGGAAAAAACCCACATAAGTGTCATCCAAAATCACCAACTTCTGTTTATCACAACAAAAAGTGTTCAGCACTTCAGGACTGTAATGAGAACAAGAGGTTTATTAGCAAGTCTATTTTCTGCTCAGAAATCTAACTAGTCTCCTGCTGTGCCATTTCCCTGATAGGCTTGTGGATTAAATGCGAAGTTTCCTCTACCATATGAGGCTTCCCACTAATCCTGGAAAAGACCGTGTATTTCCATAAAGTTTTTCAAAAACCCAAAGCACCAAGTTGTTGTTGAAGCCCCGTTGCTGCCCGTTGGTCCCCTTGGAGAATTCAGAGTCAGAAGCCATACACAGAGGAGCAGAGCTAATCCCCAGAGGCTGACCTGACGTGTTCTCTGTGTGTTTGAAGGCTGGTTGGGACAAAGTGGTGGTACAGGGGTGTACAAGAGGCCAGCAGCAGAGTATTTGCTGCAGCAAGTGGTGTTAACTCCCTCTTCCTCCATTTCCCTTCCAGCTCTCCCAGCCTTTTCCAGCTTTTATCACACCCAGTCTTTAATTTGCTTCCATAGACTCCACCTCCCTCTATTGTCTCTACAAATCTCTTCCCTCTCAGTCTCTTTCTGCTGCTCTGCTGTTTCTCCCCCTCCACATTCTGCCACTTTCCCTCTGTTCTCCCTTGCTGCACCGCTGTGTTCTGCCCAAACCCATCTGGCCAAGTCTCACACCCGCTGTTTCTGCCTTGTAGACCCGCAGGTTGTGCCTTTGCCTCTCACCTCAGGCCCACAAAGAGTTAACATTGATATACTCTGGAAAATATTTGGCTTGACTGCTGCTAGCAAGAGCAAGGAATGAAAAGTTAACCTCCTGGAATCAAGTCACAGCTCCACGTCTGGTCCCTCCTCTACTCATTTTTATGCCTTTATCAGCCTTTATCAGCCTAAAAACCTTCCTGTGCTGTGCACCATGGGCAGGTATTAGTGTTACTGTGATGGTCTGTAAACCCATCCCTGCCCCACACTGCCCAAAGCAGACTCTCCCATCCTGCAAACACAGATTCTCTGGTCTAGCTCAATACTTGGCTCCAGCTGTATTTTGAGAACTCACTGATGCTCCAGCAGCACCAAACTCGATGATGAAATCAGGGCATATTCTTCCCCTCCTCTACTACAGCAATCATTGGATTGCC
Source organism: Heliornis fulica (assembly GCA_013399135.1). Taxonomy (NCBI): domain Eukaryota; kingdom Metazoa; phylum Chordata; class Aves; order Gruiformes; family Heliornithidae; genus Heliornis; species Heliornis fulica. The sequence continues at coordinate 43,432 of VXBZ01008629.1, forward strand.
AGTAAAATTTAAGACCCAATATCTTTAGCACCATAAAGATGGAGAGCTTTTGCTTACAGCCAGCAGAGGACACCTGCCTTCATTCTCTCTCCTGCTTCTGAGATGTGTTTTCAGTCTCTGTGATGTGTCTCCTTAATTCAGTACAATACAAGCCATGCAGAAATCCTAAACCAGACTGCGAGCTGGTGCTGGTCTGCACGGGATGTACAGCAAAAACACGGTTATAAACCTTGATATATGTATTTTGGGAAAATTCTTATTGCATCTAAAGTTTCTGGAAGGCTTCACTGCTTTCAGCCCAGCAAAAGCTGACCTAAATCTACAGGAAGGTGCACAGAGGTAAGATTCTAATCTAGATTCCATGATGGATTTTCTTCATCAGTTCTGGCAAATCCCCTTCACTTTTATGACTTCACTTTTATGAAGCTGGGGAAGGCTCTGGAGCACAAGTCCTACGAGCAGCAGCTGAGGGAGCTGGGGAAGGCTCTGGAGCACAAGTCCTGCAAGGAGCAGCTGAGAGAGCTGGGGCTTGTTAGTCTGCAGGAAGGGAGGCTGAGGGGAGACCTTATGGTGCTCTACAAGTCCCTGCAAGGAGGGCGCAGAGAGGTGGGTTCGGTCTCTTCTCTGGGCTACCAAGCGATAGGACAAGAGGAAGTGGTTACAGACTGCACCGGGCAGGGGGATATAGGTTAGATATGAGGGAGAATTTCTTTCCTGAAAGGGCTGTCAAGTGTTGGAACAGGCAGCCCAGGGAAGGGGTGGAGTCACCATCCCCGGAGGGATGTAAGAGGTGTATAGAAGATGTGCTGAAGGACATGATCTAGAGGTGGACCAGGCAGGGTCAGACTGGGTTTGGACTTGATGATCTTAAAGGTCTCTTCCAACCCAAGTGATTCTAGGATTATATGAATCTGGTGGCAAGGAAAACCAGAATTCTTTCCAACCTGTTGTTTTCACAGGGACAGCAGGACTGGTTTCACCTCTGTTGTGGAAAGGGCAGCAACTCTAGGCCACTTTCCTCAGTTAGGAACTTTGATGTAGGAGTTGAGTTGGTTTCCATGCAGTTATTTTACCCAGTCTCTGTCAAACTCTTAATCAGCTCAGAAAAGTTGATTAATCGTTGTAGAGACTGTTGAGAGAAGAATTCATAAGAATTTATAGCTTATTTTGAGGTTAGAAGCTTGTGTGAATAATCAGGCAATTCCAGGAATGGTGAAGATGAACCGAATCTGTCTTCAAAGCACTTCAAAAAAGAGAGAAGTACAAGCTGTACTTACAGGCACCATCACAAAACGCTGAGAGCTCGCTGTAAATTGAGTTTCCCTTGGGAAGTGTCACAACAGCTTCACGAAGCTCAAGCTCAAGACAACCGTCGGAAGGCTGAGTGGGGCAGAAGCCATTAAAAATAAGGCCTCTTATACCTAAGTCTGCATGTATGCTGGCTTGGACTACAGGCTGCCTTTGTGCTGTGGGAGTGTGGTGGCACCTTTCTCATCCTTTATTTTCCCAGTGAGCAAAGTCACCTGTTGTTCCTTATTCCCCTCGGAGCACATCCACACACACTGCAGCCGAGAAGCACTCCTTCACGGCAGCAACCCCAGCCTTTAATTTATTTCTCAAGCCTGCACACAGGCAGAGCTCTGCAGGCATGAGGATTTCTTAACCCACACTCTCCCTCTGCCTCCTCTCTGTTAAAAGCCAGTCCCTGTGAATACAGTGATACGGGACCCACACACCAGCATTTCCTCCTGCAGCTGGGACCCTGTTCCAGAGGGACTGCACTGGCACAGCAAAGTTACTGGTGACTGAATCTGTTGTGCACGGAAAAGCTGACAGATATTCCTCATTACACAGGTCTGTCAGTGTCTACCATTTCAGAATCATTTCTGCCCAACTTTCCTTCATGATCTGGGCTATGGAGAGCTCCGGTCACACACAGCTCTGCCAACACACCCTACCCACATTTACAGGTCACTGCAACCCTCTGTCCAAGCACTCCCCGGGCATCACACTTCCATCCACTCCTGTTTCCATGTTTCCTGTTTCCATGTTCCCCTCTTGAGATCCCCTTGAGCTCAGCAGGTTCATTTTAGTCCCTGTTTGTGCTGCACAGTTAATTCTGGGGGCAAAGGTCTTGTGCACAGAAAGCCAGATGTCTCCACATAGATACTGATCCAGGAACCTATGTGGACTGAAGTTAGAATGGGGTTTCCCAAACAAGCAAGACCTCAAACTTGCAATGCCAACACAGAAAAACAAGGCTCTAGCATGCTGCCCATGACCTGCCCGGGGTCTGTCCACACTTGGAAAGGCACCAGTCATCTGCTTCAGAGAATGTGTCCTCCTGGATCCAACCTGCAAAGAAGTCCCAGTTCTTGAGGAGGTTGTTGCTTCCACCCTACAGCAGCATGGACATTTCTCCCTGTGCAAGCTGGGAGCCATTGCAGCTGAAATCCCTCTGCATGCCAACACCGAGGCCGATAGCAGGCAGAGCTGCCCCGCAGTGTTACATCGAACCTGTCAGAGCTCATTTTCCATCTCGTTATTCCGGGGGCTGGTGCGCTGCCAGCTCATCTCCGCTGGTTCAGCAGCACGAGCTCCCCTGGGGTGCACTTTGTTTTCAGATGTCTCTCTCCAGCCTCACACAACACCGAGCTCTGTCACAAAGCCTGCGTGGAAAGCGAGATTTCTGTGCCCGCTAGACGCGAGGCAGCGAGTGCATGTCTGGGTCTGGAGGCCTGCGCCAGCGCTGCTCTGCTTGACCTGTGAGCGTCTCCTCGTGACCTGGCAGCCCCCTCGCTGGGCAGGCAGCACAAATCAGAAATAGCCTTCCTACAGAGGGAAAATCCTTTGTGGAAATACAGGCTTCTATTTTCACTCTCTCTGAGTTGAGCAGTAAGTAAATATGCAGTAGGTTAAATCAGCTGGAGTTGGTTTTAACTGGTTTCCCTCTCCCTTCTCCTCTCAGATCTGGATCTGGATCCCAGATCTGGACACACCTTCGTGGTGTCTTTTCTTGTAGCCCACATGAATAGCAGAAATATGGGATGTACCACCTGTCCTTCCTGCTCTGCTCCTCACCCACCTCCTCTGCGTAGACAGGCAGAGTGCCAGGGTCAAGGAAAGGAAAGAGGGAAGGTAAAGGTGAAGGTGAGGTAAAGGTAAAGGTAAAGGTAAAGGTAAAGGTAAAGGTAAAGGTAAAGGTAAAGGTAAAGGTAAAGGTAAAGGTAAAGGTAAAGGTAAAGGTAAAGGTAAAGGTGAAGAAAAGGCAAAGACAGGAAAGGAAAGGAAAGGAAAGGAAAGGAAAGGAAAGGAAAGGAAAGGAAAGGAAAGGAAAGGAAAGGAAAGGAAAGGAAAGGAAAGGAAAGGAAAGGAAAGGAAAGGAAAGGAAAGGAAAGGAAAGGAAAGGAAAAAGGATTTCCTTGGGAAAGGGGAATTTCTTCTGTGGGATTTCTTCTGTGGCTGCTGTTTCCCTCCTCTTATGTATTAAAGAAGAAAAAAAAGCCCACCAAATGAACAAGGGCAAAAAAGACCATCCAAAATCATAGAAAAGCAAGCTGTCAGCACCGCTGAGCCCAGCCACACTGCTGAAGACCTCCCAGGAGAAGCCAAACCGAAATCTGTGCTTTCTAACAAGAATAAAATAGTTTGTTTAACCCATTATTGATCCAGTCTTTTAAAAAATGAATTAAACTATTCATCCTGATACTGGTAGCAGGAAACAAAAAAGAAATCATGCCGAGGTTAAATGGCAACGGGCATCCTTAAAGTGACTCCACCCCGTTCCTGTCCTTAGGAAAGGTTGGCATTGCCTCCATTTTCCCCTTCTCTCCCTTCCTTGTTGCCTCCATGAAGGCCCATCTGACACATCAGCACCAGTTCCACGTTTCCTCTCCTCCCTTGAGCCTTACCAAGGCTCTCACAAGCAGACAGGGAAGGACTCTTAGTCCAGTCAGTGTGCTGTGTCACAGGATCATTCAGTGCCACAATGTCAGCACACTGACTGCTGCCAGGGAGATGATCCTGGTCTAATGGGTCTTGTGACTCTGCATCTCCACCTTCATTTAACTTTCAACCTTTTATTGACCTCCTGCTCCTGTGCCCACCCTGGCTGTGTAACTGCTGCTGTTCTGAAGTATCAGCAGTATATGCAGACTCAGAGTTCACTACAGTGCCCTGTGTTTGCCATGTACAACACGACCTCAGAGTGTAACTTCAAAAAAACTTTTTAAAATTCCACTAATTTTAAACCATGACACTGGCATGCAGAAATACTTTTTCATCCACACAACTCAAAGCATCTCCCAGATGTATTATCACCATGGCTATTTGTGATGGTTTCGCCCCAGCTGAGAGCTGAACACCACACAGCCGCTCTCTCTAAACGGGGATGGCAGGGTGGGGGGAAGGGACAGAGAAGAAAACCAACAAAGAAGGACAAACCTCACAGGTTGGGATAAGGACAGTTTAGTGGGACAGCAGAGTGATAACAGTAATAGGACTTTATAGTGAAATATACAAAACTGGTGATACCAGATACAATTTCTCACTGAACTGCACACCTCAGACCATACAGGTTAGAGCCGCCCCAGAACCAGATCGTCCCCAAAACCACATGTCCTGAAGCCATGTCCTCCTCCCCTACTAGCCCCCTTTTATACTGAGCATGACATAAATGGCAGGGAACTCTTTGGCCAGTTTGGGTCACCTGTCCTGGCTGTATCCCCTCCCAGTGCCCTGGGTGCCTTCTTCTCGTTAGCAGAGCTACATGAACAACTGAGAAGTCCCTCACTGTTTGGCAACAACTGAAACATCAGGTGCTATCAGCACTGCTCTCATCCCAGATCCCAAACTGGCTGCTAGGAAGAAAATTAACTCTACCCAGGACACTATTTTTCCAGCAGAGAGGGTTAAATTTCATACATTAAGACCCTTAATTAAATTCTTACATTAGAATTTAAGGAGATGACACAGCACCAAGTACCCAGCTCTGTGTTCTCTGGGAACAACGCAGCTTCAGGACTCCACCTAAAGACTGCTTAGCAGCAACAAGAAATCAAGTTTCCAGCGCTGTGCAGGAAAAGTGACAGCCAAATAAACAAACTGACTTGTTCACAATCATTCCTGAACTAAGTTAAGTGCTGGGAACAAAACAGCCTGTCTACTTCCCTGCTGTTTACCCACCAGCCCTGGAGTCTCCTTCACGGCTCCCATGGACAGCCTGTCTCTGCTTTGCCATTCCACCCTCCCAACAACCTGCTGCCATCCTCCCAGTTTGCCCTTAAGGCAAATGATTCATGTTGAGCAATTTTAACCACCTCTCCGAGTCAATCCTTCAAATCCCTTAACCACTTGTGTTATTCCTCTGACTTACGGCATGGAGGCAACTGGATGTAAATACCATGACCCCAAGTTCTCTGCAGTTTGGAGTGGGAGGCATCCTAGTCCCATCTGTCTGTCTGTCTGTGGCACTGACAGTCCCCAGGGCAGGAACAGGCTGCCTTCCCCCCAGTGAGGAGGACTCTTCCACCCCCAAGGTGCTCACAGCTCCAATGAGTAGTTTCTACACAGTTTTTCCCACCAGTACATCGAGTCCTCTACTGCAGTAACAAGTAACCCTGGATCAAAAAGCCCCAGATCTCCCATATTAAGTATAAAAGACCATTGTGGAGATATTCATGGCTTCCTGCAGCTCTGTTGATGGCATTAAAAATTTATGCATCTCAATAGATCAGCAAAGCTTTCCATTGTGCTGTTTATTTGAGATTTATACCTGAGAAGGGAGCTGACCTGCTGCAGACAATTCAAATTCCCTTTCTATATGGACAGATGGGGTTTGTTTAAGCTGTCATCTACAAGTCAGCCTGGCTGTGGATCCCAGAAATGATCTTTTCACAGACACTTCAGTACGACACCTGGGAAGGCATCAGCAAGAAGTTTACAAAAATCTCAGCTAGAAGCTGCCCTTGCCTGTCAGTCTCATGCTAAGAGGAGACCTAGGAAGTTCAAATGCAAAAAAAAAAAATATTAGCTTTGGAGACTCACCACCTTGCTGGGTCCTGCAATGTGTCCAGAGGCAACAAACCACATCCAGCACTCAAGATGAGCTCCAAGTGTGCAAGAGCTGAAGTGATCTCTAGGAAAATCAATACAGAAAAACCTGTGTTAAGCAGCCACATGAGAGGTTAGCAAAAACTGGTATGGTAATTAAGAGGACCTGTGTGAGAATCAGAAGAATGAGGTGTATTTTCTGTGTTTCAGACTGTCTTTTGAGGCAGAGCTTGCCTAGCTGTATTTCCACAGAACTCCAAGAAGTGTCCAAGATCTGTGAAACATCAAGTAGCTCCATTGGCACATTGACAGAGCTCAACTGAAAAGTTGGCTCTGCAAAAGGCAGCACATAGTTGTGTAAAGCAGGACAGAAAGTGTTCCAGTCCATGACAGGTCAAGAAAAACAGCTCGGAGTAAGATGCAAAACCTCTAAAGAAAAGCAGGTTGTGTTGACAATCACCAGACTGAAGCCACATGATAACATCTGCAAGGAACCTCTGCTGCCTGGGCAACCCTTCAAGCTCTGGGTGTACAGCAGAGAGAGGGGGACTTGAGGGATGTTTATCTGTTCCTGGCAGAACTAAAGAGAGAGAAAACGTCTTCCAACATCAGAAAGTTACAGGGATTACTGTTAATAAGAACAACAACAACAAAATCTGTTTCTGCTTCCAGCTGCTAGAATTGTGTCTTACATTTCAAAACAGGGGCACGATGTTATCTGTGGAGAAGGAATCCCATTATCCTTGTCCACTCTGGCCAGAACCCACCATCTCTGGAGCAAAATGTGCCAACTGTCTCACAAATGAACAGCAATCGCCACAGATAAAATTCAGATGGCACAGGAGGTTATTAGAGCCTGGCCTGCTGCCTCTCCCAAGCCTCCTTCTCAGGGATGTCCTTTCTTTCTCCTTGATGCACAGCATATTCCCATGGATCAGGAGACTCTCTGGGATTTCAGACATCCTGAGTGCCAAAGCATTCCCCAAACACAAAGCACACAATGTGTTTTACATGTTTTCCAACAGGCAGATGTTGCCTAATATTAGTCAGTCATAAGGTTTTTGCCCACAAGTGGCTTTATGGCTACTTTATACAGCAGAACTAACCCAGACTGGTGCTGCCAAGGCACAACTGCTGAAAGCCTCATCAAGCCTTCCTCTCTGTTACCACCAGTAAAAGCACCTGGGTTTCCAGCTCTGCTGAATGAAGTAGGTATCACAGAATGGTCACAGACTGGCCTGGGTTGGAAGGGACTCCAAGGACCAGCGAGTTCCAACCTCCTGCCACAGGCAGGGCCACCAACCTCCGGGCCTGGAGCTAGACAAGGTTGCCCAGGGCCCCATCCAACCTGGCCTTGAACACCTCCAGGGTTGGGGCATCCCCCACCTCTCTGGGCAGCCTGTTCCAGCACCTCACCACTCTCTCCATGAAGAACTTCCCCCTGATATCCAATCTAACCCTTCTATCCTCCAGCTTCAATCCACTCCCCTTGTCCTACCACTCTCTAACCTTATAGAAACCCGATTCCCCTCCTGTCCATACGCTCCCTTTAAGTCCTGGAAACTGCAGTGAGGTCCCCCCACAGCCTTCTCCAGGCTGAACCAGCCCAGCTCCCCCAGCCTGTCCTCACAGGGGAGGTGCTCCAGCCTGAGATGTTTGCTCCAGGAGAGCATTCCTACAGCCCTATTCCCTTGCAAGGCTTTCCTGATTTCACTCTCTGCAGCACACCTTTTCTTTAATTTTGGGCAGGAACAATCTGTTCCCAACGTGCCTTTTCTTTTTTTCCTCCAGCACAGTCCAGGATGCAGTGTTAAAAAGCACCATTTCCCCTGATTCACCTGGGTGCCTTGCAGAAACTGCTGGTGGAGTACTAAGAACTTACACCATGGCCATTTCCTCCTTTACAACAAAGACTGCCGGAGTCCAGTGTAGAAAGCATAGGAAAATCTGAATCATCTTGTTCTGAACTGGACAGAAAGAAGTGAGATGCTTTCCTTCCCTCAGCCATTCATAAAATGAAGCACCTAATCCCTCCTGAAATCCTGCTCAGGATTCTGGACTGACAGACATCACCTGGTCCCGAGGAATTTCCAGAGGCTACATCCAGATGTCAGAGCACTAATGATGTGACATACTATACTAATGATGTGACATCATATACAAGAGCCCAGCATGGTGCTAAATCTAAGACACCACTCTGATCCCTGTAGCTGAAGGAAAGTGAAGAAGGACAAACATTTACACTGCTTCTGTAAAGACCAAAACTGCGCCTGACTTTCTGGGGGCTGTTCCAATTTCAACAGCTGAGACCAAAGCATTTTCCAGCACTATCTTTCTCCTGCCACACCTCCCTCCAAGGAGGATTCTAAGGAGTTCCTTCTCCAAGGAACTGTGCAGCCTATGCTCTGCTACGGGATGCCCCTACATCAGACTTTAAAGATCATTCAGGTGTAACTACATCTTTGTCTTCCCAGTAGATACACCTCGTTGCCTGAGGCAGAACCAGCTCAGCTCAGCTGTTGCCCAAGATGAACCATCATCCTTGTCACCCTGACGTGTGCTCCCTGAGGACGGCCAGCTTGGGTGCTGGGCGCTGTTCCGGAGGGCGGCCTTCCCACCGTAACTCAAACGAGTCATCACTCACCCAGCCCCCTCGTACATTTCTTTTCCTGCCAGCATTAAAATTGTCAGATTGGCATTTTCAGTATGAGTCTGCCAAGATGAACTTGAACTACACACGCATCTGTCTCCCTCACATCAACATGGATCTTCCTTTCATTGCTTCCAGGGCTGTTAATCCTTTTCCCCTGGGACTGCACCAGCGTGGTCCTTTCTTCTTGAGGATAATCAGACTGTCAAATGGGATTCTAGAAAGGACAGAACAGCTCCTTTAGTTTTCCTTCCTTCCTTCCTTATAATTAGGTATTAAGAAAAAGGACAGTTGAGAGCTGAAGGATGGTGATGGCATTGTTTCAATGGCATTCATAGGCGATGGTTAATCAGAAGTCCCTTCAGAGCTTACAGTTAAAAGGAATCCTAAGGATAGAGCTAGCAAACATTAAGGAAGGAACCAGAAGGGGTAGGAGTGAGAAAAAAGTAATCCCTCTCAGTAAGCCACTAACACAGAACTGTTGTGACAACCCAAAGTGTGGGGCCCTTAATGCATAAGGCAGCACCGCAGGACAAACATCCAGGGGCCAGAGGCGTACAGGAGGAACAGTTCCCTTCAGGGTCCCTTCTGCCACAGGACTTGTATCCCAACATAAATCAAAGAAGAATGAGACTGGAGCATATAAAACTCAGCATGTTCTTAATCATCACAACACCTCACAATGCCTGGATATGAGTGTCACATAGTGCTCAGCACATCGGTGGCACGCACGTTCTGGTTGCCTTTGGACGAAGAGGAGAAGGTATCACCTCCTGGTATGCCAATGGATCTTCCCCATCAACACCACACATACAAATCCTAATGAAATGTCCTTATGAGGACAGGCTGAGAGAGTTGGGGCTGTTCAGCCTGGAGAAGAGGAGGCTCTGGGGAGACCTTCTAGCGGTCTGCCAGTACCTCAAGGGGGCCTACAAGAAAGATGGGGAGAGGCTGTTCAGTAGGGCCTGTTGTGACAGGACAAGGGGTGATGGTTTTAAAATAGAGGGAGGGAGATTTAGATTAGATATTAGAAAAAAGTTCTTTACTGTAAGAGTGGTGGAGCACTGGAACAGGTCGCCCAGAGAGGTGGTGGGTGCTCCATCCCTGGAGACGTTCAAGGCCAGGTTGGATGAGGCCCTGAGCAACCTGATCTAGTTGGGGGTGTCCCTGCTTCTTGCAGGGGTGTTGGACTAGATGACCTTTGGGAGTCCCTTCCAACTCTAATCATTCTATGATTCTATGAAATGCAGCCAGGTCTGTGAAACACACAACACAAAACAACTCGGTTTGTTTTTTCACACGAGGGAGGGAAAACCCAAGGGACTTCCAGGTTCACTACACAGGCACGAAAACTAGGTCTATCAAATAGCTATGTCTACAGAAAGTGCAAGACCATAATTTACCTTCTCACCTGAAAAACAATTTCCAGCAGCACAAGGCTGCTGGCAGCAAAGTGCCTTGCTGGTTTATTGGTAAATCACAAGAGAGAGTGTCTTCAGCTGAAGCATCAACACCGGGCAATGATTTCTACACAATCCTGTGCTTACAGCCTTGGAAAATTGCCTGGGTGTCCCAGCAGAATCAAACAAGATCAAGAGAGAGTGATTCAAGTAATGAGTAATAACAAGGCCTGGAAAAGACGGCCTGTTTACAGGCAGACGTGGTATTTGCAGTAATTAATAAATGTGTCGAGACAGAAAGGAGTCAGAGTGGACAGGTTACAGTTCAGGTCTGAGGCAGTTTAAAGTTTCCACTTCCCTAGTTGGAAGCTCTTTGTTTTGGCTTGTTTTAATGTATTTTAAAAGTGATCCACTCAGATCTGGGTTCAGCTTTTCATTTCATCAGAGCCAAAGAGGATTTGGGGTTCCAGATTTTGGAGCGAACCTACCACAAGTGCCAACACCAGCATCCAGCCCGACAACATTCACCTGCTTCACTGCACGAGAAAACATCATGGCAGGGTCTGTGACACTGGATCCACCGAGAAGAAAAGCTGCTCACTCTGAGAACTACTTCTGTCCAAGCAGTGAATCTGTGTTGCCCAAGAACAGTTGTCTGTCTGCCTTGTGAGGGCAGTTTCAGAAGAAAATAATGTTCATCAGCAGTCCCCACTCCTGTGTGTGAGGGAGAGCAAAAGGTGGCACTGGCTCCAAGGAGCACTCCCAAACTGTCTTTTTATTGCAATTCACCTAGAAACTCTAACCATGGCAAAGTCATCCTGGCATGGACAGCACATACACTGTCCTCAGAAAGGAACTCCCTACTCCAAAGGTGTTACAGACTCCTTAGGAAAGCACGGGAGAGGAATGAGAAATGATCTTTTAAGACACAGAGAAGCTCCACAACATGACTGGGATCCACACCCCACTTTTTCTGGCTCCCAGGCTACAATTCCATCAGCCAGACCGAAGGAAAGCAGCGCAGATATCAGCACACACATCACCCAGCTCTTCAGCATCAGTGGAACTATGCACACTCTGAAACACGCTGTCAGGTGCTGAGGATGCTGCTGACCAACGGTTTCTCAACAGCCACTGTGTGCTGGGGTTCTCTCCTTCATCCACCCAGGGATGCCGGGGTCACACAAAGCCCATGGCACCAGCACTGCACACATCACCGTGGCTCATCCTGACACGGAGGAGGGCATGGAGGCTCTCCCATCCTCTTTCTGTAGTCACACAATCAGGCCACGATTCCCCCTCTGTTTTCCTCACGGTGACAGAAGGTGAAGTTTGCAATTCCCAGCCACATTTATTTATCGCTTTACCCTGGTCTCCATGGAAACAAGCAGTGATATTACTGGCTGCGCTGGGAAGGTCGGAGGTCTGCAGGAGCTGCTGGGAGCCAGCAGCACAGAGCAGAACAAATGCTAAAACTAGAAAAGTGTAATTTCTCTGCAAAGAGCAATGAAATAAGTGGCAGGAGAGTTGAAAAGCACTAAATGTGAGAGGCCTGAACTTAATGCCACTTCAATTATTTAACAAGATTGTCTCGTCTGTGTATTTGGATGAGTATGATCAAACCTCAGGACAGCCGAGGTCATCTCATCCCCTCTTAGAACAGCACTGGCATATTGTATCTCTGCACCCACTGGACACCTCTGAATTGTTTTTTATCAGTCTGCTCTAGAAAAGATGAACATGGAAAGAGAATCCAAAGCTGGTGCTCGGAGCTGAGCTTGATCCTACAGAAATCAAGGGCACGAGGTGAGCGTGGACCCGGCTCCAAACACACACACGGAGATGACAGCAGTAAGGCAGGAATGCAGGCAGTGAACACTTGCCATGATGTTACACATTTGTCTGCCACACTGATGAGCAAAGCCAGTTTTGTTCCCTGTGCACAGACTGTCATGAAGCCACTGACAATCTCTGCTGGCTAAACGCAGTGTTCAGTTTCTGGGGTCTTTTGGTAGAAGACAAAAATCCAACTGATGGAAAAATTCGCCACTGCATGTCACAGAATAAACATATGATGGTGCTGGGCATCTTGTGCATGTGTTTTTTTCATTTTGACCTTTGCTTTAGACAGGCCATTCCCACTGCACTAAGTTGCAAAGTTTTTCCCACAAGCACATAGCAAATATCTGAATTCTCTGAAACAGAAGAGTGTCAGTGATCTCACAGTAAAGTGAAAATACTCTGAATCTTTAATAGCCAGGTCTTCTAAGAAAGGACAGATTAATTCCTAGTACTGCAGTGCCAAGCTATTCACAGAATCACAGAATCCCAGACTGGTCTGGGTTGGAAGGGACCCCAAGGACCATCGAGTTCCAACCCCCCTGCCACAGGCAGGGCCACCAACCTCCAGGCCTGGAGCCAGACAAGTTTTCAGCTGCTACGAAGTCAGCACTGGTCCCAAAAGCTTGCAGGAGGTGGCCCAGAGCCTTCCTGGAGGCTGCCTGTGAGCCATGAGTTTATTTCATGTTACTTTATGTTACATTGTGTTTCGTTACGTTATTAATTTGCAATAACATGCAAGACTAGCAGGAACCCTGTGCACCAGCAGTGCAGAGAAGCTTGTTTATTTGTTTTCTGACTGAAAACCAACAGGTGCCATGACTGAGAAGACAAAGGACTGTAAATAAACTCTTACCTCACAAGGAGTTTGGGGACAGATTTTCAAAAGGCAGCTCTGATGTATGTGAAATTTTTATGTGGGCCTGTTGACGAGCATCACCAGCATTTCCAACTGGCCAAGGGCCGATGCTACACCTCTGGATCAAGGGGTTCAGCAGCTCCTCATATCACGGTGCCAGCAGCAGCTGGACTCAGGCACTGCCAGCAGCAGAAGTATATTTAGTGTTGTTTAAGCAGAAGTCACACACTTGCTTTTGAAATGTTGGCCCCAAAATCCAAATTGAAAAAGTCAAGCTGCATCAGCTTGCCTTTGAATCTAAAAGCTGGAATGTAAAGAACAGTTGATTTGCTCTTTGGTTTACACAGAAGATGCTGCAGCAAGTGTCCATCTGACAGGGTCTGTCCTATCATGTGTATGTGATCAAAAGGACATTCAAAGGACATCATCCCTATCAAACATCCTGCAGAGCTTAGGAAGAAACACCAACTACTGACCGTTTGATGTTATATTTGGGGGTCCTTCACCAGCGTTGTGCCTCATCTCTCAGACCAGCTGCACTGTGCACTCTTGGCACAACGTAAATACACCCAGAGGCAGCACATCCATATTGCCCTACTGAAAAGAAGGAACAGAGAGAGAAATCAGAACTAATTAGTACTGCAGTGTGTCTGAGGCTGGATTTAGCGTCATTCAAGAACCACGGGCAGCAGAGGAATGAAGAAAAATGGAGCCAATTTGTGGCTCGGTATTTATTAGCATTTTGATAATACAGCCCATCCATCATACACGAGGCACGTTTCGAAAGCACCACTGCTCCTGCGCCCCGAGAGCCCAGAACCCCTGTAAATCGCCTTCCTCGGGTCTTGCCGAGAATAAAACACATTCATCTGGACGCAACCGCTGGGGGAAGACATTTTTTTCCTTGTGATGGAAATAAAGACTGATGATACAAAGGAGTCATAAAAGTAAGAGGCTGCAGATTAAGACAAAAGGAATCCACTCGCTCCCAGTGACGTACATCTGTGATGTACAAGCTGCCAAGCACAGCCATGGGATTATGCAGAGAAAATCCCAGTGGACATTGACAATTTGAAAGTATCTGAAAATTTTTAGCCAAGGTGGCTGCTCTGTTACCTGGATGTTACTTAGTGCATGGCCAGCTGGTTCAGGGAGGGCAATGAGGATGGGGAGGGTCTGGAGGGGAAGACTTATGCAGAGAGGCTGAAGGCCCTGGGGTTGTTCAGCCTGGAGAAGAGGAGGCTGAGGGAAGACCTCATGGTGGTCTGTGGCTTCCTGATGAGGGGCAGCGAAGGGGCAGGCGCTGATCTCCTCTCTGTGGGGACCAGGGATAGAACCTGAGGGAATGGCACGAAGCTGCAACACGGGAGGTTTAGGTCAGTTGTCAGGAAGAGGCTCTTTACTGGGAGGGGGTTTGGGCACTGGGACAGGCTCCCCAGGGAAGTGGTCCCAGCACCCAGCTGGACTGAGATCAAGAGGAATCTGGACCATGCTCTGACTTGGCTGGTCCTGTGTGGGGCCAGGAGTTGGACTTGACGGTCCTATGGGTCCCTTTGATGGTTCTGTGATTCTATAAGTAATGGTGGACAGCACCAGATTTAGAGGGCTCTCAACAATAGCTCCATCACCAGGTGTTGCAGCCACTCAGTCCTGCCAGCACTCCTCTGGAATGAGCCTCCCCTGTGCTCTGTCAAGTGCAGGGTGATTTCCATGAGGCCATCAGGTGGCAAAGAATGGGTCCTTACCATCACTGAGTGCTTAGCATAGAGGAGGAGATAGTGGCCATGGATCATGGCTTCACCACAATCGTGGAAGGCATGTTTTTTTCCTCTGGTTTTCAAGTTTACTCCCCAGGCACTCCAAGAGCAGACTGCCATAGAATTCATCAATTTTTGACTCAATAAAATCCTAAGTAAGTGGCTAAAATTAAAGATATAGAAAATTAAACATACACTTAAGCAAGATAAATCAAGGCCTATAAAAATCAAACAACAAATGAATCTTTTCATGCAGATTTCTGCTTTGCTAAAGTTTTAATGAGTTTTGACCTTTCATCCCCCTTCAGCACAGGAGACACATTAAAAAATCTTATGTAATTTCTAGGAAAAATATCTTCATGCCCACCTTTAGTTAAGAAAATTAATTGTTCTGGGTCCTAAGTAGTTGTCAGCTTGAAAACAGTCAGGCTGTTTAGAATTTGAGCAGCTGTTAAATGAAAACAAACAAAAGAAAACAAAGCAGCCCGTTTCATACTGAGCATCTCTCTGTAATGATTATAAATCGCTTCTGTTGGTTGATTTATGAACATAACAGTGACATCGTACTTGTCTTCCGAGCACAGACACTCGTATCTCGAGTTACTTATTTATTTGCATATCTCTGACAGCACAGTCAGGTTAGATGATCCATTTCTGAGTAAACTGCCAACTGAGGGGTTACCAGCAGATACCCAGACCCCGTGATGGTGACAGAAGAATTCGCTCCCGACACACATTCGACAAAGAGATGAGCTTCAAACTCTCCAGTGGCTCAGGATTGTAATGAGGAAGGAGGTTAGTAAATAGGAATATTTTAATTCACAGTGACACACAATTAGTATCAGGGTGATACTGCCACACATCCTGAAAACAGATAGGATATGTGGAACAAGCAGTTATGTTTTTCCACAGTCTTGGAAGAGGTAGAAATTAATCCAGGGACTAACGAGGGGCTTGACTCACATCTTCCATAGTGTAGAGCAGACCTGGGGAATCAGCTCTTCAGAAGGGTAGAGAGTGGTAGGACAAGGGGAATGGATTGAAGCTGGAGGAGGGAAGGGTTAGATTGGATATCAGGGGGATATTGGAGCTCGATGCCCTTCAGGGTCCCTTCCAACCCAGACAGGTCTGGGACTCTGTGACACGGGAAAGTCTGATGCAGTGTGGAAGCTGTTTAAGAGCACAGGTACCAGCTCGACAGAGGAAACGGTAGGAGAATCATATACTCCAAATGCATCTTAGGCTGGTGCAGTGTTGTAACCCACCCTGGAATACAGGCAAGGAGTGTGCCCCCCAGCTTTTACCATCTCAACTGCCAGCATTACCTGAGCAACACCAGTCTCTCCCAGTATAGACAGCTGTTGCATGGGATAAAGGCTGCTACTGAGCCTCTCACTAGTGCTGCTCCCTGAGGTCCACACTCAATGGTCAGGTATGAACTGGTACAACCTGGTCCATTTTTCTAAACTTCCCATAAATACTGCACTGCCTGTGAAGAGGTGGCAGTGATCCTCATCTCTGGTCATCATCCCACATGGTTCTGTTCTGTCTTGTTCCATTACACGAAAAGCCCAGCCAAACTCACAAGCTGAACTTTTATACCTTAAATTTGGCTCCTGGATAAAATCCCATTTGACACTTGACAGCTCTGGGTCTTGCAACTTCTAAACTTAAGTATGTGAGCGTAAGCCTCCTGCTAGAACAAAAACTGAGCCTGACAGCAAAGGGCTTTCTCAGAGGATAAACAGCTCTCCAACTGCTCAGCTGTCACACCTCACATCCGCTGGCTATAACAAAACCATGAGGAAGATGGAACAGGGAGAAGGCCTGCTGGCTTCTTCAGGCTAGTCCACAAACAGATACAGAGGCAGCCACACCAAAAATAGGGTGTCTGCTCAAAGAAGTGTGAGAAATTAAGCACAGAGAGGTACAGATGGTGTTGAGGAATATGAAGGGTATGCAGGTCATGATGTAGCCGTGCAGAGTGAAAGCACGGCCTTCTTCTCCAACCTTTGCCACCCCACATTATGGCACATCACAGGATTAAAAAAACAGGTAGATGGCATTTCATGCACTGTACTAACACTCCACCCCTGCACTGTCATGAGACCAAAAGCTGGAGGATTTTTAAAGCTGAAGAGCCTGTACTGAACCCAAGCAGCAGGCAAAGCAGCTGAACCAAAGAAATGACTATGAGTGTGCCCATTGCCAGTGACAGCTGAGGCTGGAGCGGGTCCATGGGAATGAGGAGTGCTCTTTTCCATCCTAAATGCTCCTGAATGCTCAATAAATTAGTAATGTTTTCTGTGGCAGCAGCAAGACGTCACACACTCATGATGACTGGAACAGGCAGATTAAAATGTTGGGCTGGTGCGACAGAGCACATGAGGAGAGACAACTGCTGCTGCCATCGCTGTTTCAGCTGACGTCCCGCCTCCCTCCTGCCTTACTCTTTGCTCTTGGTTTTTCTGAATGTATTTCTGTATTGTTGCTGCTTCTGGCTCAGCATCTTGCCTTCTGCTAACGTTACTACATCGGTGACTACACAGCCTTCCTATGTGCACCTGGGGCTCCAGTCTCTCCACACTAGCTGCCACCCACACCACTGCAGGCGAGGAACGCATCTCGTGGTGTGACGAGTCCTGCGGGATGGGCGAAGCACAGGAGGGAGGCAAAACTTTCAGGGTGTCTGTCCCCAGAGGGTTTGTGCAAGCGAGAAAATGGAAAAGAGTGTGTAAATCTCAGGTGCTTTGCATTTTGTTTGAAAAAGCTAAAACCTCTCAGGGCACACACTTGTGCTCCCCACACGCTGCTGAGTCCAGCAGGCTGTGGCTGCCTGCAGAGCCACAGGCCTGGGTCTCATTTTCTCCTTGATACACTGCTGTGCCCAATCCAAAGCCTTGGGCCAAGCCCTTGAGCCCATCTGCACTGAGAGGAGATCCCTGCTTTACACATCTCCAACCCAGCAGGCACTCAAACACCACTCCCCTGTACGCCTCAGCATACCAAAACCTGTGCTTGGGCATAGGTCTGAGTGTAGAGTGTACAAGGGGACTCAGGCACTACTGCAAGTTCACACCCAAAATATCATTTAGATTTACCTAGTGTCTCTGATACGAGCCCAAACCCAGACACACCAAGATCTTCTGTCTCCTTTATGATGAATACAAATATATTTGTGTCCTCCTGTGCAAAAAATCACATCACAGACATGCAATCATGACAAACACCACGTAACTTTAATGCAGACCTACAGAAATCTTGCACAATGAGTCATTTTTTCTAAAATTTATGAAGTGTGCATTAAAGAAACCCGATAGGGGTCTCTCATTTGAGCTATGGGTTGGCACTGTCCTGTATACCTGCTGCACTGCTGAGCCAACATCAGGTGCTCAACATCTATCCTATGCCTATGCCTATGCCTATGCCTACTCAGTGGGAGTTACAGTTTATTTCAGGGAAGGTTCATGGTTCTTCCTGAATTACTGTCTTTTCACTGGTGCACAAGCAAAATTGCACCTCCCAGGAACGAGGCTGCCAAACGAAATGAGCATCAAAGGCTCCATCAGGGAATGCAGGAGCCATTCAAGGTCTTCTCGAGATTAATGGCATTTTTATGGAGATTTACTTGCCTGCCTTTCTGCTGACGCTTTCAATAGGAAGCTGCAGTAACTTGACTTAAAATTAAATGAAGCTACTTATATGCATAAAGTTAACCAACCACTTAATTAGTTTCCTAGTCAGTCTTTTTTCTTGTAAAATAAAAGAGGGGGAGGCCTTCATGTTCATTTGTCTCACAACTAAATTTTTTTAAAGGAAGGATTGATATTTGCTATCTATGCACAGGGAAGAGATCTGGTGTCTCTGCAGCCCTCAAAAAGAAATGTAATGTTCATCAAAATCACACCGTATTTAAAATGCCTTTCTGAGCATCCCATTTCCTAGCTAACAGCTGCTTGCACCACGGGTAGATGGAGCATCCTCTTGCACCTCAGCACATTCCTTCCAGTCATGAAGTGAGAAAACAGCAAGAGAGAGACATGGAGGGGAAAATTAAGAAAGACAACCCTTCTGCAGGGTTTTGCTTGAGTGGAAACCATTTGGCTCATATGCTTTAAAGAATAGCACCCCTCCCACTTTAGACCCTGAGTTAACTTGTCCCTTACAGACTACTTCAGAGCTAAAGCTGGTGCTTCCCCAAGCACATCCCCAACCCAGGCTAGTCACCCAGGCCATCAGTAACTCCTTACACTCACCCAGGCTGGCTTCACTCTTCACAGATTTTTGAGACTGTACCATCCTGAGAAATCACACCTAGGAGCTGTTGTCTGGGCATAGGTTTGGCTTCTGTTGGAGAGGGGCTGAAATCCTGCACAGCAGGGTTTGCCAAGGAGCCTTCACCAGAGCTCACATCAATCTGGGCTATCTAACAGGTTGGGTTTGGCTGTCAGAGCTTTGTACCATATGAGTCTTTCCGTATCAGGATACAGAATCCCAGAACATCAGGAATTGGAGAGACCTTGAAAGATCATCTGGTCCAACCCCCCTGCCTGAGCAGGATCACCTACATTAGATGACACAGGAACGTGTCCAGATTGGTCTTGAATGTCTCCAGAGAAGGAGACTCCACAACCTCTCTGGGCAGCCTGTCCCAGGGCTCTGTCACCCTCATTGTGAAGAAGTTTTTCCTTATGTTCACATGGAACCTCCTCTGCTCCTCTGCAGATGAATGAATGCCAGTCCTGTGATTGTCTGAGCATGACATGCCTCATTGGTGGGACCTGTCCCAAGGCTTTGCCAGGGTTCACCTGCTACTGAGAAACAAGAGTCTCGTGGGGCTGAAGGCTGCAGTCATAATTCTTGTCATGGAGGAGACAGTTGTGAGGCACTGCTTTGAACTCACACCTCTCCTGGGGTTGCAGCTCTGGCAGGATGACGGTAGAGAGCCACTTGCAGCATGTACAGACGTTCCAGTAGCAGTGTCTGCTGCCTTGCAGCAGGGTGACACATCAAGGTACACTCATGTTATTTCTGTTCTCAGAGGCAGAAGGCTCAGGGCTTTTCAGAACCTCTGTAACCATTCATCTTCAATGGTTTCATGACATGTTTCAGCACAGAGCAACAAAACACTGGTTTTCTGTGTTTCCTCCCTCCCAACGCAAATATCCAGAGTCATAGCAGGGATCACATGGAAATTGGTGCTTTTTCCAAGGACCATGGGAAGAACACTACAAACCAGGCTGCTTGCTGCCTGAGAAACACACAGGAGTTCATTACATGCTTAAGAAGCTACAACCTACCTTTAATATTTTTATCTGCCTTCTTATTAAACCTTAAGATATTCATGGCTACCATTAATTACCAGGTTCCCCTGCAGTTATTTGGGAATGTGTCTTAGGTCTGGGGCTGATCTAACATGGTCAGAAGGAAACAGTCTTTTAGGAGTTTTAAGGATGTGGAGAGAACATGGAAGTCTCCTGTAATGTACCACTAAGCAGGCAGAGGAACAAGCATCCTAAGAGGTCCTTGCACACAGATTCCTCATCTTGCTTCTTGTACCTTTATCTTCTTTCATCATCCAGCTACATTCTTGTATCCCCACTGGATGCTGAAAATTTCCACACACAAGGATAGGAGGTAAGAAGCCAGAGATACCTCATCTTGTGGGCAAAAGTAATGGATAACCAGACTCTCATGCCCAGATCCTAATGCTGAAGCTCTTATACATGTAAAAATTAAATCAGTGATCTTGATTTAGTTTGAAGAGAAGCAGATTTAAAAAAAAAAAAAACAAACAAACATGTGGAGGTGTAGGCTGAGAGCCCAAGACTTGACTCAACTGGACATCCTGATCCTTTTGCTGAGTTTGGGAGACCAACCAGACACTTGTTAGGTTAACTGCAGGTTACAGGTATGTAACTGTGTGATAAAAGGAGGATTACATGGCAACAGTACTCTCACAGGCATTGGGATTGCAGCCCACTAGTGCTTGGCCCATGTCAGGCTACAGCAGACTGCAACAGAGCACCACTTTACATCGATGGCTGTCTGAAAGAAGAACCTTGAATATAAAATAAAATCAAACAGCCTCTCCACCTTCTACTACTTCAGAAGGCTATTTAAGTTCTGCAAGAATATGTACATGAAAAGTTTAACACATCTCCTGTGCCACAACTTGTGCTAGCTAAAGGCAACAGAGATGCCCCATCCTTCTGTTCCCATGTTCCCGTGCGGCGGCAGACACGGTCAGGCAGAGGGCTGATGCAGACGTCTGTGTCGCTTTTCTGATAAGATCTGACAATATTAATGAGATTTAGGAATGACTTGTCATGGTAAAAGATCAGAAATGGCTCTGTTTTACTCTCAAATCCTGACAGGAATGATTGTGTAACCAGTGAGAGTGACATGTTAGAATTGGAGGAGGAAGGTAAATAGGTGGGGGGAGAAACTAATTGCAATCTGCAGCCAATTTTAAACACTTCTCTTGGATGGATTTGTAATCAACACTTCGATGAGGCAATGGCTGATAAACACTGATACCCTTCTATTAGCATATATTTATGCTAATAAACATATTTATATTATTAATACATAATATACAGCTATATTGCCCTCTAGTATCCATTAATGCTTGTTAACGCTCCTATAGAAGCTCAGAGAGCCCTCCCCGTGGGAGTGCTTCCCCCTCTATCTGCATATTTTCTTCCTTTATTTTTTGCTTCTGTGGTCAGACAGAAATCAAACAGCCAGAGTTTCTTGCTAACTCCTTCCAACATCTCTGCTAAGGTTATCTGGGATCCTAATGGCACGTCCTAAACTTAGATTCAAAAGCAGAAAATCACTAATGGGCTCCTGTGAGTGGTGGAGATTCTGCTCTTTTTCAGGCTTTAAAGCTCCCTGCCGTGGCTTGAGCCAGTTTGGTCTTCTGACATGGAAAAGCTGTCAATCATCTCAGTCAGTGCCCTCACTAAGCGAGGCATTTCATAAGCCACATGGCCCAACCAGCCAAGACACTGAGCAGGGCAAGGCAACAAGTGGCTTAGATCTGAACAGCGCTATTAGGGACAGAGAGGGGAGCTACGTGCTCTCAGCCATCGGCTGGGGTTTTTTTTTTATCCCTACTCCTCACCTTTGCCTGAAAGGGAATGTATCAACAAAGGGAAACTTCAGCAAGAGTTTAATCAAAGCTTCTGACAAAAAGGCTGCAAGTCTGTCCATGTCTGGTAAAAGGCTGAGGAAACTTTAGGGTCTGTTGCCTGACAGTGGTAGCCCTCGTTATGCTGTATTCTGGACTCATTATTAGGCTAAAACGAAGGGCCCATTTCTACAAAGCGAAGAGCTGGGAAGAGCAGAGAGTGAGTCTCAACGACTCTTCCATTAATCAGATGTCCTTGCTTGCCACTTGCTTTGCTACTCTACACACATGGCCTCTCCATGCATGTACACATGCTGCTGTTTGCGTTCAGCTCTTGGCACAGCAAGGACACAGCCCATTTCACTCCAGAGATGATGCAGAGATGATGACCAACTGAAAGGCAGAGTTGCTTCTGACAGAGTATCTGTAAGGATAAAAGGGCTGGTGTTGATGTACAAAAAAAGAAGACAACCCTACAAAGTTGTTTTGGCTTCTCCTGCCCTTCAGCTGGGAGTGGTACAGGCCAACACCAAAGACAGATGAGATCAGGCTTCACTGTTGTGAAGGCTCCTGTCCCAAACCGAGGACTCTTTCCACTCCGACTCGGGACTAGCACCCATGAGACAAGAAGCAGAACAGCACTGCAGCTGTTTGAAGGACTTACTGCACCTACCAAGCACCAAAAGGACGTGTGTGACCTGTCCCAGACTGGCACATAGTGAACAAAGTGTCCAATTCCATCTCCTACTGTGTGGCTCAATGTTCAGGACTGTCCTGTTCACATATCCAGCATGTACAGCGGATATGGAGCCTTTTCTGACAAGGAGTTTTACAGAGGGGATTTTTTTAAAAGCCTGTTGCTCTTGTTAGTCCTCATGGGGAAGGGAGAAAGAGACGAAAGTGGAAAATGAAGAAGCAGCTAACCTGAGAAATACTAAAATTGAAAGCCAACAACCATGAGGGAAGTAAAGCTCTACAAAAAAAAAAATTAAATAAAGTATCTTCCAGGGTTTGATGAATTCCTGCCTGTGAATCTGACTGCATCGATTTACAGGATCCAATTTCCTCCTGGTATATGGTTTCCAAAGTCTGTTGGAGCTCCTTCAGCTTCCAGCACCTGTAAATACAGCTCATGGTGTTGGACAGACTGGAAGTGCTGGTTAACTGAGGAGACCAGTATCTCTGAGCTCACCGATATGATGCAGCCTAGATAGTAAATAAAGTCACACTTCTTCTGCCAGACTTATGGAAATCTGTTCCCCACAGCCTTCTGCTCTAGGAGTTCACTGTAACAGAAAGAAAATGAGTGGAAAGCAATCACCACGTTCAGTTCGTGTGCTCTATTAAAAAACTAAATTAATGATATATAGAGCTGGCAACAATATCTAACCTCAAGAAAGCAGTCAGCTGGAAAAAGATGTGATCATGCAATTAAGGAGTATATCATAATGTAAATGGGCAAAGGGGCTAATTAAATCCATACAATCAGCTTCCTTTCTGCTATTTTCTGATTGTGGAGTTCTATTCACAGCCTTTATGATATTAGTTTAATGTAACTTTCGGCGTACAATAAAGAGCTTTCTTGTTAGCTGTGGCTTGTCTGTTCTCTCTCTTGCATGCCTGTCTGGACTGAGTCACAGCACAATGATTCTCTTGCCTCCTGAAGTCATGTAATTATCTCAGGATCTTAAATTAAGAAACAGGACCCTGGTAAACCTCTCTGTTCTGAAGAAAAGCGTGAGAAGGCGAGTCGGGTGTAAGCATTGTGTTTGTGTCTGCAGAGCCTGAAACAGTGGTGTTGGGAGACAGCAAACACCATGTGTATCCTAATAGCAAACTAATAATTCCCACATCTCTTTCCCATGAGAGAACTCTCTCACTCCAGAGGGTGTTTATGGAGTAAGCACTTGGAGGAATCTCACTAATGACCCCAACCATTACCACTTCTGTTTCTCCTGAAGATAAATCTCCTTGATCTTCCTGGGAGAACAAACAAGCCCAACTGCTAAGTCCCTGCCTCAATCCCCTGCCCTGCTCTTCTGAGTTGGGGTTCCCAGCTGCTGCCCTGGCTCTTCTGTCTTTGCCTCATGCTCTGGAGACAGGAAGGGGCTGAGAAACTACTTGCAGCCCTGCAGGTGAAGCATGCCTACCTGCCAACGAGGACACAACTAATGGCACCATGCTTTGGTAGCTCCTGCCTCCAGGATAGTCCTCGGGAGTATAGAGCAGCACCGAGAGCAAAGAACCATGGAGAGACAGGCTGCAGATCAGAGACATGCAGCTATTTTTAAGCCATCTCTCACACACAGGCACTTCATGTTTATGGAATACGGTGCAGGAGGTATCTTAAAACCAAAGCATCTCCGCAGCTGTGCATATCCAAGACAAATCCGAGGTGAATGATACCCTCTGACTTCCTTCCAGAGCCATTTCAGTGGCAATCAGAGGAAACATTTCCTAGAGAAACAGTTCATATCGAATTTATAAGCCTTCCCTTGAGGAGGAAACATCTATTTCCCCCTTCTACCTGTCATTCTTCTTCATTTATTGAATCAATAAGGCATGAAATTTGGCAGGCGTTAAGTAAAAAATGAGCTGTTCGTATCGAAGAGAGCCTGGATGGGTAAAACACCCAAACTGCTAGATCAAGACTTGGTTAATAGGAGTAAAAATAAATAGAAACAGAATCTAAATGTAAATGAATGTTACGTCACCACTGGCATTTAAGCTCATTTTCAAACACAGAATTAGAAACAGATATAACTTGATGAAACTTGTTCTCCCAGATATAGCTGCTCAGGGGAGCACAGGTCTGAATGTTTGTAGCTTTGACTGCCCACACAAGACACAGCTGGAGATTCTTACTGGAGAAGACAGCAGGAGGAGGTGGCAAAGCCCAACTTCCTGGTCAAAAGGACAGCTAAGAGGTTAGGAGGAATATGACGACATTCTTCCTTCCCTGTCCTGTGTAAGCTGTTGCAATATGGCAGCCAGTATGTCTGAGTTACCATGACCCTTCTGGATGGTGTCTAAATTTGGTGTCTACCAAGGTGAAGCTTCCACAGATGCTCCTTGTTCAACTGAAGGCAGCCAGGAGGACTGCAGACAAGTGAAAAAGTTCCACCTTTTTTGAGGTGGTGAGATACACTTCTGCCTGAAGAAGCAGATGAGCCTCATCACACCACCATGCTCTGCCTTCAAGGCTCACAGCCCATTTCTCACTTGGCTTACCTCTCCACAGCCTGAAAGCTCTTCCTCTCTTCCTCTGGAGATCATGGTTCACATACCTATGTTCTCCTCTTTATGTAAGGAGATAAATTGCTGGCACTTATTCTAAGCTAATACTATCAGTAGGTCACTGCAACTTTTACGGGTGTCTTCAGGCTTCCTGGGCATTCTTCAAAGCTACCAGTCCCTATTCCATGCTCTAACTTCCAACCTCATGAGTATAATATTCCTCTACTCAAAGGTGAGCTATTCTGTTCAACTATGAGCACGGGGTCCATCATTTAGATGAAGATTCGGTGATTATACTGCAGTCTGGTTCCTTTGAGCGTGACTGTGTCCCACACTGCCTATTAAAGAGCAAAGTTTAATGCTACTCTCACTCCTACTAATCCTTTTGTGTAATGTCACATTACACATTTGCTTCTACATCTATTTTTGGAGCTCAAGGTCTTAACTTGCATCTTCCAGCTTCAAACGCCTTTGAAATGCATTAGATTCAACAGTGAAGACTGAATTTGTTTTCACCCCACTGAAATGACAACACTTACATGTTTCTTTTCTTGGGAACATACCTCTGCTCAAGGATTTGCCAACTTTAGGCAGACATGGTGTGAGAAGGGGGAGAATTTCTCCCTCCAATCTCTGTCATGAGCCTGCAGACAAACCCCACACAGGTCCTACAACTGTGACAAAACTAGCCTTCTACTAGCCTTTACTCTGCCTGGATGATTTTATTAGTGTATTAGCTCAGAGCCATGCTGTGATCAGCAGGAAGGTCTTGCTTATTGCTGGCTTGTTTGAAAACAAGCAGAGCATATAGTCCCATGAGGTGGGATCTAATTATTAAGGTTTTAATGAATAAATATGATGAAGTATAAGGTATGAAAATGACATGTGAGAAATTGAGACCGTGCTGGCTGCACTGTTATTCACACAGAATCAGCTTATTTTGTTGAAATACAAGACTAATTTTAATTGATCTTATATTTTGATCTTTGAAATTGGATGGCACACTGCAGTGACCAGGGAATACCTATTTATGAGTTGCAGATCTCTTGTGATACAGAGCCTTCTTCCTAGCATCCCAAGGCTTGGAATACCAGTCTTCAAGCTCATTCTTGAAGAGTACCTGGAACTGCAGGTATACATCAAGAGGTTTCCTACACTTACTGTCCTAAATGGGTATCTTTCCTCTGGAGAAGTAATCTGGTTTGTGTTTGCTCGCTTCAGCTGAATTCACTCAGCATCAAGCAGATTAAAGGTGAAAGCATATCATTTAATTGTAACACAGAAAAAGGTTAGGCTCCTAATTATGAAGTGAGAAAGAAGATTACAAAGAGAGGAAAATAAACCGAAACGTAATTTTAGCAACAAATTTCTTTCCCATCATTGGGGTATGTGTCAGCCATACAAACTCAAAAGCACAGTTTACAAGCTGAAAATACACCTTGAATACTATCTTCAGGCCTTAAAACTGGTGTGTCTGGATACCTCTATCCACCACACCTATGATTATATTATTCAGCAATCCCACTCATCCCAGTGATGGTTTTGCCAGTGCTGTAGCCCAGGCGGACCTTGGATTTTCAGGGAGACCAGAGCCCAGCTGTTACTAACACAGATGACAAAACAGGCTTTTAGAGATGCTTTGTCCAACCCTTTTCTCTCTCCTTTGGTCACCTTTAGGAGCTCAGCCATCACATTAACCTTCCATACACTTGGGTCCAATGGGTTAAAATCCTTTGCTTATGAAAGGCTTCTACTTGGAAAACATCATCTTCACCTCATTGGAAGCCAGTGTCTAGCAGAAGGAAGAGCTATAGGAGTGATTCACTAGATGAGCTCACAGCTCATCTCCAGCATCTTGTCCAGATGCTTGTCTCAAACATTGTGTCTCCAGCAACGAAGCAGTGACAAATGCCTCACAAGTCTAAAATAAATAGGTAAGTAAAATAATCTGCTTATTAAGATAAATAATATCTAAGCCCTGACCAGCAATAACCACCATGTGTTACCCTTGGGAGGAGGCTGTTCTGCTGGAATGCTGGATGTCTTCTCTATACACATCTTTTGATTTTGCTGTCTCTTTATCTCTCCAATGCTCAGACCATTGATTTTTTTTTTAACTTATGGATACTGTGCATCACAGAGAAGAGCAGAAAGATCACTATGTGTCCCTGAAATCACATCACCTCTTTGGATATCAAGAGTTAGACCATTACTGCAGATCAGCAGCAGAAATGGTTAATAGGCTGGATTTATGGGCAGCTAATCCCCGTGTAACCTAACAGTTAGTGAGGCAAGGGCTCATTGGTAATACATGATGGAATTAATCAATTATTTTTATAAAGGCAAGCGATAAAATCGATTTCCATGTGGATTTTTCTCTTACTCTGACATTCCTAATGTCACTACGCTGAAGCACTCTGAGCTGGAGGGTCAAATTTTACAGATTTGGAAGTATCCACAGCACCATTTGTGATTACATGAAGGAAATCACAATCCATTTAAAGTTCCTTCAGCATGTCTGGGTATAGTTTAGTTTGTAACACAATTATATTAATACCAAATTAGCGAATCCCTAAAGATCTTAAAGAAAACCTACTGATTCCCAAATCCCTACTGTGGAGAGAGGAATAAACTATTTAATTTCGAGAAAGAGTCCTGACAGATGAAGAAAGACAAATTCACACACAGCAGGCTTCAGAAGAATTTGAAAAAGTCAATAATGTTTCTTCCCTTTTGACCAAGAAGATTTAGACCAACTACATTTAGATTTGTAACCTGAAAACAACATTCCCTTCTCTGGAAAAGAATTGTGTCAGTAAGGACTTACTTCAGGTCTAATGTAATACAGGATCAATGTTGTTATTGCTTGTCTCTGTTCTCTGCCTCTCTGAACCGATCTTTTCTCACTAAGAATTCCATTAAAAGATCAGTCAAGTGCTGCTTTCAGCCTGAAGTCATTATCTTGTTGCAAAGGATCTCAGAGCTCAAAAAATGAAGACTTTCCCTTTCCATACACCCCTGAGACACACAACCCCCTGTGTTCTGGTACTGCAGGCAGCCTTTATCAGCAGTGGGTGTTGGGCTTCTCACTTCATTTCAGATCATTCAGTCCTTCCTTGCCTTTGTTTCCCTGAGAATTGTCACTTCACTGTGAAAGTGTGTCACCTTCACAAAGGAGAGCCATAGGAGAGCACAAGATGGAAGGGAGAGAGGTGGGGGGGAAGGGTAAACCTCATTATGGTGAACAGCAACACTTGCATTGGGACTTACTTGAACAGTGCCATGAAGCAATCTCAATCCCAACTGTTGAGCCTGCATGAGGCATATTCAGCAAGACAAGAGGCACGGAATGCTGGAGCTGCTGCAAAGCCAACACTGCTACAAGAGTGACCAGAATCCACATTTCCACAGGCACTCTGGTGTGCAGAAGAAAGGCTGGCCCAGCCTTAAGAAAGGCTTTGCCAGCTCCTTCAGACACTGCACCTTGGTGTTTGTCTACTTTGCTTCTATATTCAGGCACAAAGAAATGGTTTTCCATCCCCACTGTAAGTTCAATAAGTTACCAAGCAGATTATCTGGCCATTGCAGTGCTGTGATCCGGATGGTGCTGAGGAGGGGGCTGTGCTGCCGGCCACCCAGCCCCATGGAGCCCTGCGGGCAAATCTGTAAGGGCCCAGCTGATGAGGAGAGACCCTTTGTCTCCTGAGTGCTCCCTGCCTGTTTGCTTTTCAGGATGAATAAAGAAGAGAAGTTGAGAAGGCTCATTTTGTAGGAACTCTGCAGCACTTGGCTTTGGAAAGCAGACTCCTACAAGCACTGAATCTGACCTGTTGGACACAGTTATCCCTTTGCAGGATGCTAGAGGTGCTCAGGTCCTGGGGAGTTCTAGGGAAGCCAGGGAGAAACATGTAGCCTTAAACGTGGTGCTTCTCAAACCTTAGGTATTGTGTGACATTTTAGGTAATAAAGAGTTAAAGATCAGTAAACCCACGGGCTGTGGGCAGCTAAAGAAGATTTCAGATGACTCTTACACACCTTACTGAGTATTCTGTTGGGACTGGGGCTGGCATCTCTGCTAGGTTTGAAGCTAAATTCTGTAATGTGGGAAGAGGAAGGGAGAGGAGCAAAAACAACAGTGGGAAAGAATGCTGATTTATCATCTTACCAAAGGGAGGATGGCACACAGGAATTTAATTGTGGCTGATACAGCAGATAAATAGAATTAATTTTTTTTTCTTAACAGGAAATGCTTAAACCTCTCACAGAATAGGCATTCTCTGTGAGTATTTGTAAAGCATCATAGATGTGCTTGGCACTTTACTGATGGCAGGTCTCTGCCTCAAGGAATCTATAATTAGAGTACAGCAAGGCAAGATGATGTATAAGAGTGTATGGGAGGACAGGAATATAACAAGGAAAGATCATGAAGAGCATTACGTATTATTTTCTAGATTTTGTTGTTGCTGTTCTTTTCATTTAAAGGGTATCTATTTTAAATCTGGGACTAAGAACTGATTAAACATCTGATGTTTTGCTCCACAAACTTCCTTCTGTCCCAAGCCAGAACATAAAGCTGAAGTTTTGAAATTCCTCATGAAGTAAATGCATGCAAGAAAGGTGATCTGGAGGAACAGCTTCCTTGAACTGACTTACTTTCCTAGGTGGGAGTGTTTCTTTCCAGCTTTATGATTCTGAAAACAAAGTAACACTCTGACACAAATAAGTGAAAAACCAGTTTAGGACTGCCAGAGTGAAACATCATACCCACAGCACAAGGTGGTCTTGAATGTCTGAACGTTTCTTCACTGAAAGTCCTGTGTAAGTAGATGTTCCTGCCAGGTGGCTTGGTGTGGTTGAATGGTTTCTAATGCCAAACAGCTCTAGTAGAAATCTTGCAAACAAATCCAACGCCACGACCATGGGAGAATAAGGGGGCAGAATCAAAGAGAAAATAGTGGACAAAGGATAGTGGTTTTCATTAGAGCAAGGGAGGAAGAAAGATTACTCCAGAGCAAGGACCCCTTGAGAGAGGCTGAGGGAGTCGGGAGAGCTCTGCGTTATTCCACCGCATGAAGAAGTCATGGCCAAAGCAGCTTCCTTAGCTGATGAGGAAGGCAGGACCTGGTGAAGGCAGTCCCATGCTAGTCCTAAGCTCTCAAACCCTCTCTGTGTGCAGGAGCTATGAGGGCTGGCCACTCTGCATAGCACCCAAGGGAGGTGGGATGCAAAGCAGGGGGTTGGCATTTCCTTGGCCCCTTTAAAATACCAGAGGAACAGAAATTCACTGGTTTTGCTGTCAGTGGAGAGCCCAGAGCAGAAACACCAAGCAGACACTGCAGTGCAGTGCAGTGAACTGCTGCATTTGGGGGTAAGCTTGGGCTTCTCAGCTCAAACCCTGCTCAGAAGAATCCAATCTAAAAATGCATGGAGCCCCAGAATGCTTAAATCCAAGGGCTGCACACAGGATACAGGGATCCTGTAATCTTTCCCTAAACTCCATTTCTGATTTTTAAAACTAGCAAGGGGCTTTCACTGGATGCTACTGCCCTCCTCAGCCTGTACATACAGAACATTTCTCCCCCCCCATTTTTTCAAAACTGATGTGCATGTGTCGTTCACACTTGTCCTATGAAGCAACAACTAACGCCTTGTGCAGTCAGCCCTGAAAGGGAGTTGAAAAATGAGCAAGGAGCTGCATTTCTTTAAGATTATGGGTTTTCCTGGATGTAAAGAGAACAGTTTGTGATGAACCCACACATCCTCAGGGAGCTGAAGAGATATCAGCGACTGCATTCCTAGAGGATACCACTGGCCTGGAGACATGAATAACTTCTGACTCCTAGCAGCATGTGGGAACAAGCAGGCAAGAGATTTCCAAACCATTTCAAGTCTATTAATACAGTTCTGAAACACACAGCTTTTCTTGAAACCTGCAATTGTGATTTGGAAGTCTCTGGCTGTGTCTTGCACATCAGTGAGTCACTCTGTATTTTCCTTCAGCCTAAGAAACATTCTGGCTATGGAGGAATGAGAAAGGGAAAACAACTTTTGATCTTGCATGTACGTGCTGGGTAGAAATTCCCCTGGGTTAAGCACTTACTTGGTCTGCACTCCCAGGAACAAGCCCTTGGGTGGTCCAGTGTCACTGCTGGGGAAGAGGAAGGATGCCTGGTTCCCGGCAGCCAAGACAGATACAGTCACAGACACATCAGGCAGATCAGTGAGTGTGCCCTGCTAGAGATAAATCAAACCCTTCCTTAACGGGATGAAGAGAACCTCCCCTTGGAAAACAAATACAGAACTCTGCTAATGGAGATGCTAATGGAGGACAACTGCAGTTGAGAAAATAGATGGAGAAAGCTGAAGCAAGGGTGAGGAGGAAGGGAAGGGGTGTTTGGGCATCCATTACGATCCCTGTTGTTTTAGAGAACTGCACTCATTGTCTTTGCTCAGCCTGCTAAATGTCTTCAATTCCCACATTTTCCCTCCCATCTCCCGCCCTGTGGTCAGCACTGCACAAGTTCTGGCTGCAAAGGCAAAGGACTGTTAACAAGAGGACAGGAGAAGAACCTAGGGAAATATTTAGCTCCCAGGCCCTGAATAAAGCTAACAAAGACCTTCTAAAGCACAGGGTGAGGGGGAGAAATCTCTAATAAAATATGTTTGGCTGCCAATCATCCAGTGATCTCAAACCTCCTTTCATATACACATCAGGACATTCACGACACCTCTGTAAATGTGGGCAAACCAAGGCAGAACAAAGTAGCAGCCAGCGGTCCCAGGCCCTGACACTCTCCCTGTGCTGTCATCAGGAGGAGTGTCCCTTTCCCCAGCCTCAGGAACACTGATGGTGTACCCTGAAACCTGGCAAGTGGCAGTGAATGACTCTCAGCAGGGTAAACGGCCTGTCTGCCGAGAAGGAATTGTGCTCCTGTGCCATTCACAATACAAACAGCATCGAGTCAAAGGTTGGCAGGAGGCTGTTTCCCTCAGAGCTGTAATTAGTATTATCTGAGCAGTGAGGAGGGACCCAGAGTGCCAGGTGCCTCCTCTTCGCAGCCATCTGTGAACAAGCAGGATCTCGGCCCTGCTGTCAGGAGCCTTTCCCACAAAGCAGGAAATAGGAAAATTAAGAGAAAGAGGAAACCAGACAATCTCGAGGAGCATCAGTTAATAGTCTGATGTGTTTCTGCATGCAGAAGGTGTCAGGAACAGTGACTGACAATCAGATTTACCTCTAGGCATCTGCTACCTTTTAACTTGGGTTCTGCAGAGAGCAGAGAGCTGCTGTCTGTGAGGCTGAGAGGATGTACTGAGTGGCCCTCATTCCACCACAGAACATGATCAGCAGGAGCTCTCCTCCTGGGAGGCTTGGGTGTACCACCACTGGCAGCAGGATTTCTCATCAGGCCAAGGGCTCTTCCTCTGCCCTTCATACAGCTGCATAGGAAGCCACCTGTTGCCTTGGCCACTTCCATTATCTTCCCTCTCTTCAGCCTTAACCACACCAGAGAACTCTTTGGTATCTGGGCCACTGAGGATGAGATCTCTGGAAACAGCCCAGTTCAAAGTTTTAGTGCCATCACACTGCTCCAAGCCACCCATCTGTGCTTCAGACTCTTTAACAAAGGAGTGGGGTAGGAGATCTTTCCATATTGCTTACTGTATCTGCCTACTGCATTGGGGCTGCTTTCTGCCCTTCACTGCTGACCTGAAGGAGACAAGGTCTGGTACTGCAGGACCCCTAGAGACCTGCACCCACTGATGCAGCCGTGGGATATCACAGCTTTTCCTGCAGTAGCAGGAAGCCCTCTTTAATCAGTGACTGCAAAGCTGCTTTGCAGAGAGTGGAAGAACCAGAGAAAAATCTGTTACAGTCTCAGATAAAAGTGACAAGATCAAAACCCACAACATTCAGCACATCTCATACCACCAAGCTGGGCTCCTGCTTTGTGCTGCTGGAGTAAACAAGCTCTGTATAAAAGGCCCATTTCGATACCATGCTGGTTTTCCCTACAACAAAGTGCCTGAAGATGAACCAAAAGGCTTTCAACTCACCTCTCAATGTGTCTGCATTGTTTGTGGCTTGCTGTTGCTAATATCTAAAGCTGCTCATGAGAGATTCTCCTTCTCCAAAACTGTTGTTTCAGTTCAGTTACTTGCTCTGTGGAAATCAAGCTCTACCCCTGCAAATGGCCAGTTTGCAACGAGACTCACTGGAATAATTTACATTCCTTAGGATCTCTGGAACACCTTTCACAGGCTTAAACTTCCACCTACTCTTCCCACTGAGCAATAACTTGCCAATGCATGACCAATGAAAAATGTTTTCTGTATGGGATCAGACTTAAAGGCCCTGGAGACCAAAAGCATCGATCTTGTGAACCCTCAGCATTCGGACTTTCCACTAGCTATAGCTCAGCACCTCTCGAGACCAGACTCCAAGATTAATCAGCACCAGCATCACCAAAACCCTTTACAAAAATGAGAACACTGTGCTCAGCTATCAAGGGGGTGGAAGACACAAGTTCTGCAATCTCCATGACCAGACCATGACCAGACATTCCCTGTCCCTCTCCACTGGCTTCTCCTTTTCCCTTTGGTCTGCTGAGCCATGACCTCCTGGCTTTGGCCTAAACTCCAAATCCATAAAGTTTATGCTATTTCTCTGTTGTCTAGTAAAGTTCAGATGTAGCAGGGTAAAGGAGAATCCCTAGGACTGTTATTTTCTTCAGTTTAAGAAGAAAAATCTATTTGAAACATGTCTGATTTCCCTTTCTCTGTGAAGAGCTGGTGTTTGGCAGGACCTGTGATACGAGGAAGCACCAAGTGAACAGAGGCTTCAGCCTCACATAGCTTCCCATCCTCTTCCTTCTGTGTTATTCCCACCAATCAGAAGTGAGTGATAAATGTAAAGACTGATTTAGCTCCTTGTTTCTGCACTTCCCTGCAACCACCTAAAGGTCTTCAGAGGTGAGGCTGGGATAGCAGACCTGATCTGTTTAAGCTGGATGTGATCCCAATCTTTCCCAGAGCTCTAGAAATCCATCTCAGTGAGAAATGAAAACACTTTTCAAGAAATGAGTGAACAAAGGGGTACAGTAAGTATCTCCTGTTCTAGACAGGGCTGACTGGATTATGGATCCACTGGCTGCCATCATACTGGCTCACACACAACTCCCAGCTAAGAGCACCAGTTACAGTACCAGGTTCAGGCTTATTCTCCCCACATCTCCTTTGGGTGCACGACGGAGCCAGAACACACCTTCCCTCAGGGGCAGCATCACAAAACCAGCAAGTGCCACTCTACTACGGGTGCACCACAACACCCACTTCAACTGCCTGCCCAGCAACACAGAACCTGAGGATCACTGATGGGTTTGGGTGGGAAGGGCCCTCAGACCCTCCGCCAGTGCCACCCATTTGCCATGGGCAGGGACAAGTCCCACCAGCCCAGGGTGCCCCAACCCACTTGGCCTTGAACCCTGCCAGGGATCCAGGGGCGGTCACAGCTTCTCCAGGCACCCTGGGCCAGTGCCTGCCCACCTTCCCTGGGAAAGATTTGTGCCCCCCAGCTCCTCTCCCTCTGCCCTCCTGCATCTGAAGGCCATTGCCCTGGGCCTGGCCCTGCCTGCCCTGGGCACCAGCCCCTCTCCAGCTTTCCTGGAGCCCCTTTAGGGACAGAGATGGGCTCAGAGGACTCCCCACAGCCTTCTCCTCTCCCAGCTGAATCAGCCTAACTCTCCTGGCCTGTCTCCAGAGCAGAGGTGCTCCAGCCTTCCGAGCATCCTCTTCTAAGATGGATGAGCATGTCCTGACACAGCTAGTGCCATGTCCAAGCCACAAAGCCCTGAGTTGTTGAAGAAGGTTTGATCCCATTAAGTTCTTCTTAACACAAGTGGTCAAGCCACCTGTCATCCAGCAGTCAGGCTGCAGCATGTATGGTTTATATCAGATGGGTCTTACCAGACAGCCAGAAGCTCTGCAGTGCACACTCCTAATATTCCTGCCTTGATACTCGTTAAAATCATTAATTCTAACTTTATGCAACAGCAAATTATGTAGGACAGCTGTGCTGGCAGCACAGTAATTTGTGTCAACCCCCCACAGTCACACTGAAAAAAGGGATCCAGGAATGCACATGCTGAAAATAGATAGTAACTTTCTATTGGTACGTTTCAAGGAAGGTGTTGTGAACGTGGCCAGTGATTGGTATCATTTAGGTGGAACAAAGGAGCAGCACTTCTCCTGCCCATTATCTCAGTAGTGTCAATTCGCTGTCGTTGTTGAAAATGACCCCCTGAACTCTTCAAGCACCTTGTGTTTAGCCATGTTCTTCAAGGTTGCAGTGATGAGAGAAAATTATGTGTTACTGCTGATGGAATAATGAGCTGCTCCTGGATTACAACTGTCACTCCACACTTCAGGCTCCAGCAGGTGCCATTTCACCACGTGCTCCTTTTTGTAAGGCAGCTGCGGGGAAGCGGAGAGGTCACCAGCGATTATCGGCGAGCTGTTCCACTTCAAGCGCTGGCCAATGTGTGCTTCACAGCCAGGTCTGTGAGGACATTGTCCTCAGTGCAATCTGGACTGTCTGCTTCTCCAGAACCAGCTCCAAAATACCATCCATCCACTCAATTGGTCAAAGCAGTTTAACCGAAGAGGCAAATGGGGTCTTCAGCAATGTCGAATAATTTGCACAGGCTAAAGAATCTCAGTGCAATCAATGATCTCAAATACTCCAGGGGGGTTACACAGCTGTGTAAGTACTCAGGTAGTTTCACCAGACAGACACAAAACATTTGGCTTCCCTCTCATTTTAGCTGTGTAAATTAGGAGGAACTCTGTTGGATACGCGCTGCTAAAGCCTTGTGAAAGGAGAATGGAGCCCTGGGCTTTTTCTTTTTGCATTTGCTGATGTCAAAGAAACTCAGAGCAGCTTGTGCCAAAGTGTTTCTGAGCTCCCCAGCCCTGTCCAGAGGAAGGGCTGTGGAGCAGTGCTCGGTTCACTACAACAGGAGGAGGTTTCTAACACCTTCTGGCCTGCAGCAACATGTCCAATCTTCAGCTTACCCTCCAAACAGCCCCAACCCCCAGGGTGACCAGGAGAGTGCTGCATTATCTGACACTGGTCAGGTCTCCCTATAGATCACCATATCCAGTCCCTTTACTCACAGGATACTCATGCAATACAGTCTCTCAGGAGTTAACAGAGTATTGCTTTCTTCTTCACAGATGACAGGGCATAAAATACTTTCATTGCCCTGTGCCAATTCCACTTGCACAGTAGAAATCCCAAAGCAACACCTTCAACACACCACAGGAAGACAGACACAAGTGGATGTTGCAAGCTTACTCCTATCATGGGTGCCATATGCTACACAACAATCTGGAAGAAGAGTTGGTTTTCTACTTTTTTAATATGCTCAATGAAGTGTCTACCTCCAAGTAACATTACTGCATTGAGCTGGAAGCAACAGGCCCAAGTACTGCAGGAGAATAAACCTCCTGCTCTAGATGGGATGTTAGATTGGATTACATCACTGGTTCTATTCCCCTGAGATTCAACAGGCCCCCAGCACCCAACTCTGCAAAGACTGCTGTCTCACCACAAAGTGAGAGATGTGCTGGAAGAAACCCAACGAGTTAAATCCCACCATAACCACGTCACTCCGCATCACATCAGCTCCGATTCCAGGCAGCATGATCACATGTCAGGCAAAGCAACAAGCTGTGCTGCAGCCTAATGCAGAGTGACAAAAATACAAAACTCCCTGAAACAGATTCCAGGAAGTGGCTGGCTGGAAGGGCGAGTGGAGGGAGGTGGTAATTAGCAGATCCACGGCTCATCATGGACGCGGTGTTCAGCTGTCACTCACCCACTCACGGTCGCTGGGGACTTGCTGAAGACATTCCTGTCATTGGAGATAGCAGCCCTCCATGTAACATGCAAACAGGCATCTGGGAAGGGAACTCTTCCCCTTCACTGCTCCTAGAGCAGAGGGCTCCTTGGCCTCAGCTGACCAGCTCCAGATCTGAGCAGCATCGGGGGGGAACT
The DNA here is from genome assembly GCA_013399135.1 of Heliornis fulica. Lineage (NCBI taxonomy): Eukaryota > Metazoa > Chordata > Aves > Gruiformes > Heliornithidae > Heliornis > Heliornis fulica. The sequence continues at coordinate 80,418 of VXBZ01008629.1, forward strand.
CTCCTCACAGCATGAAATCTGAATCCCAACCGAAGATCACACCAGGTTGAACATCAGGGTGCTGAGCAGTCTGCAGAGAGTTAACAACACGTCACCTGGTAACCTGTTGGGCTGAGTTTTGAATTATTATAGTTTGTACTTGTGGGGTTTTGCCTAAATTTACTCCCTAGTGAGAGAACTGTGTATGTGGTCTCACTCTCTTACCCCTATTGTACCTGTTATTCAGACATTGGTTACAGCAATTCAGGCTCTTTTCTTCACCCTGCTCATCTTACATAGTTTAGACAACAAATGGATTGTTCCTCCAAGCAAAGTGGGAAGCCCAGGGTTTGATCTCACTTAGCTGTCACACTCTTTCCCAGCATAAGAAATGCCAGTTTAGCCTCAGTGATGATGGAAGCCAGCTCGTGGTTTTTAAGAAGGCTGCTTAAAACCTTACACATTTGTTAAATACCAACAAGTAACCCCCAAACTTGAAAGACTGGTGTCTACAGCCTAGATCTGGACTCCTAGTTAAAAAGGGAAGCCCCAAAGTATTTCCTCATCTTTGAAATACCTGTGTGCACATACAAGTACACAGATACTCACACACAAATGGAATAAAGATGAAAAGTAACACATAGATCAACAATATGAACTCCAGAAAGAACCTATTTATGTGGTCCAGAGGAGTCCCCATTTTTAATGGCATGTTCCCTCCACAGCAGTGATGCAGGGATTCAGAGATCTCCTTTCTAATTTTTGACCAATAAGCAGGACAGGACATCCCATGGTGAGGAAAGCTGTAGTAGCCAGGGCAAATCAAGCCCTCAGGAGTGAACCAGCACTGTGTCAAGGTGCAGTGGATGTTGTTGCAGTGGTACCAAAACTTGTGGCTCTAATCCCCAGTGCCATATCCAATGTTACTATTCCTGAATTCCCAACCCCATGAATTAGAAATACATTTTAACAGTTGTAAAAGAAATCCCAAAACCACGAACTGAGAGTGAATCAAAGGCTTGGGAATCATCAAAAAGATACAAGGTGTAGGAATTTTAAGCTGACCTCAAGGTCTGCAAAAGCTGGTGGTAGCGTGCTGCTATGGTGACACAAGTTGATATAAGGCTGCAGAGACTCATCAGAGACCCTCTGAAGGGTAGGACAGGGGAGCTGATGTCATTCCCACGTTATGTGAAATGCAGGGAAGATGAATCAAGTAGCTGATCAATCTCCCATAGCGAGACATCACCTCCATGGGAACACTAGAGGGAGCAAAGACAAGACAGCAGAGGAGGAGGAGGAGTGAAGCCAGAAAAGGGGCAGCTTCTCAGATAGCTTTGGAGAGGAGAGCAAGGGAAAGGAAGGTTTTGCACTTCTGCCTTGAGCACTGTGTCAAATTCACTGAGGACAGAAACAAAGGGATGGTCCTTTCTAAACAACAATATGTGCAAAATGAGAATCCAGCTGGCCCCTTGCAAGGGGCCAGGATTCAGGTTCCTCAGGTCAATCCAACAGGATTCAGGTTCCTCAGGTCAATCCAACACCTCATTCACAGCCAGGAAAGCAGGTTATCCGGGTGGCTTTACCCAGGTTCAGCTGCGTGGCTGGAGAGGCTGGATTCCAGCTCAGTGCCCTGGTGCTGTGTCCAGAGTGGAGGCAGGAGCAGAAGGCAGCAGTAACACATCTTGCTGTCAGCTACTCTGACACAACTCATGCCTGAAGACAGGTCCATCCTTCTGGGTCCTCTTTCACTTTTGGTCTGGAACCCCCCTAAAACCACCCAAACTAATTTGAGGCTTCTCACTATTTTCCTCCTGGGAAAATACAGGCAGCTATACATCCTGACCACACTCCTCTTTAAATAATCACAATATGAGAAAGCCACTCTTTCCACAGTTTAATTCTCTCCCTTTAGAAGTCATTAGCACTTCAGAAGTCATTGTACAGCTTCATGCTTTGATCCTCTGCTTCCACAAGTCACTTCCCACTGAGCCGCTTCACAACTTGTTTAATAGTTAATTTGTTTGGACATCATTAAAATTATTAAGGCTCCAGGCAATGAGGACGTGCCAATTACTATGTCAAGTGATTTAATTTTGAGGTGGGCAGTAGGATGCTGTAGTTTAAACCGGTTAAAGACTTGTACTTCTTGCTGCTGAGGAACACAAAGAGCTCTGATGTGCTCAGCTTGCCGGTTTAGGTTGGGAGGTGTGATTCTAGATCGTTTATCCTGGGTGCTCAGCAGACACTGAGACATGATCTCTGCATATGAAACACCAGCTTAAGCGTCTCTGGCATGATGAAGCTTGCCTTAGCTTCTAATAAACCTTAAACCCACTACAACAGAAGGTTGGAAACAGCCTTCTCAGAGGTGGCATTTTGACAGCTTCTTTAAACCATTCCCTTTTGTTTGCTGGAGCTTTCCTTGCAAAGTACTGGAGCTGCATCCCAACGCACTGCAGTTTTAGATAAAATTGCTCAGCATCACTTCTTATTTCAAATATATCCTGAAAAGATAAGTGTCCAGATTTGTCAGCTTTAGGTACATTCTCCTGGCATTTAACAGGTAAAGCCTTTATCTCTACTTTATGATATTAATATTATAAGTAGAAGTAATAATAACAAAACTACATATTAAGTAGTAGTTATACCCCCGACCCTTTCAGGAAGTGACTCTTCTACCATCTAACTGTGTCCTTTTGTGGTAATCTTCACCCAACTGCCCAACTGTCCAAGGGCTCCTTTCTCTTCCTCATTCTACCATGGTAGAACTGTGCAGCTTGATCATATTGAAGTCACCAAAACTCTCAAGTATGGATTCACGTGTCACTTTTAAAAACGCATAGAACCAGGGCAGGCTCAGAAGGTCAGCCCTGTCCTAGCACCACTGTGCCAAGAAGGGATTATGGTCTCCCTTGCAGGTAAAGAGCTCCAAGGGGAACAAAGCCACACCAGTAAAGCTGTACCTTGTACAGATACAAAACATCTGCTTGAGGAAAACATGCACCGCAAACAGACGAGACCTGCTGACAGGGGGGTTTTGGCATCGTGCATCTTTCTCCTGTCCTTGAATGACAGAGTGATCAGAGACCTGTGGTGCAGACCTGACTTAGCTACACCAGTAAAACCACTGTGCTTCTAACACAAATGCAACTGGGTGAGAGCTTCTACTGGCAAAATCCAAAGAACAGAAAAATGATACCACGGAGTGACACGGTACACAAATACCTTTTTTTTGTAGCTACACAAAAGACATTGACAGGTTTTGAGTGGAGAGTTCAGGCATCCGGAAAATACAGAAATACAGTAGCATCTGGTGTGTGGAGCAGTAGGAACAAAGCTTTTCAGAGTAACACTGAAAGGAGAAATGCTAGGGTCTGTGAAACGTACACCAAGTGAGATACACACAAAAGAGGCAACAAAAGCTCTTACAAACCAACTCCAGGGGCACATCTGTGAAGTTAGGGGTGGCTGGGCTTTTTCCCCCAAGGATGAGGAAACAGAAATGTGAGTACACAGAGCAAGACACATACAAACACATAAACTCAAAGGCATATGCAAGGTACATACATACATACATCTAACACTTAGGAATAAAAATCATTTAAAGCTCCATAAGCAGCAACACAGAAGTTTCAGACCAACTGTTGGGGAAAATAAAAACCCAACCAAACCAGAAATGGCTTGAAGCCTTGTCATGCTTGCTATTTTACTGTGGGTGACAGGTAAGGCTGGGCAAGAAAAACTGGAAATTTACTGCCACAACATACTCCACTCCACATAGCAGACCTGAAGGGAACCATCCAGAAATTCTACTCTGTGTTTATTTAACACATAGCAGAAAGAGATGTTTCAGAGAAGAGATCAAACTGGAGTGCAGGACTGAGATGTCCTCCCATCTCTCTCCTACAAATACCCAGGCTTAGTCCAAACCTATTCCTCTTTCCATAGGTGGTCATCTGCAAATGTCCATCTGGCACTAACTGTAACTTCTGAAGCCACTGGCCAATTCAAATCCAGTTTCAGAAAGGCTCAGAGAAAATCACATATCATAAAAAAAGCAGACTGGATAGAGCACAGAAACAGTAACACTCTCCTTACAGCAACGAGCTTTTTGACTACAGAGAACAAAATCAGAGTCTGCTCATTTGCATTCACAGGAACGGCTGATGACGACACACCTCTTGTCTTCAAAAACTATCCCCAGAAATGAGGTGTAAGATTAGACTGTGGCTTAAGTGACCTTGAGTACTAATAGAGCACTGCTAACAGAAACTGATGAAACACCCTGGTCTCATGGTGGACTTTAAGTCTGTTTCTACAGTCCCATTTGGACTCCTCCTATGGAGGTCAAATTGAACAGGGAAAATACCGCTAAGAATGACTGTGAAGGAGCGCTACTGGCAGCACCCGAGGCTTACAGCTCCCATTCAGAGCCTTTCTTGGTATCCTACAATACACAAGTTTCCCTTAAATACCTAGTGAAGTGAGACAGCACAGAACATCATCTGAGGATCCTAAGAAAGTCACTTTCTTTCTGCCATGCATTTTGATATGCACATGTATGACGATGAGGGAGCACATGCAATTTACGAGCTTCTGAAACTCATCCCTCTGCCCACAGTTTCTCCAGCTATAACTCCTGTCCCAGGGAAAATCAAATATCAATTTCCAGGATCCCAGTTCCAAAAGCAAGAGACTCACTTCATCAAAAGCAGAGGGAACACCCCACCTTGCTCAAAGAACACCTTTAAAAGTAAACCCCACATGTTCCAGTTTACAAGGCCTGTTCCCTGTGGTCCATCACGCACTTGTTTTAATGATTATCACCCAGTTTTGGTCTTTACCCCACACAGCAGATCCTACACAGCCATCAGAGGGGAGGTGGAGTCTGCTCTGGCCCAAACACAATGACCAGAGCAGTTAACTGAATTCTGACCACAGCTCTGCTGATAACATGTGAGCCCACGAAGCTCAGTTTGACCTTCAGATCCCACATCAAGCTGGCAATTGTGAAGAACCCCAAGTTTCTACTTATGAAGTGAGGATACCAGAGAGAGAAGCATCCAAGAAAACACCAGCCACAAGACCCCCATGGAGTTCCTGTCAGGATCACTTGCAGACTTGAGCCACAAAACACCTCAGAGCGAATGTTTGCTCTTTGCTCCACAAAATACTGAGGGGGGAAACAGTGGGAGGAATCTAGCAGGCCAAAAAAGATGACATTTGTGTAAATATCTGCCTCCAACCACTCAGTTCCTAACCTTGCAGGATTTCAAAGTCCATAACTTCTTTTAGCACACCAGCTGCTTCTCCTTCAGAAACGGTGACAGCAGGCAGTGTGAAAATGACACGACTTGGAGACAAACCAGTTTTATTTAAAAACAACATTTATATATATTACACACAATATTCCAAGTTAAAAGAAGATTACTGAAAACGCTCAGTCAAATATTCAAAAGTTAAGAAACTGCAGAATTGAGATGCCCTGTGCAATCTTGATCTGAATCTCTTGGGTTGAGCAGTATGTTACTGCCTTCAGTTACACAATCACAACTTATTTTTTTTTCCTACAGACCTTTGCCTCATTCAGTGTAAAAGGTGGATGATTCTCAATTAAGGAGCAGCTCTTCAATATTTGTTTTCTTCTTGCTGTTTAGTGTGCAGCCCATTTCTGATGGCTTGCCTCCACAGGGGGTTACTCAGAAACAGTTGAACAACTCCCTGATTGAATGGTTTATTACAGAACACAATCATTTCATCTGTGCTTAGTTTAACCCACTTTACCAAATTCAAACTCTACTCTGAGTGCATATCATTAATTTATTCATGCATTTTCTAATTACTACTGTATTTTTGACGAACTTATTGTCCCAACACTTCCATTTTTATCTGGACTGACCACTGAAAAATGGTTAGAAAGTTTCTCTGCTGTAGAAGTATTCATTAATTGAGAATATCCAACTTAAAAAAATGAAAGCATGCTTTTTGTAGAGTGTTTAGCACTATATGGTGATTTAAAGGCCAAAACCTCAGGTCCAGATGCAGCTCTAAGTACAGAGTGCTGTCACAGGTTAGGTATCACCTCAAAGTGAATATCCAGAAAATGAATATCCAGAACATTTGGTTAATGGACACTTCAAAAACAAGTTTCATTTGCAGCAACTTGGCATTAGAATCTTAGTGGTAAAGACAGAAATTAAATCAAGTTTTCTAAGGCTGAACTTAGCTGCATTAACAAGAGCCAGGGATGTAGTTAACAGCAAAACAAGCAAAGGAAATGCACCCAGATCCACTGACCCAAAAGAACCAAGCACCAGACCAGAAATTTGGGGGAAGAGAGGGAGAAGAACCCACAGTTACAAGCTGAGGGGACCTGTTAGAATCATAGGATCCTAGAATCTCCTGAGTTGGAAGGGACCCATAGGGATCATGGAGTCCAACTCCTGGCTCCACACAGGACCAGCCAAGTCAGAGCAGGGGACTGAGGTCATCGCCCAGATGATTCTTGATCTCAGTCCAGCTGGGTGCTGGGACCACTTCCCTGGGGAGCCTGTCCCAGTGCCCAACCCCCCTCTCAATAAAGAGCCTCTTCCTGACATCCAGCCTAACCCTCCCCTGTCGCAGCTTCATGCTGTTCCCTCGGGTTCTATCCCTGGCCCCCACAGAGAGGAGATCGGCCCCTGCCCCTTTGCTGCCCCTCGCCAGGAAGTCACCAACCACCATGAGGTCTCCCCTCAGCCTCCTCTTCTCCAGGCTGAACAACCCCAGGGCCTTCAGCCTCTCCTCGTAAGTCTTCCCCTCCAGACCCTTCCCTGTCCTTGTTGCCCTCTTCTGGACACTCTCCAATAGCTTTGTGTCCCCCTCTTACTGTGGTGCCCAAAACTGCACCCAGTACTCAAGGTGTACAAGTACTCTTCTTCCATCCAAACCAACACCAGATGTACTGAACTAACTGATGACTGTTAACTGATACAAAGTCTTGCACTGAAATGGATGATGCTTTTCTGTTCACACATTTACCTCCAGGCATCGACGTACAGAACTGTATCGCCTTTGGCAGAAATTAAAGCAGCAGAGCACAAGAAGGCCACATTATGGCCTGAAAGGACAAGGGACATTGATCTTTCATCATGGGAAGAGCAAGCAGAGACGAATGCACAGGAAAACGGAGGACACAGGTCTTCTGTTTGCAGACTGTCCCTGAAATATATGAAAGGGAATGGGCTGGGAAGAGGGCGCACCGCTCACTGCATCTAACGGGAAATGCTAGTTCAGGCTTCAAAAGAAGATGCAAGAGCCTGGAGTGCAAACACAGAAACCAAGAGAATTAAGGTGTTTTCAGCTAGATTCAACTTGGATTACTCTCAAGCTACCACAACCACCACTAAAACACTGTGTGTCCTTCAGCACACAGCCCAGCTGTAAGTTAACAAGCTTCCCCCATCTAAAACAAGCCAAGCATTAACTCTGCTCTGTGCCCCAATATACTGATGCGATGGCAGAACCAAGATAACACGATGGAGAAGTGGAGTTTTCAGGGAACAGTTCACTCCCTTTTCCAGCAGTCCCATCCCAGAAAGCAGCTCTCTGCAGAAAAGCCCTGGCTGGGCTCCCAGGCAATGTCTGCAGGAAGCAGGGTGGCTGCTGCAGTTTCCCTACTGACAGAGAGTGAGACTGTTACCCACAGGGCCGCCAGCTGTTGAACACGGCCTTCTTAGGCTCCGAGAGCTGCTCTATCTCCATTACCCTCACAACGGCGCACATCTACTTCATGAACGGGAGGCAGTGTCCAGGGACACGACTGGTGTTTAAATTTAACTTAAGGGAGAGAGGCAACAAAAGAAAACCCAAGAAATGACAAGGTTGGTGCCGGCAGAGATCTATTCCGGGATTACTCGGTGTCGTTTCAAAGAACACGTCGGCTCCTTTAACAGCTCTGACCTTTGCAACAGAGCAGTGTAAAACAAGATGTACCTACCATGCATGCGTTAGAATGCTCTTACTCTATTTCATGTTTCCAGAACATTCATTATTCGATTCAAGCTGCTTTGAGAAGCTCTTTGATCTGGTAAAAGAATCCCAGTGTGCTCAGACTAGAAATTTATGTAGATGTACACAGGAGGAGCTGACCTCAGTGGAAAAGTCTAGATTTATATCGCTGTTGCTGAACCAGAATTTATACCTCACCTAGTAGATGTGAGACCAGAACTGTTTCATGTAAGAAAACAAAAGTTTCTATGTAAGATCAAACATGCTGTGATTCTGACACTGGTTAGTCAAAGATGCTTTTTAAAACGCTTTTACACTTACAGAGAAACAACAATCCAGGAAAACTGCCCAAAATGGAATTTCCTCTTCACATGTCCTAGGTAGTGTGTTCTACACCCACAGGCCACAACACCACTGCACTGCCTGTAACTAAGGACACTCTGATTCCCACACAACCCTCAACACCTGCACTGAAACCCTCCAAGGCTTTTACCCTTATGCAGACTGGCAGCACTGAATTCAACACGAGAATGACGTCCTCTCACAAAGCATTTCCTTCCACCAGTATTATCTGCAGTGCCTCCTTTTGATTTCACAGAGCTTCTCCTTGCTCTCAAGCAATGGCTGAGATTAATTAGTAATTTCTGACCTAGTTCCTCAGTTTTATTTATTTTATATAAATACCGCCCTCCCGTCTTGCCTGCCTTCCATCTGGGATAGAGAATTCAGGGACCATCAGGAGCCATTTCTTCAGAAGCCATTTCATAGATACCCATATACAACATTAGTGGAAGGGCCTGATAATTCCCACTAGCAATACTTCTGCAATCTCAGGCCTCATTCCATGTTTTATGATCAGGCTGCATTCAATTAAAATTAGCGATACTGATAGATGGAGCAGCAGCACTAGGGTAAGCCATTTTTACATTATGTACTCATCCAGGAATAGACTGCTAACTGATTTTTTGATTAAGTAAATTTTATCTCTTCAAATAAAATCAAACCTTCTGGTTAGGATTGAAGAGAAGAACAACAGCACACAAGCACTAAAACTTTTTGCATAATGTGATTTTGTTTCATTATGTTTTGCTATAAATTTGGCTCTTCCCCTGCAGTCAATATTTATAACTTTATGAAATGAAGAGGAATTTGATGGCCTAGCTTTGATGAGAAACTTGGCTTTTAATAATTCTTTTTTTTTTATGCATGCCAGCTCAGTTCTAAATAAGGAAAGCCATATTCCCTCCTCACGGCACCAAGGTGAAATGGTGACCCATTACACGTAATGGACTTGTTTCAATCTCCATCTGAGGAGAAGAGCATCTTGACAACAATACAGGCACTGAAGGTTAGAGGTGAAAACGTTACCTCAGGAGTAATTTCCTTGCATCACAGACCTAGGCTGCAACAGTATCTGATGTGCTTTAATTTGCCACTTATTGTAGTTCAAATTTCTAAGAGAACGGACAATCTGGAAGAGTGAAAAATTACTATTTATAGTATTTAAAACAGAAGCAGCAATGCAAATGTCAACAATCTGACTGGGACGTCAGGGTTTTGTGATGATGAATAAGGATCATTTTGCTGCAGGCTGGGAGAGAAGCTTTGGGCCATTTTTCAATGCCTGAAGATCTTTGAGAAGTTATAAATGTTCATTTGTCATCTGTGTCTTCAATTACCACCGTGGTCTACCTAACATCTACCTCCCCCCCCGAACTCCAAATAGCATTCACTTTCCAGAGATCATAAGTACAAAGGTACTTTGGTCTAAGTCCTACTGAAATCAGCAGGAGCTGGGTGTTTGTGTGCCACTGCTGACTGGATCTGTGGGCTTAACCATGCTCTCAAGGATTTATTGAGCCACTGATTTTCTGGAAGCAAGAGTTCTCCTGGAGGAGACAGGGTTATTCCATATAAATACTGTTTGTGTAGCTGGGCAATAGGACTCTGACACTAATTGATACAGTTTCTGACCAGTTATGAGCCTTGAAACAGAGAAGACCCAGGAAGTGGTAAATTTGAGAGCATGTGAAATTTCCAAGTATTAGTGATTCTGGAGTGAGCACAACTATCTGGAAAGAAGAAAAAAAAAAGATTCACTGTAGCATTAAAATATATTAGAACATTTTCAGATGTTCCTTATTGACTGACTTAGGAGTTCACAGGCAAGATGCTGGAGAAGAGTTAATACCAATAAAAATGGAGGAAAAGCTACCCTTGCACCAATATGAACTGATAGAAATTTATATTCCCAGGTCTTTGCATATGTATGCATATAAATATGTATGTATACACACACATTATATATAGCTTTTTCAGTTGACATAAGACACTTCAATAAGGAGCTGTGTATAAAAAGAAATATAACAGGAAGTCTTATGAAATGCACAGGATAGAAAACTTCAGTCAGTAAGAAAAAGAGAACTTCAGGATGAAAATATAAATAAGGGCTAACAAGACCTGTAAAAGCCTTTGTTAGGGCTGTTAGCTTCCACTGCTAGCTGGAAATGCACAGAAGTTCTTAAAAAATAAATCCAAATGAAACTATTCTGTTACATGGAGAGGAATGGATGGCATCTCTGCTAGACATCAGGCCTCTGCACACTTGCAATGGAAGTTGCATGTCAACATTAGGTCCTGGAAATAAACCCCAAGTTCCCTTCAAGACTAGCATGCAAATACACTGATTTAAAGTTTAAAGCACAGGGGCAGGTTCTAGCTGTGTTTTCAGCCTGACTGCATTGTAGTGAAGATGTAAAGTGCTTTTTTCCTCCACTCCATTGATTTGCCCTATAAAAGAACCACTGCAACTGCCATTCTTCTCCCCTCCTGTGTAAGCAGCTGCACACCTCGATTTCTTTAAGAACCCCCCATGGAGCCTGGAATCAGCACCAGTTTCCCCTTTGCACCCCAGAATCAGGCAATGAAAGCAGGGAGTGTAAGGTTATACTCCACAGGTAATGCAGCAGAGAGCTGCAAAGGACACAGAGATCCATTTTGATGTACTCTGAAGCGAAGGTTGCTCCTCTCTATGTGCTATCATGATTGATACCATCTCCTGTCCAGAGGCACTTCATTAAGACGTTGCCAAGAATCAACATTTTGACTGTTTCAGTGTTTAACTGCCAAAGCTGGTTAATTTTTTTCCTGAAATTGAAGGAAGGATAGTCACTCCGTAGGCAGGTGCGACTTATTCGATGACTGCTTCAGTATTCTTGGGTGTGCAGCAGAGATGCTCTCCCAGAGTTTTGTACTAACCAGATACATCAGGTCTCTGAGTGTTGTTGCAATTCACCTGATTACTGATATCCCCTTCCTGGGGTATCACATTTTAGGATGGAGCTTCTTTTGGGGAGGATGCCTCTAAGCAAGGGAATGAGACAGCCTACTTTTCAAAGCTAACTCCTTTTTTCAAGTGTGGACATGAGGAAGGTGGCAGAGGGTGGGATGTGACTTAAAAGCAGATGGAAATGCAGAAGAACCGTTGCTTAGCACCTATAAAAGTCAGGCCCACTTCTTCACAAGATATATATGCATTTAGGCACCCAAATTTAGGCATCCGCATTTGAGTTCTGGCCTCTAAATAACCTAAATCCAACACAGGTTTGATTAAATAAACAAAGATATTAAAAGTCATGAGAATAATGCTGCAGTCCTGGCAGCAATCAGCTCTTCGGCACTTGGGGACAGTTCTCTATTACCTATGCTCCTGTTGGGAGCTTTGCCACCTATTAATGAATGAAAGACAGAGATTGGAAAAAGGCGCTGTAGAAACTGAATTCCACAGTGGTTTCTCAGCCAGCGGGTTGATAAGGAATCAGCCAGCAGCATTGTTGCCTTTGTCTGAGCAAGAGATGCAAATTAAAGATTGGAGTCCTAGGCAATTACTCAACCTAGTCTGTTTTATGTGGGCACGTGTATGTTTTGGAATGGGTCTGCAGCATCTATTTCTCTGTGACTGAATCGATATAACACAGCAGGACAGAGACAGGCAGCATTTCAGAAATTAAAAATAAAAAAGCCTGTAGAAATGCTAGATTGACAGCCAAGAGGAATGTGCTCAAAGCATTTGGAAGCTAAAAACATTACATTCTACTCTATTTCTTACTCAATTAGGAAAACTCACCTGATTAAAGGAGCAAGAAATTACTCTGCTTAATGACACAGATAAGGGAAGAACACAGAAGGGTTTAACTCCCATAAGCATCTCTTGTCTTTGTCTCAGCCTGCTTTTTATGCCTGGATTATGCTAACACTATTAATCTTTGTGTCTGTGACTAACTCCTGGGTTTTTATGTTAGTGACCTGATTCTGCACTAACATGCTCCTCCCAGTTTGGTGAAGCTCCCCATGTGATCTATTCTTCCCCCTAAATAAAGTTGAAAAATTTGGCTGGGATCAGTGAGTGCTGCTGAGGTAGCGGGTGCGCGGAGCTATTCCACCCTCCCCGCATCTGCAGCACAAATAACTCGCCTGTTCAGCACTATCTGCCTCGCCGGTTGTAAGACCAAGGAGGGACCAGACTGTCCAGTCTGCAAGGTCTCGAGCTACCTCCACGGTCAGGCTCCAGCACCGGCTCCCAGTTTGCCGCCCCCCCGNAAAAGCCTCCTCTCCTTCCCTGCTGTGCAAAGGGCACGGGGGTCCCTTTCAGAGGGAATCTACCTAAGGAGCTCATTTCCCAACAAAGCTCATTTCCCTGGCGCGGGGCGCAGAACGCAGCAGAGAAAAGCCCAAGCGCTGGAAACCGCCCGCTGCAGACGTGCCGTTTGTCCGGCTGGCCAGGTGGGTGGCGCGCTGGGTGCTCCCCCTGCACCCCGCTCCAGCCCGCCGCAGCCCCTCAAGCAGGAGCTCGGCACGGTGCAGTAGCCAGTGTGCGGGACTGACATGCACCACGATACCCGGTGTGTGGAGCTGGCACTGGGAATGCAAGGCTGGCACAGCACCGCACAGCGCGGTACCGGCACACAGTGCTGGCACGGCACAGCACGGAGCAGAGCGGCATCCGAGGCTGCATTGCTCTCTCCCTGCTGCCCACCAGCCCGGCCCCGGGCCACTCGTGGCCCCACAGGGGTACCCAGCTCCAGTCATCATCTTCCCGGGAGGACCAGCAGCTTTCCATGCATACACCCAGCACACCCCCACCTGCACAAAGACATCTTAACATCCTCCCCCATAGCACAAAGGTGCGCTGAACACCCCTACAAGCACACCCTCCTCTTCCCCCTCTCACACAATGTGCATTTTTATCCCCACCGTGGCCCCGGGGGCCGCTCACCCCTTCCCACACAGCACGCGTGTAAGCCCCCCACCGCCGCCTCGGTTACCCGTGTTTCTCATCCCCTTTGTTCACCCGCCGCCGGAGCAGCGCAGCCCTTCCTCCTCCCCATACGTACACCCTGTCAGCCCGTCTGTCCATCTGCACATGAGGACTGAACCCCTCATCCCATAAAGGGGGAAGGTGACATCCCACTCACCCCCTTCCACAGCCGGCTAAAGCAGCAGTGCACAGGCACCTGCTGTGTAACCCACTCATCTCCCACCCATTAACTAATCCCACATGCACTTCACAGAACTTTTCCTATTTGGAATAGGATTTGGAACTAAAAGGAAAGTCAATGCTGATCAGTAAGTGCTGAATGCTCAAATAAAGTCTTGCTGCCTTCTCCACACCTCGCCTATCCCTTTTGGCTCGGTGCTGGGATCAGCTCACTACACACCAATTCTGCTCGGCTGCTCCCTGGGCTTTAAGGCTGGGAGGGAAGGGAGAGAGAGAGGAAGGAAGGGAGGAAGGAAGGGAGCTTGCTGCTCACCTGCAACTCAAAGTACACAGAGACTGACTGTCCACTCTGCAGGGAAAGAAACAGCTTATTCCAGAGATAGACAGACCCAAAGTGGCTGCATCTAAAATGATGCCCATCACTCTGAGCACCCTGTTCTCTCCCCACCTTTAACTTCTAATTTTCCATGCACGATTTTAAAGGTAACATTCCCTGAGTAGCGAATACATTGCAGTCCTAGACTGTAACGACTCAAGAACAGGTACACCGCCTGGAAGGAGAAGAGTTTTCTTTTCAAATGAGTTGGATGAACACCTGAACGTTCAAACAATCCTTTGCTCTTTGCACATTAAAAAAAAAAAAAAAAAAGAAGTTATCCCTGCGGGAGTTTCAATCTTGGCAGATTTCAGATCCAAGAGAAAGGCTGCAAAGCATCCCACCCGTAATTACATTCTTTGCTAGCGGCAGGGGAGGAGAAAAAAGGAGACTAAAAAAAAAAGAGGGAGGATACAAAAGCAGATCTCATTTGTTCATCTCCCTTTCACACCAATTAGCCCAGTATCAGAACCCTCCTTCACCTGCAAGGAAAAATCAGAATTTAATGGAAAGGCCACTGATTGTCTTGAGATCCTCTCTTATGAAGGATCATGGGTTTTGGTTTTGTTCATTTGCATTCAGCTCTAAAAGCTTTCAGGTTTAGTTTATCCTGTAACTCCAGTGAACAATTAAACATCCACTTGGACTGGTAAGTACTTGCTCTGGCTCCAAAAACCCATGGAACTGAGCATTAGGACAAACTGATCCTGCAAACAGGCAAATGGGGGCAGGAAAAAAGAATTCACTGAGCAAGCTGAAGTATCAGTGTAGGCTAGGGAACTGTTTGCACTCCAGGACTTGGGATTTCAGAGTAACATTTAAAAGATAGACTAATGGAAAAATTTGGAAGCTGCTGCCTCTGTATTGCAGGATGTAATTGCCCCTGGTTTTGAAAGGTGTGTGGGAAGAACAGCATAGAATGTGGTGCAAAAGAAATGAATATCAACTAAATTAGCAAAAAGTTAACTGTGAAAGATGATTTCAAAGGGAAAAAAAGAATCCCTGTTTTACAGAGTACATTTTTTAGCTGATGGTATAAGACTGTTCCTTTAGTAGGAAAAACAAAGAATGACTTACCAGGAAAATCCAACCTCCAATATCAAGTGCTGTTTTGAGAAAACCAATCTCAACATAGTTTTTAAGAGACAGTGCAGCCTATTGAACAGTGAACATCCTGAAGACACAGATCTGTTCAATTGTTTAGAGATTATACTGTGATACAGCACCATTTTCCAAGTTTAAAAGACAATGGAAGAAAATCCAAACCCTTCCCCAAACACAAGCATGGGAAAGGAGTAAGACTCAACATCTCTTCCTAATGTGCCTTATTACAGCACACCCAAGCCTTGGCCAGCACACCTATGGGGAGCGTTTAACACACAGTTTCAAAGCTACCATAAGAATGTCATACAAGGATTTCATTGATCAGGATCATAAACTCTCCTCACACCACTAGATAAACAAGAGGGCTAAAGTATGTATCACAGGTACATTTTAGCAACACCAGTTTAAGGAAGGAATTAGTCAAGCGTTCAGTCTATAACATGACTTGCAAGTCGTTTGTTCCCAGAAACAGGCACCGGTAACTTCCATAGGGATTTGGCCTTTGTACAGAGAAAAGATGGGATTTGCCAAAGCATGCATCCACAAGAAGGGTATAACCACACCTAAAAAGCTGCTGGTGTTTATCACATCACAGTTATACCAAATTAATATGTTTTACTATCATGAGAAGTCACCATGGGACAAATACTGGCTTCAGAAAGAGTCCAGATCTACAACACAACAGGCTTGTTGCTTCAGTTGCTCCACACTTCAGGCATTACTTAATAAAATCACAACCTTAAAACCCAGAATTAGCTCCATGTGGGTTCTCTCTGAAGTAAATGCCCAAGAAAAGGGTACTGTTTACAGTCCACACTAAGCACAGGCACCTGCCCACGAGTTCTTCTGGAACATAAAAGCAGATGTCTGAGCAGTCGCACAGCCCACAGCTTCCACGCAAATCGAGGGAAGCTGTTTCACTCAGCACCTCCCAATGCAGAGGTGAGATGGTATCAGGTTTTGTTCTAAAATTACTTGTTTTGTCATAAACAGACTGTCCCTCAAAGTTATCTGAGCCCACAGCAGGTTTAAGGAGAATCAGGATCCCACTAGATATTGCTCCTTCTGTAGGAACAGGACTGAACTTGCTGCCTCTCAGATCTGACTGATGCTACAGTGAGTTACCACAAGCACTTCCAAAACTTGCAGTCTTTCCCTCTTCTTGCACAGAGGAGACCTCAAGTCTAACAAAGACAGAGCAGGCTGAACAACAGCCAAGGTTTCTTGCTTATTGGGATAAAAATAGTGTAAAGTGTTCAGATTAGGGCAAGAACTTTGCATACTCAATTAAAAGGTTAATTGACTTGCTTAAATCTTTATCTAAGTTGCCAGTTATGTCACTGGAAGTAATTGCAAGGGGTTTATGCAAATTGAGTTTCTAAGAATGACTGTGTGTATAAAGCTAATATAGGCCAATTTTGCTATTTCATTGTGTGAATAGCACTACTGAAGGCAAAGGCACAAAGAGGTGGTTTGATTTTAGAACTTCTCAGGTAAATCCATGGTGTTTAACACTTTCAAACCCACCCAAAGGGTTGCAGCCTAAGGGTTCAAGCCCATACCCCAAAGCACACAGAACTGACCCAAAGGTGTGAAGTCAGCTGTACTTTGCAGACATGAAACCAGAAACAGCTTAAGCACCCAAAGATAAAGACAAATGTGTACTAGGATGTAGCTGGATTTTGAAAATGGTGAGGGTGGTCTTATGTGCATATTTTAAACACTCCTAAAATCTGGCCCTTTGTTCTTGTGCGTGGGTTTATAGAAGATGCAGTGAAAAATAAGTAGCAAGGCTAAACCACCTCCCTGCATGCTTTTTGAAACCTTCCCTGCCTCCTCTCCTTTTCCCTCCCTGTCCCCACTTTCAGTTGCTCTCCCTACCACTCTGGCTTTCATCTGCAATTTTGTGCACGAGTGTATTAGTAGATGTCTTGCTACACTAGCTCTGGAGGAGGAGAAAAGAATCATTTACATATCAGGTTTACAACATGATGGATATATTTCATACAAGTGTTTTTACATCAAAAAGATGCAAATTTAGAGAAAGGAAGCACATTCTTCCCTAATGCAATAAAAATGGAAGAGACAGTTTGAAAGGCAGCAGGGGAATTTACAAGCAAGCTGAAGGCAGAAAGCAGGCAAGCCTAAAACTGTATTAAAATGCCAATATATAAGATGATAAAACCACTAGAAGTAATTCAACAGTTGAAAATGCACAGTAAGTATGGATGAGTATGAGACACAAGACAAAAACCAAAGATTCTCTCACTACTGAAATCAAAGAGATTAGTTTATATGGAGAATTTTCTATAGAAGCAGGTTATATAGTTTCAGGCCAGTTGTCTTTACTTTGGAAAGATGTTTTTGTGTCATTTGAGAACAGTATGATACGTTTTCCTCACTGCTGGTGGTGTATATGTCCTTATCAGCCATTCAACTGATAACCATCAGGAAGGCAAAGCAAATTTGGATTAGCCTAAAGGTCAGGTGCATACAATCAGCTTCCTATCAAAACATCAAAACTCCAGTGGCTCACCTGTGATTTCTGGCCTTGCTCCTTCCTGTTGAAGCTGAACATTTCAGACATTCACCAAACTCAATCCTTCCTTTCACTGAAACATACAAGCAGAAAAAAAAAAGTTATCCTAACAATAAAATAAAAAAAAAAACCCAACCAAATCACAGCCAATTGAAACTTTCATGTAATTCTGGTTTCCCACCTGGCATTTTGACATTTATTTGTTTATTTTGTTTTAAGGATTCAATGTAAATCATCATTACTCCTTTTAAAATAACTCTGATAAAGCCATTAGCTTGTAAAAACAGAAATGTATGTAAACACGAGCCACAGGCACAAAGTCCATCTCTAGGCCAGGACACATGCTACATCAACAGCCAGTGTTTATGGAAACAGCAAAGCAAAACTAAACAAAGCAAAAGCAATTACTAGCTCATTACAAGGTTTAAAAGTGTATTCATCTTACAGATATTCTAATGTGCTTTCACAGAAAGTTTCTCCCAATAGATCAGTATTTCCAGACAAGGAAAAAAAAAAACCCACACCAAAAAAACAAACCCTATTCAAACTATTTTTCTAACTACCTGAACTTTTCCACTGTATTTTATTAAATGTTAAAGGGAATTAAATGTGCACAGTTTGCATGTTCATAACGCTCGGACAAAATACACTGAAGACTTATGACTCACACAAAGCCAACAAAACAATGGAAGAATAATTTATTCTCTACTGTTTGAATTAGAGCACGGACAATGAAGAATGTTTCAAGTTTTTTAATGGAAAGTTTCCTCATGAGGACATATTAACATTGAATCTTCCACGGATGGAACCTGACTCAGCTTGCAGCACGTGCTTTGTGTGTGTGCAAATATGTATTTAATACCACCATTACAGGTAACAAAAACAGACCTCTTGAAATTTAAGCAGAGTACTAGGGGTCCAACTCTCTTCAAAACCTCAGTAGGACATTGCAATGAGAGTTGATCCCAAGACATTCACCTCTACTACTGCTGTGGTCTCACCAGTGCTGAGCAGAGGTGAATTGTCACTTCCTTCAACTTGCTGAGCAAGTGAGGATGCCACCAGACCTTACAACAGGAGCACATTGCTGCCTCCTGTTCAGATTGATGTCCACCAGGACCTCAGGTCTCTTCCTGCAAAGCTGCTTGGCAGGCAGGCAGGCCACCCCAGCACGAACTTGTGCATGAGTTATTCCTCTCCAGGGACAGCACTTGGCATTTCCCCTCATGGAACTGCATGAGGTTCCTTCCTGCCCACTGTCAAAAAATCTCTCCAAAGTCAAAACAAGCATCTACTGCTTTCCACCTATGGGGCTAATCACTTCACTACCACACTGGCCAAAGTTATTTTCCTGCTCATAGATATACCCATGTCCTTAATATGTTTGGAAATGATTTCTAAGATTTGCCATGTTACCTTCCCAAGGGACCACAGTAAAGCTTATAGGAATGAAATGTATTTGCTTCCAGTCCTCTGAAACCTCCCACAGGCCACCATGAACTTAAAAAACATCTTGAGAACACCCTTGGAATGACACTGTCCAGCTTCCTCAGTACTTCACAGGGGTATCCCAACAGCTTCCGTGGGTTTGTCAGTGTTCAACAGTTTCTTTAAACTTTCCCTAACTCAAGACTCTCACATCAAGGGTAAATCCTTTTCTACTGGTCACAGGGGGATGGGATTGCTGAGCAGTATCTGTCCAGTAAAGTAAATCTGACCAGAAAAGACTGAAGAAGTTATTGAGTGCTTTGGCATCTTCGACGTCTTTCATCATCATATCTCCTCACCATTCAGGTCCACCTCTGCCCTAACCCTTCCTCTGCTGTAGACAGACCTATAGAAGCCCATCCTGATGCATCTGTGTTCCTTGCAAGACTCATTCCATCCCTGAGTGCTCAGGGTCACTCTATTCCTCCTGGTCACCTGTCCCTGCTTCTACCACCTCCATGCTTCCTTTTTATACAAGGAGCTTCTCATTCACCCATGCAGACCCCCCTGACTTCCTGCACACTGGGATGAACAGTTACTGAGTTTGGAGGAGGTGATCCTTGGAAATCAACCAGATTTCCTGGACCCCTCTTCTCTCAGAGTCCTATGTAAGAGTCTTCCAAGCAGGGTCCTGAAAAGGCCAAGGTGGCAGCACTCTAGTTGTGTGAGCTGTGGCTGTGATCCCAGTGAGATCATCACCTTGGAACTTCATGAAGACTTCTAATTCCTCCTCTTGTTTCTTTGCAGACATAAGTTTCTAAAACCATTCCTGTTTTGATTTTGAAAATACACATATCTGAACTAATGGCACAACGGAGTTACAAAAAACATCCACTCACCTTTTTGGAACAGTACTGTACAGTACCAGATGCTTAATTTTATATCTTTTACATTTTATATTCCCCATAGGAATCTGATAGCTGCGGATACAGATAAGATACAGGCTCAGGCAAGTATAACAAGATCTGATTTTCATTAGTGCTGAGACATTCCACCCTCCTGAACTTCCACGTGGGTGGTGGACACCTAGCTACTCCATAAATCAGAAGGGCATTTTTCAGTTTCTTAAGCTCTTTTATTGCAGTTTCTTTCTTTAGGCTACTTGAGAAAGATGTTGAATACATAGCCAAGTAGCACTAAAATATCCTATTGTCATAACCTCCTGATATACGACTTGCCAGTAGTGCAACACATAGACATTCATCAAAGACAGGGTATGCTGCACTTGTTCCCTTATGTGAAATGAACTTTCAGCTTTATAAACACTTTTTTTTTTTTGGTCCTAAACTACAGCTAAATCTGGCTTTTAAACTTTCTTTAAAAATCAACATTTCTTTTTGACTATGTGAACATATTGTTCCAAACTGGCAAGAACTGCTCATTTGCATCTTTTAACATCAACAGAATGCTAATCTATAGTAAACAGTCTTTATTACAAACAAGAACGTGCCACCAATTAGTAAGAGAGACCCTCAGCTCTCTGCTAGCCTGAGTGGGATGAGCCAGAGATTTCTATAAAGAGGATGACTTACAATTGCATCCTATCAAACAAAGCACCTCGGAACAAATAGTTACACCACCAGAATCTCAGAAACCTAATTTTGGCCTCAAAGCATTTGGGAATAGGGTGGAGGGGGTTCAGAACAATCTGTTACTTGAAACAAATAGCTTTGGAAGTGCTTGCAGCTCCTTAAAGTAAAATATCCTGGGGCCAAATCCTACTGTCCGAAGTGGAAGCCGAAATCAGTACGAGCAGACCAGGCTTGCTCTCCATCAGACTGAGCTGAGATGTGGAGCCAGGGTGGGAAGGGACAGGGCAAACAAGCTCTTCACCTTCTGACTAGCCCTTAACTTCAGAACTGCTCAGATGAGTAAGTGTTTAAGCATTTGTCACATACAGCATGTATCAAAGCCAAGTGACTTAAATGTAGATGGAAATTCTATCAAAGTATGAAAGAGTAAGGTTTTTAAGTCCTAGATCGCAGCTCCCCGCCTTCATGGAGCTCACCTCTTACATAATCCTCTGTCATTTTTTTTTCACCCAGGTCATTTTTCCAGATTCCAGATTTGCAATCAGTGAGAACACCTCAACTTCAGCGTGACGAGGAAAGAAATCCCAAATCAAAATCCTCTCCAAAGCCAAGTCTGAGAGCAAGTATCAGAAGGAGAAAGGAAATAACAACCCTCGTTAACATGAGAGCTCCTGATTTGTAGCCAATTTCGTTAATGCCTGCGATGTTAGCAAAACCAAGCCTGCCCCTCAGCAAAACAACACGCCTTTGATTTCGCTCTCTGGGGAGTATTTGGGGGAAGAAAAAAAACCCTCTCACTGAACAAATCTGTAAGATATAAACGACACTTGTTGCAGTGTTTGTTTTTCTTTTAAGCCTGCGGATAAGCCCTGCCATCACAATGTTACCGGCAAACTGATTCCATTTTCTCCGATTCTCTCAAGAAAACAATCAAAGCGGCAGTCGGGGAAGCAGCTTCCTCCCCCCTCCTTGACGGAGACAACATTTGCACACACATTTCTGAGTCACCCAACTTCGTCTGTAGATGACCTGTGCTGTGAGCTCTGTGACACACACTGGTACTCCCCTGCTCCCTGGCTTCATGAACAAACAAAGCTGCTGAGCCTCATCTATGCCCGGCGAACCAGAGGAGAAAACTGTTGTACGAATGACACAGGTGACAAGGGAATCGTAGTCCTTTGCTGCTTCAGAAATTTTAACCAAGTGAGAACAACTACTGGTTCCCAATGAGGCCCAAGTTCAAAGAAGTTCCTGTACCCGCACTTCTGGCCTCGACAGACTATGAAAGCTTTGCTAAACTAAACACAACAAGAGACGGTGAAACCAAGCAGCTTGAGGGGTCCCTTTCATCCACCATCGCCCTGATAATAGTACTGGTTATATTTTTCTCTTTGATAATGACATCCCTAGTAACCTACTGTTTTCACAAGTGGAAACTGAGAGGTAAAAAACTGCAGAAAGCACAGGAGGAGTACCAGAAAGACCATGAAAGAAACATTTGTCAAAGTGCACCTGGACTTGTTTCATAAAAAAAGAGAGGATCCACCAGAAATCCTCCTGCATTACCTGAAAATGAAAATAAGAACAACGACTATGAAATTTCCAAGCAAATATATCCTTGTTTTATCTCATTTATAAGAGTTGTTAGCAGTTTGGAGATTTCCTACAGCTTTATTATACATATATATATTTATATATCTAGTCTCATTTGTGCAAAGTAAACCAATGCAATCACATATTTTTAATCTCTCCTGTATTACTAAAACCAGATAATTTAAATCTGTTGCTCGTGCTCTTTCAAAAAACCCACTGGCCTATGCCAAGCAAAGGGTTGGATTTTGGTTAATGTAAACCAACACAGCTGATAATAAAAATAGAACAAATTCATGCAGGTGTGTTGCTTTGCACTGATCTAATCATCTGGCTGATGATTTTGAAATCCAATTGGGAGTTTTAAGCAAATCAGACTCTCAGATGCCGAGCAGCAGCATCCTGGTCCTGAAAGCCTGTAGCTGCAAAACTCTTCATGTCTTCAGCACCAGCTCCACAGAGAAACACATGGGACCAAGCCCTGAACTTGTCTGCAGGTGGTAAGTCAGGATTTAATTCACACAAGTTCAGCACCGAGAGGTGTGAGCAGCGTCCCAGCCAAAAGGGATTAAGGACATCTGATGACAGTGCACCCTTGTGTCCCAAGGAAAAGGCAAGCCTAATATACTTTTTTACCTAGGCTTGTAATTATTTTTAAACCAACCATACGATGGCGTGTTTCTATTTTCATAGCCTGTAATATTATGTCACAGACAAATGAGAGATCTATTGTGAGTAGCATTACAAGTAATATTTTCTATCAAAGTGATGGATGTAACATTAATATGTTATTGTTTTAAAAAGTAGAAAACATGTAAAATTACAAACAAAAACCCTGCTCAAGTATACAGCTTTCTTGCAACTACCGTTAACGCTGTATGTATTTTTAAACAAGCTATAATACTGTGATGATGCTGTAACCTTACTTCTGTAGGCGAAAAATGTTCTATTTAAAAATGTCAAGATGAAGGATGTAAATGTTCTTAAAGTGCTATCAACTAAGAATATGAATTTTCTCAGAATATTCTAAAAGATTCTGTTACATGCTCCAGATATATTTTACAAACATATTTATGGATCATACCCACTAGTCGATGTGAGAACAAACAGTACTATTTTATTACAAAATAAATAAATAAGCAGTGAATATCCATGCCCAGAAGCTGTAAAATGTTGTGGGTTTTGTTTTAAAGGTATCCTGATTGATTCTACAGGCACTCTGAAAGGTAGAGGACACAGTACCTCACTGCCAGCAAGTAGTGAGGTACCTACTGCCACCTCCTCATTTCCAAACTTCCTCCCATACTGACCGTGCTCCTGCCGGTGCAGGCAAAGATCTTCAGAAGCGGTCACGGAAGGAAAGGAGCTCGTTGCATAAAGGCAATGCAAATGAGGCATTTGTAAGATTAATATATGTCATTGTAAAATTAAAACCCATTTTTTAACTGCAGCAGCGTGAAGAACACCAACTCTGTTGCAGGCAGTAGCAATCTGCATGCAGCACCTAGGTTAGCTCTTATGGAGTGGAGACAATAAAAAGCCACTCTCTGGAAATCGTACTGAATGGTAATAAAATTACAACTTGAGGAACCCGGGTATATTTCAAAATGCTTTAAAAATACATCACTGGAAGCACTCCAGCCTTTGCTGGAGTATCTATGTATGATGGCAGTAATGTCTCTGAAAGCTACAATTCAGGGTATTATTTTTATTTTGTTTTTTAGCAGCCTGGGCGCCGTGACAGCGAACAATTTCCCAGGGGAGCCTGAACCTTTCCAGCAGCAAAACCTTGTCCTCAGTACCACCAATATAAAACTTTTGTCAAGATCCCAGTATGAGTAAATAGGTTCAGTTCCTCTTCTTAGAGGCTGATCAAACTGTATATGATGAAAAACCCAAAACAAGCCAGTGGCTCTGGCCACACAACAGAACCAGAGTGATGGATTTCAGAAGAGGCAACAGGCCCTCGGTGGGGCTGAAGCGTTTCAGCTTTTAGTATAGTTTCAGAGAAGAGGTTCCAGATCAATGTAAGGAGTTCTGGACCAGTAGGACCAGGTCCCAGCTGGCTCTAGGTAAGCTTTCTTGAGCTGGGGGTTGGACATGATGACTTCCAGAGGTCCCTTCCAACCTCCACCGTTCTATGTCTTTCACAAGGAGATGGAAATCAGTATTCAAATGTGTTTCTTTGTTCCCAGCTCACACCCAGCAAAGTTACTTGCACTGAAACTTAATTCCCAAACACATGCTAGTAGCCTACTGTGAATGAGATGGACACTTACCCTAGAGGAGAAACAAATACCAAGTCCCATTGCCCAAGAGATGGTTAGAAACAAGACTAAAGAATGGTTGAGCCTGGAAGCAAAGTTAATTATTTTTTTTTAATAGAGAAAGCTGGGGAAATCAAAGTGGAAATTACATTGCTGAAGTCCACAGGAAACTGATTATAATGATAATTTGAGAAATATATCCACAGGGTCGGTTATAAAATATAACAGCATGAAACCAGCTATCAGCACACACATAAACATTGTATGTATGAGAAAAGCCTTCTGGATTTGTACAAAGTTCAGAGCAATAAACTCCACTACATCTCAAATCATTCAAAATATTAAATAATGAAACTCCATGTAGTGTGAGGGCTAGAAAGCAAGAGATCCAAAGTCATTTTAAGAGGGCGGTTGATTTGTTTCAGTTCTACAGCTGCTTACCATATGAATCACCCTTGATCCACCTCACTCCTTTTATGCTCCAGCAAGCACAAACAAGGGAGCAGATGAATACATATTTCTATCACAATTTTAGAGTGTTTCTTTGGATCAAAAGAAAAATCTATGGCTGAGGAAGGTGTGAGAAGCTCCTGGGAGGGTCGGGGGGAAGGATGGGATGTGATCTACAATTTCTTTTCTACGTTCCTCACGTCAGAATTTTTGGATCTCTAGTCTGAAACACTGCAGGATTATGAAACAAATTTAGAGGCTCAGATCATTCATTGCATTGTACATCCCTAATAGCTGATACAAGGAAACAGGAGACAAACACTCAGATCTCAGTGGTTCTTGACTTTTAAAAAAATGAAAGAACTGTAGCAAGCAGTAGCAAAACACATGCAACAGACATAAGCAAAACACGCTTTGATTTTTCTGAGCTGCCTTTGTAGCATTTATGCAAACAAACCAGAACTGCACAGCCACAGTGCTGTGCCAGTATGAACACTGTTTCACTGGATAACACTGTCAGATACCTAACCCAAACAGTTCATAACTCAATGTATTTACATAAAGGCTTGACAAGAGTTGCAAAGAAATATTTCAGTATTTCTAGAAAGCTTCCATGTACCAAGAGAAAAAATATCCAAATATCTTCTTTTGCTTATAAAGATAATCAATCTACATTTAGAGTCCTGGAACTCATTTGCTGTGGTTTTGTAAGGGATGAATGCTGTATTCACTGGCAACAACAACAAAATCACATTTTCAAAGGATTCAATCTCTGATCAGCACCTCTGTATCACACAGCCCTTATCAGACTTCACGTGGACTCAGGGGTGTCCTTTGTCTAGTATTAAGCAGATTGTTGGAGTATAGTCCTAAGCAAATAAGGAACAGAGATGGAGTATCTAAAAAGAAAAGGTTTGTTAAGATTGGAAGGTAGGAGATTTAGAGGATTTAAGCATTTCTAAGGATTAGAGAGTAATGGGCAGACAGAAGCAGCAGTTCATTCATTGTACAGGTAGCTATGTAATCTGCAGTGACAATTCAAAAGTCAAAGGCAAGCTTAGGGGAGTATTTCTGATGGACTATTAAACCTGCTGCTTACAAGAACCAGAATAAACTGCCAATGAAGCAGTGCGTACAACTAGCATTGAGCAGCTTAGGGCCACAATACATTTTCACTTGGGCCTTGACCTACTCAGGATCAATTCCCAGTGAAATCCTTCAAGGTGAGTTTTCAAGCACCAAAAGGCAGATACTAGCTAAAAACCCCCAAACAAAAAACAGACCTGACAGCCAGGTTTTCCATTGATTTGTGTGAAGTGAAAACAGGAGGCTGACCAGCCCTCAAGCATTCTTATAAAGAACAAAAAACATACAAAAGAAAATAACTACATGGATATAACATACAAACCTGACTTCAGTAATACATATTCTTGTCTCAAAATGGTAAAATAAATTGCAACAGCAAGATTTAATTCTATTTTCTTTGTAACGAGTATGAGTTCATAGATAAGGATATTCTTCCAAGATTTCCACAGCCTTCAGAGTTCTATACACAGGGAAGTCAGAAAACTGGAGACTGATGAGAGGCAGTAACCACGAGGTCACTGCAAGACCAATGCAGTGACCTCCTGATGTCAGCAACAATGTGGGCTGAGTTTGTGCCCACAGATCAGCATGCATCTTTTTAGGCTACAAAGACAGTTTCATTGTTTAACCCAGCATAATGCCATCTTATTTGGCTGGGTACTGAACATCAATCTTCCAGCCAGACATATTCTTTGAAAAAATAGTGACTTTGGCATCTGGGGGTGGGAGGAAAAAAAATAATCACAGAAAACAACCACAAAATCCAAAGTATATTCAAAACCAGTAAAAAACATCAGTTGGCATCTCATTCCAATCTTAATTGATGTTGCTTTTTCTCTTCCTAGACAGCTATCCTACAGAGGTTCTATGATTAATTTATTATCATTTCTTGTCCTGTTGGCCTCCTTGGTCTTACTGATTAATTTTTGCTGCAGTCTCATTACTTCAGTTCTGTGAATATCCCATTTAATTTTGCTCCTTTCTATAGTTATTTTGCAACCTTCTCTTTCTCCTCCAGACGGGGCTCTCACTTTCAATTTAACACAAGACAGTGAGCAATGCCAGAGCTGAATTCCTGCCCCCAAAACCAGTATCAGGTTGGGGGTTTTTTGTTTGTGTGTTTTGGGTTGGGTTTTGTTTTGTTTTACAAAAGACAGTAACTTAGAGCTGCTCTGAAATCCCACAAGCAATCTCACAAAAAACAAAATCAAAATTCTTATTTCTTGTTATATTAATAAAAGAATGTGTTGACCTCTGTAATTTGAAAAATGGGTAGAGATGGATTACAACATACTGCAACATTTGCATTTAGGAAGAGGAAAGAGTTGGTTTGTAACCCAGACACCGGCATGCTGGGCACATCTGGTTCCACCTGCAAGAATATAAACCTCCACCCAAATCACCACTGACAAAGCAGGTTATATTCACAGTCATTGGCATTCTGTACATGACTGTCCACAGAAGACTCTCCCAGTTCTTTATATCCTTGAGTTATGTTTACTACTTTCAGGCCTTACATTTTCTGAATTTTCAGTCTTTGCCATAAGCTCTTGGGATCCTCTGAGGGTTTGGGAAAGCTTCTGAGTGCTTCTCCTATAAGTGTAAGCACATCCTGAAATAAAAAGGAAACATGAAAATGACATGGGTTTGTATTCCTGCCATTTCTCACATCCTGTATCCCAGGTCTATCAGCAGCAGCTACATCCAGTCCCTCAAAAGCAACTAGGCAAGCAGCACCCATCAGCACAATTTTGCTGGATTTTTTAAGCATCCCGTTTAAAAACTTTGTAGAATAGCATAGCCCATGATCTGCCCCATAAAACAGCTTTCTTCCCTAAGGCAGGAAAGAAAAGCAGCTGGCCTTTTTAGGGAAGCTGGGAGAAAAAAAAACAAGAGACAAGAAGTAAAGCCTCACTTGAGGCTGAAGCTCTCACATCTTGGCCACTAAGCAACTGGAGGCCAAACGCCAGGAGCCTTACATTATTAGGAAAAACAAGAGAACATGTGGTACAGTGCATAAGTTCCCCCCCTTGCTCACAAGCACAGCAAGATGGACCTTAGTGGTTCAGCAAGCACTGCTTCATCAGTGCTTAGGAACAACCTGCTTCCAATCTGATGCCCTGTCAAAAGGTGAGAGAAGAGTTCTTGCTTCAGGAAGATCACCCTAAGGAACAGCCACAGAGGACGCAAGGAATTCCCCAAGTTTCAGCTTACATTAACTACCATCTATTCCAGAGGCATTTCCTAATAATGAAGATTCACAGACAGAAGATAGTTCTTCTAAGAAGAACTCTCAGAGCATCTGAGATGCTTTAGCCTTCATAACACGTTGCAGTGTCCTATTCCAAGACTCCTATGCCAAAAGATGAATAAGACTAACAAGGGCATCGTTACCTACTATCATATCTTGTTATTTACTATCTTACCATGGATGTCCCAACAGAAAACAAACTAGAAAAATAATGAGGATATACTCAAAAGAATTCTATGAAATCCTAGGAAAGACCTTCAGCAATATAAATCAGGCAAGCTCAAATGACTTGATCAGCGTGCTAGTCCCAGGCATCTCAGTAACAATACTAAGCCAAACTCTGTATGGACTTGCACTGCATTCAGGTCAATCTGATCCTCTGCCACACATCAGAAGAAAACCTGGCTTAGGTACAGATATACCACAACCTTTATTTAAAACATTTGCTTACTCTGGAGTAAATCTGTTCTTCCAATTTCTCTTGGAGTAAAGCACTTTCCATTAGTGTCTTCTTTTGTCTGAGAAATGTAATCTTGGCTAGCTCTGCATCCTTCTTCTGACAGTCAGGGCACACTGCAGATTCATGGATTTGAGCTTCTGTCACCTGAAAGATGAAACTTTGATGCAATAAGCAATGTCTGTCCTAGCAAGACAGCCCCTGAATTAAGATCAATAATAATATAGATACAGATACTGTCTAAAGACAAAAGTTTGCTTTTGTCGGCAGTTACATATTATTTCATAATCTTTGTCACACCATCATCTTCATGAGCCTACTGAATGTTTTCACACTCAATATATTTGCCCCTTCCAGCACTGATAACTTGGTTTCATTTAAAATTATCTACTTGTATCCTTGTATCTCAGAAACAGAGCACTGATCTGTAATATACTATTTCTCCTCAAAATAGGCAGTTTCCCTGATGCCTGAAGTTGCTTGGACATTATTGACTTCTTCCACAGCAAAGCGACACATCTGTGACCAGCCAAAACTGTGAGGACACACTTATACTAGCAAAAAAATTAATTTTAATTACTCTAACTCATTTGACCCTGGGTAGATACTCAGTACAGATTACAATTTTGCCAATGTAAATCGATATGCATTTTGCTAGCATTGAATAAGTTGAGAGCACAATGAGACACAAGATACTCTTGCTTAACGAGTACCTGATGTTCCAGGAAGCCAGCCTGGGGATGCTAACCAGTCTCCCACAATAGCACATACAATGATTCCTCAAGGCTCCATTAGGTTAAATTAACATGTTTGACTCCACATTTCAATATCTGATCTTCACAACTCACTAATAGCAACTGTTAATCAGCAATAATTCCATCACAGATAACTGCCTGCCTGTAATGAGACCACAGGAGCAGCAGTGATCCTACACTGACAGTGTATTCAAAGCCTTAATACCAACCAGAGAGGTTATGATTATCTTTATAAATTCTTAGAAGTAAATAAAACTCCAAAGCAATTAGTTCAAATATCTATATGCAGCTCTGAGAATGCAAACAAAATTAGTTTTCTTCTCAAAATAAGCAGTACTACTTAATTCTTATGTTGGTTTATCCACCATGAAACCTTAAGCATATTTAATAGCATTACACAAACCCCAGTATTTGTGTGTTTATGAAATATCAATAACTTTATCTGATTTCATCCACACAGATTCTATCTGGCAAACAGTAGTAAATTGCTACAAAAGCAGTGGAATCAACCCTAAAAGTCACATCCTTAATCCCTCCATTGCCCTCTTTCTTGATTTCTTCTCCTCTACACAAAAATATTAATGTGGAGGCGCAGACAGAAGCAAAGAGACAGAGCAGCCAAAGTTACTTTTCTGAGAAAATATATTACCACAGCGTAAGACAAATAAAGAGGCCCCAACAATTCTACAAAATTTGGATGGTGGGCTGGTTAACTTTAACACAATGAAAGCATGCAGACTGCTGAGGTTTCAAAGCACTTCAAATAGGAAGCCAGAAATAATCATCACGTTAGAACCGACTTCAGAAGTGTTGCTCCCTGCTCACCTGGCACACGCTTTGCGGAGGAATAGGTTATCGCTTTTACTATGCTATAGGGAGATAAGTGAAAGCCAGCAAACATGATTGAGATAAAACAAAATAAATTGCTGTAATTACTATTCAAAGCCCATTTTTTAATCAGAAATACTTCCCAGGTGCAGACATTTTGTAACAATTTCTAAGTACAGACATTTGCCAAGGCCCAAGTTTCTGGGTAAAGGCATCTATAGGCAACTGCCACTACTCACATCTACATAAACACATGTTCAAATTCATCTGCATGCACAAAGCAAGGAAGCAACTATCACTACCAACCAAAAAAAATTAAAACACCAGTCTTGAGACTCTCAGGTGCAGAGCTGAAGGGAGATGCTGTGCCAGAGTGCCTACTCTATGTGGGAAAACCATGCTGGGTTGGTCAAAAAAGAAACACACTTATAATCACATAAAGACGATACAGATGCTTCTTAATAAAGGATCTAATGTCACCAAGATTCTGTTTGGAATGCTTTAATTCTTAATATTACCTGATATCTAAGAAAGCTGTGAGCAGGAGAGGTTTTGGCTCTGGAATACTTTTAATACTGGCATTATTAAGACTCCACAGTCAAACTAATACACAGAATACTGCCGTAAGTAGCAGGTGCAAACAACCAGGGAACAAGGCTTTTTTTCTGCAGCTGATCCAGGGCTTGTTCTGCACTGCAATAACTGACCAGTTATTAACAGCCTCACTCAATCACACAAATTTTTACTCTATCACCATACAATATTTTCTCATTATGTGATTATTTACTACCAACAGTTCTGCAGTGTGTCTAACCACAAACTAGAAAGGTAAATCCCGAGGTACAAAGAGAAACACCTCTTTCAGAGACCTGAGCATGGCGACAGTAAGGCCTGTCTGATTTGATCCTTATATTATGGCTTTTTTTACCCAGTATTTCTACCAAAAGCACAGGCAAGAGTTATTTTTTTCTTCCTGCATACCTGTTGAACTGTCTCTCTGATATTTTTCAGGCGAACTCCATTCATGAGCCCATCAGGAACAATGGGGTCCAGGTCAGCCGTCTCCAGCTTCCTCGCTGTGAATCCACGCTGCGGCTTTCTCGACTTGCCACCATGTGCCCGCTTTGACAGCAGCTGCTGACGCATCTTCCTTATCTTAATGGTGCAAAAAGACTGGAGAGCACCCAGTTCTCCATCTAATAGTTCAGTCATTTCTGTCAGGCATAAATAAACAAAACAGAAGTGTCAATTACTGTACCAGAGAAAGAGAAGAATTAGTGGCCCTCTATCTGTGCGACCTCATATTATCTAATAAAAAAACAAACCCACTGTCAAGTCTAGAGGCAATGACTGTAGTAACAGCAGTGCAGAATTTAAATAAAAGTCTGGATGATAACAGTAGGAACTTGCACATTAAATGTCTCCAAGGAGGGAGGGAGTAAGAACCCTAAAGAATTCGGCTACTTAATGGTACAGCAAAAATATATTAGCAATATTAGCAAAGGAAGTAAATACTGCCGTGACATTTAATAAACTGTGTTGCAATGACTGCCTGATACAGATTTAGCTGCTTCCTACCTGAAACTGCAACTTGCTTGAACAAAATGGGTAAATATTTAAAGAGAGCTACTTGTCTAGTAACTGAGGAGCAACTCTTAAGACACTGAAAAAATAGAGGCAATGTCTCTTGAAGTAACCCTGGAAAACATCTCAAATATATTCTACAACCTATAGTTAGGCTTGTGGGGGTTTTGAGGAACTACAACTATATTAGAAAATACTTCCCTCTAAATCCTCAATGATCATTTCCTAATTTCTTTATATGACCTTGTTTAAACAATACCTTCCCTCTCATCATCTACTGCCCTTCCCAGTGGTGAGCAATAATGCAGGACGGATTTACAGCTTCACTCAATGCTTAGTGGGAGATTTTCCACAGAGTTAAACGCCGCCAATCAATAGGAACCAACTAACATGAGTAACTGCACTACAACCACAGTATTTCATGAGCATCAGAGTATAATGATGCGGTGCAGCAGTACACAACCTTAAGAGCTACTGTCTTCAACTGTTTAAACCAGAGAGAGCACACCTCTACCTTTCACTTTCATAGAACCACTAGAGCCCAACTAAGCACTACTGAGTGTCATTAGATGAGAAATAAGGAGACAGAACATTACAGCAATCATTACTACAAGTCTTATGAATGCCTCTGCATACAGCTAATGCTAACATGGCATTGCCTTATTAGGACTCCACTCCTGACAGCCACAAAAGGTCAGACAACTAGTAGTGGCTACACAGGTATAGTACAGTCAGCTTGTTTTAACTCAGAGCACTCAAACAAATTATACAGCCCATTTAGCTAGGAAGTATGTCATTTAGCATTCCCTCCATATCATCTGTTTCACTCGTTTTCAGTGATTAAATTCACTTTTACTTTTTCTAGTCAGGCAGTGCATATTTCAGGGTGTTTTGTCTGGCAACTACTGCATTGGCATTCTGGTCCTATGGAGCACCTCGGCATAACCACAACACAAATCCTTATGACACCAAACAATATGAATATAAAACTTTGCCTGAATATTCTGTGATGAATTTAGTGTCTAGTACACTAGATACAGCTGTGGAATTTTGCAAGGAAGCTGAGCATCTCTCCAGAACTGCAGGTGACCCTTATAAAGGGCAAGTGGTTCCACAGTTAAGGCTAAGCAGAGCAGCAAATCAGTGAGCTTTGCTTTATGGACAATAAGGAAAACAGATTTGGAATTGTAAAGCAATTTATTCATTCTCTGATGATGACATATCAAATTGACTAAAGATATAGTTGGACTTGATGATCCTTATAGGTCCCTTCCAACTCAGTATATTCTATAATATTTCAGAGATAGATGAATAAGGATTAACA
This sequence comes from Heliornis fulica, assembly GCA_013399135.1. NCBI lineage: Eukaryota > Metazoa > Chordata > Aves > Gruiformes > Heliornithidae > Heliornis > Heliornis fulica. Next base: position 113,517 of record VXBZ01008629.1, read on the forward strand.
GTACTTTAAAATACAATTCCACAAAAATTTTTCTTAGGTAGGAACACAATTTGAGTAGAAACCACCATTTCAATCATCAGGTCATTTTCCTTACAACTGCAATGTAGAATCCCTGTAAAACTGTGTAAATCATGTGCCACTGCTGGGCATAACTGCACTAACAAAATAGTAGTATGTTCATTTATGCTGCACAGAGAATGAATAGAGATTTTAAAGTTACTATTGTGGGGAGGAAAGAACCCTAAAACAAAGCATTTGCATATAATAAGTTGAGGGCTCAAATCCCTAAGTAAAACACATGGGGTCTGATGAACATTGTGAGACCATTTAATACCAGCCTAATTAATTCACTGAAGTTTCTCCTGACACTGAGAAATACCATTTTAATTAAGAATTGGTTTCTAGTAGTGCATGAACTGTGTTGCCATATGCCCATCCATTGCTCATTTGCACCTACAGACTGGAGAAGAAACAGCAGAAAGAACAGCAATTTTTAAAGCTGACTGCACAAACAATTTCAACAAGGTACTTGTTTAAATTCATGTTTAGCAGTAAATAAGTTCAGAAAGAATAAACATTATGAAGGATCGAGTACTATATTGAAACAAGAACAAAAATTCTGAGAAAAGTCATCAATTAAATTCTGAAAAGTTACTCTTAACTGCACAATGATGATTCACACTTTCAGATTTTCCTCTAGGTGGATGAGGTTCACCTGTCCTTCAGCTGAAAGGAGAGAGGTGCACACAAGAGAATCTACAGGCTTTGGTGGTTGGTTTGATTTGTGTCTTTCATGTACTCCCATCTGTGAACATGCTCAAATGCTCCATCTCCATTTGCCTTGTCCGACTGAAATGTCACTGTATGTCTGTCTACAGAGGAGCCATGCCAGGGCCAATTACTGTTCCACAAGCACACTCTGCTGACACTTGGCTATCCCGGACCCCGCACACCCTCTCTGCCCGAGATGGAGAAGGCAGGAGCAGGTGACAAGAAAAAGCAAGACCAGACACCAGAACAGACACCAAGTCAGAGACACGTACTGCAGAGCTCTAAGGTCACAAAGCACGGGGTATTTGGAAAGAAAAGCCCAACAGACCGGGCCAGGAGGCCACTCTGACTACAGAGGTACTCAATGTGCACCTGCAGAGATAAGCTAACTGCCATGCCCACGTGTTAAACCCTGCTGTGAGGTTTATCACTGAGACATACATGGATCATGACATTTTAAATCTAGTTGGATGGAGGGAGAAAAATAAAGTGTTTATTGAGCTTCCCTGTCTTTGATGTCCAACTTTAACAGGAAAACATGCACACATTTGCTTGTTATGCTCTGCTACTACTGCTCCATTTTAAGAAAAAATGTTAAACTGTAAAAGGGGAGAGAATTGTGAAAGGCGGTAACTGGTGGCTACTCTCCAGCAAGATTTTAACTCTGCATCTCAAGTAACTTTTTCATATCCAAGCTCCATTTGTACAACTGAGTGCAGCAGTTCAGACTAATATGCTGACTGCCCAATCAGCAAACAATGTTTCAGAGATGTGTGCAGATAACACAGAACTGTTCTAAACAGTCTGAAATATCAGGCCATTTATTATAAATACTAATTTAAAGGAAGTCGAGTGCTTCCAGCATGGTGAAGGACACCTTTTCTCACCAATGTTTGTGGAAACAGACATGTTTGTGAGTAAGAGCCTTGCAGAATCCACATCTGTCAGAAGGAGCTCATTCTTTTGCAGTTCCAGAGAGGCATTAACACACTCAAACTGTCTTTAAAAGCAGGGGCTTCTGTGTAGATGTGGTTGGGTGGGAATTCTGCACCTAGCCTACATTAATACTATTTTATTAGAGAACTCCAAGTCTGGAATCTCAGGGCCTAACTAGGTCCACAGGAATCCCAGAGTCTCTGCATGCTTTCAAGCAGTAAAGCCCAGGAACAGGAAACAACCAGCACAGACTATTGGACACCTGCTTCCTCCTCCAGAGAAGGGAGATAAAACCTTCCAAGGTGTAACAACTTTCATCTCTGTAGAAACAGAAAGTTTCCTCAATGTTACACTGTTGTTTATCATTCACTCAATGAATCTGAACTCATCAAGTCCTTCTCAATTTCCCTATGAATCAAGCAGTCACAAGACGGATGTAGGAAGATTATCTCAGAGGAACTTGCCAGGAGAAGCATCTCTACTATAGATGATACCAACTGCATTAACTGTCTTCTCACTTGACTACATGGCAGTCTTGGAAAACCACTAATAGAAAGGTAAATGCTGAAGATGAGTCAGGAGCTTGTAACATTGACTCACCACTGTTGTGAATGAGCTACACCATTAAGAATAGCTTAAAAATTATCTTGGGTAATGTTTTCCTATGATATATGGATAGTTTGTATGCAAATGCAATGCCATGGAGGACCCAGGCAGGAGGACCTCCCTGGCTGTTCAGTCTCACACCTGACCTATAAAACTTGTGAATCTGATCACTTTTCATGTGTGTAGAGACTAAATAAGGTTTCCATTCTGCTTCAATTATTATTTTTTTTTGCTCAACTACAGCTTTCTTGCTCTTTTTAAATTAAAAATAGTATCTCTGACCCACTTTTTCTTTAGAAAGACTTAAGAGGGACTTGCATCCCACCATCTGCTCTCACAGTTGCTTGCATAACCAGTACATGCAAACAGCATCGTTCCTTCCTCCCTTTCCTTCTCCTCCTCCATGCACTACATTGTGTTGGTTAAAGCTGCTCCATTGTTCTCACCAAAATTAGTGCCCTGCTGCCTCCCTCAGCTTGGGAAAGGAACTAAAACGTGGCAAACAAGTAATTCAGTAATTAAGACAACTGATTAACAGGGAAAAACATTTCACACAATGAATTTGAAGACATGTTTACCTTGGAGAGGAAAATCCTGTACAGCTAGAGAGAAAAAGCTCCAAAACAGTCCAGTAAAGTTTTTAAGACTGCAATTAAGTTTGAAGTGTGGATACATTTTTAATGTATTTATCCAGATCCTGTGATAATGCATAATGATAACATCCCTATGTCAGGAACATCAAAGCCATATGGTTACAGGAGACAAACTGCTTTCATAGAAAGCATAGTGGAAACTTCATACTTAATTACTTGCAAGTTAAACCAGACTAATTACCTGGCTTAATAGCTTGTATATAAAATTTAAGTCTAGTTAAAAGCTTACAACCCCTTTCAAAAGAAACAAGAACAATAACCTCTACTGAAGTTACTGACTTCATCGGCATGAGCTTTGTCTTGCTTCTCACCAACATCTTTACTTTTCAGATCCATTATCCCAAGGCATCTATTTCTATAGCTGCAGAACACACTACTTCAGACCACTCATCTACAAAGAAAAAACATAGCTTTGAACATGCATTTTAAAGAAAAGACTGCAGAAAAGCAAAGTGGGAGGCAAATAATCCTCCACTTGAACAGTTTTCCCTGGAGAGGAAAAAGAAGCCCCAAGCTGTAGGATGGTATCAGTGATTTAGGGTGAAGTACTGGTCCACAAAGCACCTCATATTGCTCATTTCTAATCACTGAACAACACAGGATATGCTAAGAAAAATCAGTGACTACTGCTTAGAGCCCATTGACACATTCCATTTTATCTACAATGCTCACTTAACTTCAGCATACCTCCTCCCTCCTCCAGCACCATTAGCTCTGAACACATTTATTTGTGGCAGTACAAGTACTCTAGGTGAAGTGTCTCAAGGTATTGAGTGAAAAATAGCATGGCACAGGATAAAAAATTTTAAAACCCCCTAAAATCTGTATCAGCTCCCTGTTCTCCAGCTTGTTCCAGCACAACTCCAATTCTACATAAACCAAGGAAGACACCAAGATGTGGAAGTGCACAGCTGAGAAAAAGACACAAGACTTGTGAGGTCTGAGAAGTTGCTGCCACTCACAGCAAGATACATGCAGTGTGGTCCCAGTTCAAAATACTCAGGAAGCACCAAACTTTGGTTTTCATGCTACTAACAACAATTTAGTAGGTTATATGAAGTAAGAATGTGTCCCAGTAGGGACACCAGCATGACAGGTTTTCTATAGTTTTCATTATTTATATATGCTGTTCTCCGTAAGATATATGCCACAGAAACCAATTGATCTCCCAAAATACTCTTCTATGAATTATGCCCTAGTTACTCATTTAACTGGTAGTATCCAGAAGACTCCATAATTTTATGGACCATTAAGCTTGTAAAGATAAAAAAGCGGCAACACTTATTAAAAACACCTCTACGCACACAGCAAGGATTCCTCTGAGCACGTTCTCCTCAATACCAGAAACAAGGATTTCAATGATTAAGACACAGAATATTTTTAAACTTGATATATGTCTAGAAAAAAAAAGTTTTAATTAAGCCTATAACTGGTAAAATAAAAAAATTAAGCAAAGCTGTTGAATGTGTCAAGCTGTTCAATTATGTCAATGCAGCATGAAGTGACACCAAGGCAACGATCATGTATTCAGATTTCTGAAGCACTAATATCTAATATTCTCTTCTGCACTACAATAAACAGGACTTATTTATGTGTATGTACCTGAGAGTAAATCTGGTCCTGCATTGTTGGGAATTCATGCTAAAGAGTACCTTAAAAGGATTCCTAATGATAACAGTGTTGGTTATTAATGCAGAAGGTAAAAAAAACCAAACAACCCAAGGTAAAATGTTGCATGTGTGAGGGATGGGAAGAACATCTCTATTGGACATGTCCAGGAATAGAAACAGATTGCCAATTCTGAGTATAGACAAGGTTAATTGCATATATTGGTATGTGTCAGCTGAGTAGAAGCAGCTTACAAGAGTAATAGCTAATAAGACAATAGTATATTTTTACTCCATGCTGCTTTAAAAAAAAAGTATTTTAAGTGTTGCAGCTAACCTTTAAAGATACAATGCTCCTACATGCTGACAAACTTCCAAAATAAAAATAAAAAAAAAATATTCAACTCTTCAAGTACGCACATTACTTACTAGACCAAACTTTGAGAAAAAGAGAATGTAGAATAATGATAGAGAACCCCACAGAGACAAAAGAAAACCTAACAAGACATTAAGGCAGTTTAGCCTATGTCCTGCTGCCTTCTTCACCCATCATGTGATGCAGCCTTAAGTTATTATCTAGCCCTCCTAAGTATTTCAAATCTTGGAGCCTTCCCTGTGTACTTGGAAATATTTTACAGTCCAGTAACTTTCATTCATGGTAACCCACTCAAGACATCTTGCAAAATTTTTTTTAAGATACTGTCATAGTTCAGCAAGAGGTTATNCACCAGACTACTAAGGAAGGGTTTCCAGAGCCAAATCATACCCTGCTGTACACAGCTGCCAGCATATCCCAGAAGTGCAATGCACAGATCTAAGTCAGCACACTGAGATTCTCCACTCTGCACAGCCAGAGCACTGTACACAGATTTTACATTTTTATTTTTGCTGATTCAATTCTCCACTGCACTGATTTAAAGCTGTGAAAGACAGGTCTCAAGCATGTTAAGTTCTGCACACCTGCAGACCATAACATACCTGCCAACCCATCTTACACAGGAGAGTAAATCATCAGTGGAACAATATGACTCTTGATGGTTCACCCTCAGTGCTAACAGGCTTCTTCCTTCTTGCTGAAGGGCTCAAACATCTTCCAAACTCCATCTCATTTCCCTCCACTGCTTTTCACAGTTACCAGGGCTACATGCTGAGGAAGTCATCACAGTGAGGCATTACAAATAAAACCAAAAGCATTAAGTCCTTCAATTAGACAGGAAGAACAACTGGATTATAGCTATAGACACACGCGTGGAAACGTATTACAGCTCAGCCCACACCCTACCGAGCTACCACAACTGGTGGATGAACTAACTAGTTAATCAAGGCAACACCTTTCCAAGCTCTACTGCTGATCAAAGTAGTGCATCATTAAGGTCCAATGGGTAAGTACACAGTAACAGCAATGAATTCTGGCAGCAGTCCTTTCAAATTTGTAGTGAATATGGTAACACTTGGATAAAATTCCTTAAAACAAAAACATCATTTAAAAAGTTTCTATCTTCACATTAAGCCTCTCACCACTCAGAAAAGCAAAACATCCTTGTTCTGCTTAGATTTCTTGTAGAAAAATCAAGAAAACATAACAAGCATCAGCCAACTGATGCTCTCAAATGAGTTATGCTCCCAATGTGAAAAAGTTTTCTAGATTGAAGCTCCAGAAGCAAAACAGATATTTACCTAAAATATTTACCTATCATGTAACATATATTTTAAAACTTTGATCTTACTTATTGTACCCTTTTTATTAGAATTAAACTGCAATTTCTTCCCTACTCTCATGAAGTAAGGAAAGTATGGGCAACATCTCTCAGGAAAGATGCTTGCATCACACACAGCTTCTCCATCAGAAGAAAATTCAAAATTCAGGTATACCACTGTACACAGTGTTTGATACCAGGGTATAGGCAACTTTGTTTTAAAGGTGCTGACTTTGTCCATTCCCCTACTGAATACATGATGGTCATGCTACTGCTGGTAAGTGTTTCTGTGCAATGTGTAAAGACCTTGTGCCCCTAAAACAAATCCAGGACTTCTCTCCCAAGGCAAGACTTAAAACTAATCTGCAGTGATGAATTTCTAGGTCCAAAGGTTTTCTTCTTGCTTTAACACGGCCCCCAAAATTAAGTAATTTTTCTGATCTAAACTTAATATATTAATAAGCAGTAACTTCTGTTCAATGCACCACCACCAATTCAGGCTGGAGACCAGTTAGTAAAATCAAGTCTACTGGACAAAACCAGCAGGAAATGCAAACAGTGAGTGGATGAGCTCTACAGCCCACAGCTGACCTAAAAATTTGCAGCTACAGATGCAGCACCCGGATGAGAGTGAGAAGATGAATTCCAGCATGTAACATGGCTGGCTGAAGCACGCTCTAACATCAGACACAGCTGATATTTGATCATTTTCATGGTGAAAAATAACTGTTGCCACATCAGCAAAAAACGAGCTTGGAAGCTATAGGTACACTTACAGATAGTAAATAAAACATTTTGATACATTCTAGCTCCAGACCAGGTTGGTGCCCTGGCTGTGGCAGGGGAATTGGAACTTGATGGTCTTCGGGGTCCCTTCCAACCCAGACCAGTCTGGGATTCTGTGCGATAGACAACTTCAAAGTTGTGTGTTATCATATGGCTCTTATTCCTCACAAGGCTGAGGTAGCATCTACCTGAATATATTGGCAGAAAGCAAGTTTCACACTTCAGTAAAGGCTCTGAAAAGAAAAGCCACAGAAGTGTCCAAATCACTTTAACACATGAACGTGGTGACAAAACCTCAACTGAGGTTGCTGTGCCACCACTGTTAGCAGAAACCACGATGGAACAAAGCTCCATCCTCTCAAGTAGGCAGAAGTGCAATGACAACACTCCAAACTCCTGAAAAACCTACACTTCCACCACATAACAGCCAAGTGAGGGATCCCTCTCCTCACGCTCTAGTCAAAACTAGCTGCAGAGATGGGGCGTTTCGTGGGGTTTTTTGTTAAATTCCCGAACCCTGATTTTCCTGGCTCACAGCACGAACGTTTCAAAGCTATATTTAACGCACACCTTACCTGAGCACCCCTCTTTCAGACACGCCTCAGGAACCAGAGGCACGGGCCACCCTCCCCTGCAGTGCCAACGCCCACACCGGGCCTCCCCCGGGACTGAGCCCCCTCAGCACACCAGCTGCGAGCCCGCGCTTCGCTCGCGGGTCAGGTAACAGCCACACGGAAGGGACTCGGATCCACGCCCGGCCTCCCTGCTCCCCCAGAGCCCCGCTCGCACCCGGCACCTTCCCCTCCGGGCCAAGGCGGGCTCTCGGAAGGCGCCCGCCCCTCCCCACACCGCAGCCAAAGACGGGGCTCCTTACCCAGGCCCGCCAGCACATCGAAACGCGCCCTGGGATGCGGAGGTTACAGAAGGGCCGCGGAGCCCTGAGCGGTGGCTGACGGGACCGGGAGCGGCCCAGCCGCAGGCCGAGGCTGCACAGAACCACCCTCACAGCGCAACCTGATCAGACGCAGCGCCTCACACTCCCCACGACTCACTCCGGCCGAGGGGCGCAGGGCAGAAAACTCAAACCCTCCCCGCCCAGTCTGAGGCGGGAACGGGGGTGGGCAGGCCTGTTCTCGCCGCGCTCGGCTCCGCCCCGTCCCGCCGCGGGGATAAGCAGCTGAGGGGGCCGGGAGTGCTGAGAGGATGAAGCGGCCGAAGGGTGATGTGAGGGGGTCTGAGAGTCCGGCCGGGTGTGAGGGGCGGTGAGGGCTTCGTCTGACTGGTCCTACCGCCTCCTGTCTGCCCTGCACCTAAGGCAGCCGGGAATAGAGGTGACCTTTCATTAAAAAAGTTCTTGCTTTCATGTAGTTATTCTTTTCACACTGAAAGCGGGTCTCGGACGGGCTGGGAGGCCTCAGAGGGGGTGGGAGCACCCAAGCGAGCTGGACAGGACACGGCCAGTGCTGCTGCAGGCTGGTCTTGGGGTGCGGGGGCCTTGGTGGGCAGCCTGGGTCTTACTTCCTTCTGCTAGGTGTCCTGTGTCTGCAGCCTTGGGTGAGGCTGCCAGGGAAATAAGGTGTGAGAAATTTGTGTTTCAGGGGATGAAAACTGTCTGTGGCTTGAGGTCCCATTTCAGTAGGTACATGGTGAGGAAAGATATTCTGTGTACTGGGGTTTAGGGTTCATTGTGCTACTTCAAGTTAGCTAATACCGCTTCTTTTTTTTTTCTTTCAGCGAAGTAATTCTTTTCATCAAGAAGATCTTATTCTTCAGGTCTGGGATGCACAGCCTGTCACATCTAAGTCCCTGAGGTATTCTATCCTCATAAGCACCTTGTGCTGTGTTTGGACTGATCAGCTTGGCTGATCTTTAGCACAGAGATCTTCACTTAGGTTTAAGTGCAGCACATGATATTAGCAGCACAAGTGATCCTGTTTCACTGGAAAGAGGGAACTTGGTGTGCTGCAACTATACCAATAGTATATAAAAAAGTTTGGCAGAAAGTGTTGCACAGGAATAAATAAATGCATTGATGCAGTGGTGTGTAAAGTGGAATGAACAAATCTGCCAACATATTTTTCAAGTGTTTTTAAGATTTCAGTTGTTCTTTGCTTTCTGCAGAGAGCGGACTGCTTGGTGCTAGCTTTTTTCATTTTCATCCAGCTTGCTACAAGAAATTAAAGTAATTTATATGCAATAAACATTTCTTCTACCTTTCTGATCCATACAAATTACAGTAGTGATCAGAGAGGTGTGCAGCTGTGAGTGGAAGGGGCAGTTATCCATACTGGAAGAAGCAGGCGTTGGCTGAATACCAATGAAACCTAGGCTGTCAGCGCTACAGAGGGAGAAAAATATAATCAAGAAAGTATATGCCATTTAGATCAGCAATATCTACATTATGTACTAAACCTCTCCAACTCAAAGGTTCATCTTTCCTTGACTGATCCATGTTGTCTTTTCTTTCTCAGAAATGTAATGTTGCAAACGAGCCAGCAAGCACCCAAGCTAAGATCAGTATCAGGAAGAGGTAAGCTGACAGTGTTCATGCTCTGGGTTATAAATGATGGTGAAATAGGGTTGGGGGAAACATTATCTTTTCTTTAAAATTCTAATCAAGATACACAGAGAATAGCACAGAATATCTAAGAATAACACAGATCCTCATTTTTCCCACTAAATACCTCCCTGGCAGCTTTATACTTCATTATTTATCATCGTCCATTTTTTTTTTTTATGGTAACAGTTGACAGTAGATTATTTCTGACTTGGTTGGTATTTGAATTTATTCCCTAGTGGGTAAAGACTTTGTAGTTTCATATCCTCAGTCCTTTTTAAAATTCATAATTTTAGAGCATAGAAAATATATTGTTCTATCAAGTTTATTTCTCTGACATTTATTCAGTGGAGAGTGTGATCCTAATATTAAAGGCTTCTGATTTGAAGCCCAGGATACAGATAATTCTTTTCACTGGTCTTTGCTAAAACAGGTCATTTTATCATTGCAGCTCCCCTCTTTCCTGTCTTGAAGTTAATATGTTGAACGGTATGATTATTAGAACTGGTATTTGTTTTTAAAGGATTTGTGGGTGATAATAGATGGCTCAACCCAGTTGTGTCAGAAAGTATTAAGGTTTCTGTCTGCTAATATCATAGAGTTGGTCCTATATAGAGCCATAAATAACATTGTGTAAGAAGCAGCGACAGGCTTTTATGCCAGCTTGTCTTTTTATCATATGTTACATTAAATTTAAACACAATTGTTGAATTCCTTTGTGTGGGTAAATGCTTTTTGATGTCTCCTTCTATTAAAGTTGTAATATCCCTTTTAACCAGAGGGCTGCATAAGAATTCATACTTGCTAGGTATGTTTCTCAAATAATCATAGTCTCATTAGTGTTGCCAGCAGAACTAATTGGGCTGTCACAACGAGGTTTAGTACCCAGTTGGAGAACTACAGTGTGAGGCCAATGGAATTAAGCATATTCTTATGGTGGAGAAAGTTAATGTGGCTCATTAATGAGATGCTTATAAGCATTATTCTGTACGAAAAGACAGGGCATTTGAGGTTGGTTGTTTAAACTCTGGAGGTATGAAGGATGAATGTGAGAACTCTTACAAAATTTCAAAGCATTTATTGACAGTTCAAGTTGCAATGAAAGTTCCCTTCTTTATCCACACAGACGTGGAAGGTACTGCCAAGTAGCACTTGGACACCATAAATCATTGATGAGAGTGGGTAGTTTGAAAACATTACAGAGGAAATGCTCTAGGGCATGCAGCATCTCAGGAAGTCGTTCTTTAGTGCCTGCCATATTTAAAATAGTCATTTCACTTTCCATTCATTTACATGTCTAATTAAGAAATGGATTGATCTTTGCTTCAAGTTGATAGAGACTGGCTGGTGTCCATGGCAGATCAGAAGTGTGCATACAAATTAAAAGGTAAAAGCGTCCACAGAGTTTCAGACAGATAAAAAGTGCAGACCTGTATTTGTAGGTAGCTGCTAATTGTGATTAGGTTGGTAGTAAGAAACTACTGTAGCTGCATTTTCACTAGGCTTCACGGTGGAGAAAAGAGGACTGAAAATCTTTTTGGGGAGAAGAAAAAGATAAACTCTCTCTTACTATCTTGTCTTTGGTGACAGTAGCATCTCTGCAAGCAACTGTTCTTTGGTCTTGATCAGACTTGGTGACCATCCTGGGGAGAAATACCTAGTGAAGGTCCTGGTTGCAAAAAGCGTGTCAAGTGTGTTTTTATGCCAAGCTTTTGCACAGTGCGTTGCTTCCCCAAGTTGCTGGGAAGCAATAAACGACAATAGCAATAAATTGTGGTATACTTATGGGAAAACATCTGAAAACACAATAAAGTGCCATTAGCTGGCACTATAAAATATCTATTCATATATGTAGATCCATATATACTTCCGTTTATAGGGAAGGATCCAGATTCCTCACCAGAGACACAAAGGCCAGTTAGAGAACAGACACAGCTGTGGGAAGTGCAGAAAGAAGGCATTTGGCAGCAGTTTATTACAGAGAAATAAAACTTATAGTGAAGAAGAGTTAGATCTACTCTTGATTTCTCAAAGTACTTCACCTGAAAGTATCAGTTCTCTTATCCCAAACCTGAGATTATATGAGATGAGACTGAATCTCTAAATCATGTCTTTCACAGTAGTCTTGATGTTTGGTGTCCAAAGAATTTGGTGCTACCGACATCAGCAGCTCCAGCATAAGTTCCAATGCATGATCCTCTTGCTTATGATCCTCTTGCTTTTGAGACACACAGAGGTGTTGATTTTAACATTGATCTGTGTCCTTGTGTACATATTTGCATCAATTCATTTCTCCCCATGCAGAGTTATTGCAGGTGCCTTCAAGGAGATGCTTTAAAAGGTTGAGTATTGGAGACCTGTGGTTTATCATTGTGCTGTTTAGGAATGATGTGTTCCCTTAGGTGGACAGGTTGGGGTTTTTTTGAACATGACATTTATTCATGTGAGAGAGGAGAACTCAGAGGCCCACAGAGTAAATGTTTGAGACTTTCTTCATTTTCTTCTCCCCTCGTATTAATTTTGATTAATGATTTCCCTGTGGGCCATCCTGGTGAATTCCTAGTATGTTGCTGTGGGGAGAATTTTCAAAGGGAAGGCAAAGTCATCATAGACTTTTGACAGATTGATAATAGACTTATTAATCAGTTTTCTTCAGTAATAGGTTGAGTCCTCTGGGAATCGTTCAGAATTTACTTCAAACTGATGAGTTGTTTAGACAGTTCGGAAAATGCCTTAATTTAGAAATTGCAGCTTTTCATACTGACACTTTAATCATATATCCATCTGTTGTAAAACACAGTATTTCTTCATTCTTAAGCTAGCTTTTGTGATACTGGTCATTGCAGTATTGGTGTCCTACACATAAAGTAACTCATATTAGCAAAGCTTTTTCTTCTATTATGTTGTTCGTGGAATATTATTTTTACTGGAAAAGGTGGAGTGATTTTGTAGTTTTTTTAGAGAACACTGTTTTGAGACCTTTATAATCTCTTCTGAAGCTGAGCTTACTTCTGAGAAATCTCATGATGCTGGAAGATGGATCATAAATGTTGCTCTGAGCATTTCCTTACTGGTAAGGAGATGAGTTGTTTCAGGTGATTGTGTTTTTGGAGAACGGCCTGTTTGGGATCTTAAAACATGAGATCTTAAAACTAATCTGAAGTCTGGAAACCAGCTTGTGCCACATACATACATGTGTGTGCATGGAGATGTTTGAGAACTTGAGTATCCTAGTCCAAGACAGACCTTCTCCATTAATATAGCCTTTGTAGTCTTAAACAGGGATTTCCATTGTATTGGCTAAGCTGTTATATTCTTAACAGTAGCTTACTTGAAACATAGCTGATGTTCCCAAGTCCTGTGGGATGGGTAGCTGGAGGCGATCAGACAAACCTTTGTGGGATGTTCCACTAAGCTGTGTGTTGAATTATTCTGCAGCTATTAAGGTAATTTATCATTCTCTGCAGTGTGTGGTGGTTACAAAGAAAACATAGTGGTACAATTGTTAACTCTGAAGTCCCGTTAATAGAATGGATCTCATAATATATAAATTTTGGGAGGGGGTTTGTATCCAGTTATTGCAGGCTGGTAAGAGTTCATGTTAGGCATATGAGCATGCCTGTGCCTAAAATGTCCATAAAAACCAATGAAGTGCACATATGGGAACACATTTTGAACTGAGTCATCATCTAACTTTGAAGAACATTAAAAACATTGATTACTCCCAAAAGACATGTAAAATAAATATTAATTCTGCTACACTATGGGTGGGAATTCAAAGGCATGAAGAGTAAATGACTGTGTTAAGGTCAGATGGAATGACAGCCAAGATTCCTGGATTCTAATCTTGGCAATTCTTGCTGTGAAAAGATGCATTCTCTTATTGGCTATCTTTCTCGTTATTGTCCTTTGATAATGAAAAGTTGTCTAATTAGTTATGTTATCATTCGGAGTGAATCATGGTATCACTACATTCTCAGCTATGTACAGAATCAGAACGTAAAAAGTCCTGTGCCTTTTTCCCAAGTTTAAAAAGCTCCATAAGTTTAATGAGCTGCTAAACCACCTGCAGAGGAAGAAGATAGACAGTGAGAAGCTGACACTGAACATGGCAGACAGGTCAGATGATGACGTACACAGGGGATTTCCAGTGTATGTGTATGAAAGAGGATTTGCAGTGTAAAGAGTATCTCACAAATACTGTCAAATGCAGTAAACATCTTGTTAACTAGAGAGATTTATGCTCTATTTTAGAAGCTTGAGCACAGGCAGACCAGAATCCTTTCCATTTGCTATCATAATGATCTTTGCTGCCAGAGTTTAGGTATGGAGAGGTCTTGATAATGAAAAATGTAGGGAAAAGCAAAACTACTGTGTTTGGGTTTGATGCAGTCATCTGAGGGCCCAAGCACTATGTCTGCTCAGGCTTGTGGAGGAAGATAACAGTCTAATTCCTTTTGACTCAGAACACACACATGAGCAAGATTTCCAGATTTGCATGTCTCCAGCTTTCCTTTCAGTGAGAGTTGCTAGCCCAGATCTAGCTACCACAAGTGCCTGTGAACTGCTGAGTTCATTTAAGGCATCTTGAATATCAGAAATAACCTAAGCTGATGGACTTGTTTCAGCCCAGATATGTGCTCTTGAGTAAATAATTCTACCCCATGCCAGTAGACCAAGCCTCCAGCAGAAAATGAACTTGACGATCTAATTAGTTTCTTTGATTTAATGGCAGTAATTTTACTTTCATGATGGTAGTCATTGCTCCAGCTAGCAGGAATAATAGAATTGGTTTCCTTAAAGGCCCATTTGTGATGCATCCTCTGTTGAATCTTAAGCAATAATGAGCAGAAGCCTATAGTTGTTTCAAAAATATGGTATTTATATGGTTAAAAGTGTCGGGTTACCTTGCCTGAGATTGGTGACTGGGAACTGCTGGTATAAGAAAATGAATACTCATAAAGTTAAAGTATAGTTTGAATCAATTTAATTTTGTTCTTAGATTATCTTCTTTTTCTTTCATTGCTGATTTAAACACCTGGAATTAAAGTCCTCAAAAAATTAAAAACAGCTAAACAAAATCCTTAAAGAAATTAAACCACATGGGATGGGATGTGTTTACATCAGTATACAACTGGAATGACTCCACAGAACATAATTAAATGTGAGTGAAACAAATGGACTGATCTCCTGAATAACCCAATGGGCATAGTGTCATTAAAGTATCATTCTGTTTCGGTTACCTGAACTCCACATGCTTTCAAAAATTATACTTAAGCTTGGGAACCTTAGTTATTTTCCCTTTAAACTTCTAAGAGTTTAGTTCTCCACAGCTAGATTAGAATTGGATTAGGTGTCTTTACATTTTGAATGAGACTCCAGAGCCTGGCAGTCTTTGCTCGAAAATCCCATCCTGCTAGCAAATGAGTCTGCTGAAGTATTGTAACCCTCTGTTCATTACTGAAACACTTGTGAAGGAAAAGAGTAGGGCTACTGGGCAGGACTGGAGAGCAGGTTAAACATATGGCAAGGAAGTATTAAATCTGCATAGGTATGGTGGAAAAAGTGTGTAACTTGATCTGGTGAAAGGCAGGGTTTGTTCCCCTGTGATCTGCACAATCCATAGATGGATCTGGCTGGGGAAGGTTACCCACCCCAAAAAACTGGAGTCCCCTTGTCAAGCTTTATACCCTTCATTAAGAATGTATCTACATCTGCCCTTCCTTTGCTCAGTATTGAATGGAATTTTCCATTATGTCTTGTATCTATTTACATTTATAAATTCTTCAAACTAAGGAACACATACAGCTATGAGGCCCCAAGTTTTCAAATTCTTCATTCATAGAACACCTGCTGACTCCCATGGTAGCTCAACTTGGAAGAACTTGCTAGTTTGTTCCTGAATTTTGGGAAGTAATGTACACTTACAGTCCTTTCTCAGTTATGAGTAATAATGCAGACACTGGTCTGCTGCATTCTTATTTATGTATTAAGCTGGATGCATGTTTATAGTCCCTTGGGAATTATTTCTGAAGGCCACATTCTCCCAATACTGTGTTTTCTGTGTTTATCATTAAATATCTAAAGCAAAATGTAACAAACGGATAGAAGATCCATTTTGAATGGCAGTCGTGTCCAAAATATGTAAACTGAGAAAATCACAGAATGACCAGGTTGGAAAAGACCTTTAAGATCATAGAGCCCAACATCCCTGTCCTCTCCTAAACCACATCCCTGAGCACCTCCTCTCCCCATCTGTTAAATCCACCCAGGGATGGGGCCTCCCCCACCTCCCTGGGCAGCCTGTTCCACACCCCAGCCGCTCTTTGGGGGAAGAATTTCTTGCGACATCTCATCTGAACCTGCCCTGGCACAGCTTGAGGCCATTCCCCTTGTCCTGTCACCTGTCACTTGGCTGAAAAGACCATCGCCCACCTCTCTACAACCTTCTTTCACTGCCTAAAATATGTTCCCTCAGCCTCCTTTTTTCCAGACTGGAAAGTGCTGCTGGTTTTAATCAACAAATGAAACATAAAGGTATATTTCAATTGTATCAGGAGTTTGTAGTCAAGTGATTTGAAAGATTCCCAAATTCTGAACATGTCCAGCTCATGTGCAGCCATAGATAAACATAATTAGTAAGACAGAAGAGATTTTCCTTTTGCAGTGCTCTCAGAACCAGCTGAAGCATCTCTAATGATGTATTACTCCAAAGTGCAGATCAGAAAAACAACAACGAACAAATCGTTGTCAGAGCAGAGACTTAGATATTAAAACCATAACTCAGCCACAGAGTTGACAGATTAAGATGTGACAATGAAGCTGTGCCCCCATTAGCATGTAACAGAAGCTGTTATGTGTGTTTAAATGTCCTCAGCCTGAATCCAATCACTTGTTCTTACAACAGGGTCTTACTATCATTTTGGTAAATTTTAGCAGCATTGGGGAACATCAAACATAAGAGCAGGCTTGTGGATAATACAAAAAAAAAAATCTAGATAAGGTGACCTTGATCTAGGCTGGTATAATCCTAGGAGTTATAGGTGCTTTATTAAAAGCTTAAAGCTGTTATTTAAACTTTATTCTCTTCTCTCCACAAATAAATGAAATATTGACAAAATCTCCTTAGTTGGCTGGTGCGATGTGCAAGCTGACCTGTGTCTGTATCACTGGCTGCCTTCTGGCAGAGGCCACGCTTGCCTGTGGGTCTGTTGGCTGCAGGACTGATCTGGGCAGCACTGCTCAGTTGGTGACAGGTCAGAGGTGTTTTTCACTTGGGCTGTTTTGCAGTGATCACAAATGTTTTCCAATCTAGGCAGATCCAAAGTAAAATTTGTGTCATCTACAAATTGCTTCTGCAATCCATTTTCTGACTTCCCATAGCAGCTCTTAGTGCAGTTCTGTAGGCTAGTGAAATGCAAATTTACCTGTATAGCAGGCAGTGGCAGGTAACTTTAAAGGAATGATGTAATACAAAACCTTGCTTAGTTGCAGAGTCCCTCAAGCTCTGTCTTGGGTTCCTTTTCTTCTACTTTTGTCAAATTACCAGTCAGCTTGGAATAGATTTGCATTTTTATGCTGGCCAATCTCAGTACTGTTTCTCAGCTCTTAGGAAAGTCATCTATTTTCATAGAGAAGAGAAGCCACAGCAGTGTTTCCTGCTGTTACTACATTGCACTTATCTTAAGCTCCATACAGGACTAAAAGCAGATAACAAAGTTACACTACTAAAATGTGGTTTAGGTTTTAAACCCCTCTTTTGCTTTCCCCTAACCACAGCCAAGAAGCAGATGTCACCTTGTTCGCAGAAGTGTCCTGGGCTGGCTGTTGGTCATCAACACTGTGCAGAGCATGAAGTGCTCATTATTTAGATTTGTAATGAAACAGAGGGTCAGGAACCTCAGGTGTGTCTGTGCTGCAGTCATAGGTGTGATCTCATGTGAAAACATCCACTAGAGCTTGTGACACTGACTGCCAAGAGGTGCAGCGAGAAAGGACTCATGACAGGCTGAACCAGGCTATATGGGCCAGTCTTTGGGCTAAAAGAGGCAGCTGACTTAGGGCCAGCAAGACTGTTAAGTAGATTAATGTAGCAGCACAAGGTCTTGAAGAGTAGCACATCCAAAGTGACCTGATTTACAGAGCTGTGGATTGTGCTAGGGAAATGAATTTCCCCACTTAAAGAAAAAGCAGTAACAGACAACAATTTACAACACTGCCCTCTTTCCTCCTCATCCTAGCCTTTACTGACCAGACATCTCTACATCTTCTGTAATTTCTCTGTAAGAATGTGAGAAATACCAAGTTTGAGGGTGTTTGAAAGCCAGGATTGGTTCTGATCTGTGTTTTTCAGCATGCTAAAGTAAAACCCTAGATCTGAACAATCCCATGTTTTGTCATATCTGAATGTTAATGCTGAGACTTGTATCCATGTGTGTTTATTACTATAACATATTAACAATTGTTAAATTGTAAGCATCCCTTCTACTGCTGATGCATACCTAGTGTGAAGGAAACCAGGAGCTTCATCAGAAAATGTTCCTGAAGCTTTAAGCTTATTGATTCCCAACCAGAAGCATTAAAGTTTGTTAGATTAAAAGCTGCTGTTGTGCCTTCTCTCTGTGTGCTCCATCTCTGCCTGTCTGTAGATGGATGTTCAAAAGAGTTGGTGTTAATTGTACGCAGTCAAGTATGCATTTGAGACTTCAATTGCTTCTTTTAGGTAAAGCCCCCTCATTCTGTACTTCACAGTCACTGGAAAACAATAAAGAACTGAAGATGTAACATTTAGTCCTTGAAAATGTGCTTTGCAATCCTAGTTAACTATTTTATTGTCTAAATCTTCTTAATCCTTTTAAATTCCACCAGAAGATACCGCGTTAATGAGTGCAATTTATCAAAAAGATAACAAAGTTTTAGCATGGAGCTGGCCTTTGACCTGTGTGTACTGCAACTTCAACATCCAACAACACAAGAACAAGAACACACAAGTGGTTGGGGTATAGGTGAAATATCAGGAATCTTTGGTGAACCAATCCAGTGTACATGAAACCATTTTGGTGTGGTCCAGCCACTGGGTAGGCACACACAGCCAGCTCCCTAACTCACTAGAAAAGCTGCAACTTGCTCAACTACTGTAACTTGGTGGTGTTGCTGAGCTTGCTGTGATTTGGACAAAGCTTCTCATCACAAATGCTGAGACATCACTTTAAATTATCTGAATGTTGAAACCCAGCAATCCAGGCAAACTGTGCAACAGAGGAGGATCGTGTGGAGCATCCCATGTTAGATGCCTAATTGCATCCTGCCTGGAGCAGCAGCACTATTGGGTGATGCGAAGTGGGGAAAGCAGTACCTCTGTGTCTCCAGCCCTAACAGCCACTTTCCCTTCCCACCCACCTTTCCACATGTCAGAGATCTCATCTTTGTCATCTGCTCTGAATCGAGTTCATATCCTGTTGTGGAGACAGCCAAGAAATGCAGAGCTGCTCAAACTCTTCACTGTGGAAGGTTTTCATGAGGTTTTACCGAGGGATTTAGAATTACTTTGCTTTGAAGTGTTAATAAGTTAAACTGCCTGTCAGTATTCATGGGTGGTGATTTGCCTGAACGGGAGTAGATGCAGAAAAAAAACAGCTTCCCTAGAGTCACGTAGGTAGTAGTAGGCAGAAGTAGGAGCTGGATTGTCAAACTTCATTTTGGCATTTGCTCCTGTTGCACTATGCAAATTAAGAACATGTTATTTATGTATGATGAGGAGGGACATCTGTCAAATTAGATGGTCTCAACAGTGATTTAATTTAGAGCACTCTTTGGACAGAAACAGCTCATTACTTGGTGCTAAAGACTTAACACACAAATGGTGTGTGTACACACACAAGGATGTGATACTCAGGCTAGTAGGTAACATGTTGGAGCCCACAGCTAGGGTATTCTCTGCTTCCCTTCATTCTCTTGGAGTGGAGCTCACTTCTGCTGGACCATGTTCATTTTCCAAAGAAGCTGTGGCAGATTTACTCTGTTTTCATGTCTGTTCTCTGTAATATGGCTGAGAGAGCTGATTTGTTTTGTGTCTTTCCTTTTGGTATATGGAAGGATGCTCTAATTGTTGAGGTAGATTACACATAAGTAGAACTATCAGTGTTATAAAAGCAGTCAGAGAATGACTGCCCCACATCTGGAATTGACATCAAAAATGTAAGCAGTAAAATCCAAGCCCCTTTTCTTTGCATAACAACAGGGAAATTGAGACCACTCCCTGCTGACCAGTGGAAAAAGAGACAGACCTATAGCTACATTTCTTATGTTGGGAAGGAATGATGAGCACCACATATTCCTCAGGTTGGAAGTCCTGCAGCTTGGGAGCTCTATAATTCTATTAGCATTTTAGATGAACTCTGGAGCTTTTACAGATTTGCATTCCTGCATGCAAACACTTGCACATAAATGCTAAAATATCTCCTATTTTCAGCACCAGAGATAACCTCCAGTAAGCAAAGCACTAGGGAACAGAGGCACCACTTAGAATAGATTAAATTCCAGCCACAAAGAAACATCATTTGGATTTTTCTTACAGGAGACACTATGCTCTGTTTCTTCAAACCCCAGAGTATGAATAAAAACTTAAATTATTGAGGCAAATAGCTTTGGGAGTTATAAATAAGGATTAGACGATTATACGAATAAGAATAGGTAGAATAAAAAGAGAAGGGCTATCAAGTTGCCTGCATCTGCTTATACATTCATCACCAGTATAAAAGTCAGGTAAAATCCCATAAGCATTGTCATCAGGGAGCAGATCTCTGCATGAACAGCACTGTCTCTTGCAGAAGTGACTTTGGGGGTATCTCTAGGTTGCTAAGGAGAGAGGTTTTAAAGAGGCCTTGTTTTCCAGGAGGTGGTTGTTTTGCTCTTTCTGACACTCAGACTCCTTTGTTATTACGTGAAAAGATGATGCCTTAAATAGCTAAATGCTTTTGGATACCTGTTTCCTGTGAAACTAGAAGTATCTTGCTAATCATCTGGGACTGATCTGAGCTCAGAATAGATTTTCTTACTCGTTACATATCAAGTTCTATTATGTGTATAGTGATTGTGCCCTAGCACCGGTGGGAAAGGGAGCCTGGACCCCTTCAGTCAGTCCATGCAAATGTCACTTGCTACATAATCTGCAGGACAGGGGCAATGGCCACAATTTGGACCACAGAGTTCCACACTGATGTGACAAAGAACTTCAGGGTGAGGGTGACAGAGCACTGGAACAGGCTGCCCAGGGTGTTGTGGAGTCTCCTTCTCTGGAGATGTTCAAGCCCTGTCTGGACACCGACCTGTGTGACCTGCTCTAGGGAACCTGCTTTGGCAGGGGGTTGGACTCAGTGACCTCTGGAGGCCCCTTCCAACCCCTACAGTTCTGTGATTCTGTGAAGTTGTCTAAAGAAAAATCTCGTAGACAGATTTAAACAGAAAGCAAAAGAACTGGAGCCTATTTCTGTGACAGGTTTCCTCTTTAGACTTACCCTAAGTGCCTAGCTTAGAGAATTGTCAAGCTGCTCTTCTGACATGGACAAAGGCTATAGAATCTCTGAGGACTGCTCACAGTAGGTGAGTCTTAGATCACCTCTAGAAGTTACTGTCTTTGCATTGACCCTTGAAAACACCAAAGCCATCCAAATATTTAACTGAGGATGTAGTTCATCAGTTCACAGGGTTTGGTAGCTCTGCTTGCTCTCATGGTTCCCCTTTCCTCAGGTCTGACTGCTTTTCCCAGCTCTGCTCTCCCTCTTAGTTGTGCCAGCCCAGCCCTCTGTGGGACTGTGCTGGAATATGTCTCAGGTGCTTTTTAGGCTGTTACACAAATGTGTCTGGTGTCATACAGTCCTCTTCCTCTTCAGATCAACAGCTTATATTGACACAAATTTGTAGCTCTCTAGACACTTCACAGCTGTCAGCAGTGTGTCCAGTGAGATCCTAATAATGCAAAAATAGTCTCCTTCTTCCTAAAGTAAGGTTATTTTCTCAAGAAATGGGATTCGTTTCCATTAGCTTATGTCACCACAGGATTCCTGACACACAGATGAACAATTTTGATTCTTTCATGTAGAAAGAAATAATGTGCATAGACACTCAAGTGAGAACGACCTCGTTCCCTGTGTGTTTTCTGAATTGATGTCCACTGAGAAGATTAACCAAGAAGAATGGCTCTAGATAAAACTTTATCTGAATTATCAACAAAGACTTTCTCACTCTTTCTCTCATTTCATAGACCATTGACCAATATTCCCATGCAACCATCTTTTAATAGAAAAGGAAGATTTCCTCCTAGGCAAGGGGGATATAAATGAAAAGACGACTTGTTTGGACAGATCATCTGGAGCAAGGAAATCAGTTCAGAATGTTTATTCAGCAGAAGCAGCGGAGAAATTTATGACAAAAAATTACTTATAACCCAGAAGACAAATCACACCTTGTTTGGCAAAACACTTCTTACATACAGGCCCTCTGCTTTTAATTTTTGTGGTTGTGGCACTGAAATAAATGCTTTCTTTTATAATAGCCTACACTGTTGTTGTCACCTAAGGAAACTTCTGAATATATCAGTGTTGCTGAATGGGTATCTTTGGTCCTGAATTCTTCTGTGTATGCAGTCATGTATGATTTATACCTGAATAATATATGCTAAGTATCTAATTGATCAGTGCATCCTGTAACAGTGAGACTGCCTCTCACCAGCTGTGGGGTACCTATGGCAGGTACTGCTGGAATTTTCCCTTTCCTTTAGAATCTTTCCAGCACTCATCACAACAAGCTGTTGTAAGTGGTTAGCTTAGCACTGCATTGACATTTTTCTCCAAAACAAGTGTAGAGGGAAGGCATAAGCCATGGTTAAATGGAACAACTTCTGCCTGTAGAAACGGACACTGAGCATGTAGGGGATTTGGACCCCGAGCTGCGATCGGCCCCAGGTGAGGTCTACTGAAAGCACTCTGCAGTCTTCTGTGATGGCTGCTGTAAATAGAGCCACATAAAACCAGCCATCCATATTATTAGGCATACATCAGTGTGATCTTACTGCTCTCTACATCCCCATCACTTTGCAAATGAGAGGATAGCTCTATATAATCTATCTTCAGTTTTACCATGACATCCTACAGTGTTTTACCTGAGCAAAAATGAATCATTTAATACTCTGTCATAGTTAAGGCCCTGCCAGGGTTGTACTAGGGTGACATTAAAAAGGAATTTTAAACAAAAACCTGCTACATACTGTTTGGGTAGGAAGGAGAGATGTAGAACAGTGAGCAAGTGGATATAGAGGCAGACTGTCTCTAGGTGACAGCTGCCTGTAACACTGAGATTCAGATTCATCTGGAAAGTTCTGTGACTTGTTTAAATGGTGTTTGGTAGGATCTGGTTTTGTATTTCATCTTGTGTTGGGTCATTAAGCCACAGAAGTCTTCTGTTGCTCTCCAGGAGCTACAGGCTGGGGCCTGGCCACAGTGCTTTGTGTTTCAATAATCATAGAATCACAGAATCATTCTGGTTGGAAAAGACCTTTAAGATCACTGAGTCCAGTCACTAGCCTGGCACTGCCAAGCCTGCCCCCCAACCTGTTGTCCCCAAGCCCCACATCTACACAGTTTCTAAATCCCCCCAAGGATGGGGCCTCCACCACTGTCCTGGACAGCCTGGTCCAGTGCTGGGCAGCCCTTTGGGGAAATAAATTGTTCCTAACATCCAATCTAAGATATAATAAAAGATAATTTTCAAATACCTATACTTTTAAGTATTTTTCAACAAAACAAATGACTGCATAATTTTTTAGGTGATACAGGGCTTTTCACTTGGGCATAAATTTGGAATTGCAGCAGCATTGACTCTTTTGAAATTGGTGGGATGTCCAGAAAGGTAAAGGGAGATGCATCTAGTCCAGTAACTGAAAAAAAAAACCCAATAAAAATGAGGGAGCAGGGGTGTCATTCATCCCTGCTGCTTCAGGGAGACCACACAGGTAGGGTGGGAGGGGAACTGGGTTGAGAAGCAAGAAGAATAGAGGTAAAACCCTGGAGATGTCACCCAGCAGAGACCAATGATCCCCTGGGTGGATCAAGAAATCCAAAGGACATAAGACTAGAATCACAGTGCAGTGATGCAGTTATTTCTAGATTTATCTAGTAAGGATTTAGAATCAAGAACTTCCTGCAACAGTATCTGCATATGACAGAACATGTAACCATGTGGTTTTAGAGCAAGAAGGAGGTCTGTGTTGCACTGGTGGGCAGCTGGAGTGGAGTCTGAACTGAGAAATGAGTCTGCTAGCTTGAGTGAAAATCAGACAGTTGTCAGGAACAACAAAAAGAAATCATACTATGAGTTATGTAGACAAAACTACTTGGTAAGGAATTTTGTCATCCCTAGCTGAATGAGGCTGTGTTCATACAGGCACAGAAAATAACTTTTCCTGAATTAATGTTTTCAACAGTACATCTGGTTTTGCCTGCACATGAAGTACTATCCAATTGATCTAATTGAGAAAGAAGTTCCAAGGATATTGTCCATCCACCACCTTTCTAAGTGGTGCTCCAGGTTGCATGACTGATGGTAGTTTGGATTGCAGCTGGTTCGTTTCCAGATCTGAGTTTTATTGGTTATTTTGGCCAGACTTGGCTTTGTAAGAAAGGTGGTAAGAAAGTTTTGAAGGTGCTGTCTCACAGCCAGGGTGCAGTTTTGTGTTAACTTCATGATTGCAGATGTCAGTCTTACAGCCAGAGCACACTGACCTACAGCATATAAAACACTGATGGGATATTTAATTCATGTATTTGAGATGAACTGTGGGATAAACCTCAGATTGATGCTATGATTAATTTGGATGAATGCATATGTTTGTCCTTGCAATCACATCTGTTCTCTCCTGGAAGGAATCATAAGCATCCATCTGTTTATTGTAATAGCTTCCAGTCTGTGGATGTGAGAGTCTATTTTACTGAATGTCAGGGCCTGTTCTGGTGACCCAGGAGATTCAGAAGGTGTGAGATCTGAAGACCCTTGGAATTCCAGGAGCTATATTAAGCAGAATAGATGCATACTGTCATTTCAAAGCTACATTTGGATACTTTGAAAACCATATCATAATTGGAACAATAGAAAAAGAAGACATTTAAGAAGAGAATTCCATAACCTGTAAAAAACTACTGCTCGGTAACACAGATGCTGTCTGTGGTGTGACTGGAGAGATGCTGCACAGCCTGCTCCTCCCTTTCCCCCTGACAGCTGCCTCCAGAGTGCCTTCTCAGTTCCTGAATACACATGGATTACACTGTTTTGCTCTATCATATGTTACCAAAGCTCCGTTCCTGTGTGACCTACTCTAGGTGATCCTGCTCTGGCAGGGGTTTGGACTAGATGATCTTTCAAGTTCCCTTCACACCCCTGATATTCTGTGATTCCCTTGGCTGCTAGTGCTGAGTTGATACCTCCAGCACATCAATGGAGAGACTGACTGTCCTGTAATTACCCAGGCCCTCCTTCTTGCCCTTTTTGAAGGCCAGAGTGACACTGGCTGACCTCCAGTCCTCAGGTACCTCTCCTGTTTTCTAAGACCTGCCAAAGATGATAGAGCAGCTCAGCAATCACCTCCACCAGCTCCCTCAGCACACCTGGATGCATCCCATCAGGGCCCATGGAGTTGTGCACACTGATCCCACCTAGATGCTCCCAGACCACCTCCTCCTCAACCAGAGGGGGTTTTAGCACTTCTTAGGAGATCAAAAGCTCTGCTGGCATGTGGAACAAACCACTCAACTAGTGCAAGCTCCCTGATTCAGGTCTGTTTCAAAAACAAAACGAAAAACAAAAAGCATAACAACTTTGCCTCAGCAGATTTTTATGACATATCTGGTATAATTTATCTTTACAGAGCTGGCAGAAATCTAAGGTAAACCACAAAGGCCACATAAACATCATAGCACACGCTTTGGCTAGTTTGATAAAACATGTAATCATATTGCCCTGCGTAATTCAATCAGATTTATACTGCCAGATTGCCTAGTACTTCATGTAGCTAACATTAAAGTCAAACTGCAGCCTCCAGGACTAGATAGTATTGTCTGAATAAAGGATGTGTTGCCAGCAACTATGTTAAGGGCCACTCAAGGCGAGTTTCATACACAATATCTGATTTGGGAGGCTCTGAAAACACCCGCTTTGAGACATCTGCGGGCTGACTTGCAGGAGCACAGAACATCATCTGCTCCTGCTGTAACAAGGGGTCTTCAGTGCATCTGAAACTGAGTTTGCAGGTTTTCGAGTTGGACAACCCAAAGTGTCAAATGCCCCTCTGCTCTGCTCTTGTGGACCCTGCCTGCAACGCTGTGTCCAGCTTTGGGGTCCCCAGTGGAGGAAAGACATGGAGATGTTGGTCTCTCCTCCCCAGTAACAGGTGACAGAACTAGAAGTAATGGCCTCAAGTTGCACCAGGGAAAATTAAGGTTGGATATTAGGAAGAACTTCTGTACTGAGAGAGTCATCAAGCACTGGAACAGTCTACCCAGGGAGGTGGTTGAGTCCCCATCTCTTGAGGTGTTTAACAGACGGGGAGATGCGGTGCTTGAGGACATGGTCTAAGGGTAGACTTGGTGGCGGTAGGTTAATGGTTGGACTGGATGATCTTAGGGGTCTTTTCCAGCTTTAACAATTCTATGATTCTATGATTCTATGATTCTATGATTCTATGTTGGGACGAGTCTTGAGGAGGCCATCGTGATGACCAGGGGGCTGGAGCACCTCTCCTCTGAAGACAGGCTGCAGGAGTGTGGCTCACTCAGCCTGGGGCAGAGATGGCTGCAGGGAGATCTAATTACAGCCCACCAAAACTTCAAGGGGTCCTACAGGGGACTAGGGGAGGCTCTCTTCACCAGGGACAGGACAAGGGGCAATGGCTTCAAGCTGGAAGAGGGCAGGGCTAGGTCAGACCTTAGGAAGAAACCCTTTACTCTGAGGGTGGGGAGGTGCTGGCACAGGCTGCCCAGAGGGGTTGTGGAAGCCCCATCCCTGGAGGTGTTCAAGGCCAGGTTGGATGGGGCTTTGGGCACCCTGGTCTAGTGAAGATGTCCGTTCCAACCCAAAGCACTCTGTTTATTCAAAAAATATTAGTGGGCTGCTCTAGAACAATTAGCCCTTAATCTCTCTGCTTTGATCTCCCTGTCCATTAATCATAGAGACCTGCAGACAAGTTAACAGCTCCCTCCCCCCAGAATGTCAGATTTGTCTCTTCCACCTGGCTCCCAGTTTTCATGAACGCCTTTGACAGGCATAATCACACAGTGTTGTGATCTGTTTCTCTCTATGCCAAGTAGAGCAGATGGGCATTGAGTGAGGAAGAGGAGCCACTGAGGTCTTCACTGAACTCATTAAAGTGAGCTGATGAGCCAGTGCAGCAGTGATTCATGCACTGGCATAAGAGAAAATCTGGTCATCTAAGCCCTAAGAACATTGGATTCCTTTTATAGCACTTTTGTATCATAAATATTGGCAGCTGCCTTCATTGGTACTCGTGAGGAATTCTGCTCGCCTTGAAAATCTTTGCAGGCTGCTGTATTTATGGGAGGATTCTGAGGCATATTCTTCTGTATATCGCCTCTTGCTCTCTCACCTTCCTTCCTTTTCATCACTGCACTTGCATGGCAGATGAGAAAGATGTGTCTTCAGGTAAAAGATGAATTTGATAGTGAGAGGATGTGAATGAAATACACAGAGAAATTAAGGAAATGTTGGTTTAACATGGTTAATTGAAAATTGTTCCTAAAACCATCCCCAGAGCAGAAAAATGTTTTTGCTTTTATCTACAGATTAAAAGACACTGAAATAAATGTAGCAATTTTATTTTTCTATCTGTGAGGCAAGGAGATTTCACTGGAAATAACATGAATTGGTTTCTAAATCAGCTTTTCCTTTGATCTTCATTTGTCTCCCAGCCTCTGGTATGACAAGATCACAGCAGTGGGTGATAGAAAGATTCTGGAGTCATTTTTTTTTTAATGATTAGGCCAAGACCTTATGCAAAGAGCCTCGTGTTCTTCCAGTGGAAATATGTACAGTGTTTGTGCAGCCAGCTCAAAGTCCTTCCTGAAATGTGATATTCACAGGCAGGAGATGAGGGGAGAGAAAGAAAAAAAAACCTTCATTTGATAAACCTGATTGCTGGGAAGATGCAATCAGTGAAAGAAGGGCTCAGCTACTCAACACAGCACAGTCTATAATCCCAAGGGAAGTTACATATTGGTTACTAGTCAAGTCCCCATTCCTAATCTCCCCCAGTAGATTTTTGAATCTATTGATCAAGCCACACATATATGATATGTGAGCTGAAAGTGACAAGGGGTGATCGTTTTAAACTAGAGCCAGGCAGGTTTAGCTGAGACATTAGGAAGAAGGTCTTCATTCTGAGGGTGAGACACTTCAGGGTGGTGAGACACTGGCCCAGGTTGCCCAGAGAGGTAGTTGAGGCCCCATCCCTGGAGACATTCAAGGTCAGGCTTCATGGGGCTCTGAGCAACCTGATCTAGTGAAGATGTCCCTGCTCACTGCAGGGGTGGGACTAGATGGGCTCTGAAGGTCCCTTCCAACCGAATGCATTCTAGGATTCTATGAAACCTTACAGACTGGAAGTTCCTACAAGTTTCACAAAAAACAGTATCCAGTTGGAAGAGAGAAATCCTGTTAATACTTCTGTAGGACTCATGTGCTCTGACACTCTATAGGACAGTGAGCTGTGATGAATGGCTGAACCTTAAGAAAGCTTCTCTCATTTTTCACCCTATTAGGCATCAGAGCATATAATCATGAGGCAACTCTGGAGGAAGCCAAGCTTCATTAATTTCTGCTGCTGACAGAACTCCTTAACAGTGTTTTTCTTATACTGTGAGAAGAACCATTGCATTTTCCTCACAAGCACATGACCATAAACTTGAATCCTTAACGTTAATCCTTAAAGAAGCAAAGCAAAAAAATGGATTAAAATAAGATCCCCATTAGAAGGAGAAAAACTTATGTGGCCCTTATGACCATTTTTAATGAGCAGAACCCAGATGGGTTTTTGCAGAGGGAGTCCTCTGAAATTAAAAATGTGATGCAGAAGAATCCCAGGCATGCAGGTTATGCTGCAAGTTGGCTGCATCATATATACTGCCAAGCACAGAACTGAATCCCAATTTCCCCAACCTCAACATGCATGTGGATCAGTTATCCTCTTGACTGGTGAGCTCAGAGAAGTTAGGAAATTCAGCTGCAGTCCATAAAAGTAATAAAGAGTTATACATCTGTTCCTGCCTGCTTTATGCCAGACTTTCTCTGGCATTTCTATGTTATTCAAAATCATGATGCTGTCTGAGTGTCCTAGCAAGCAGTCCTATTCCCTTATGGAGATTTAGGAAGAAAATATCTTCTGCTTCTGTTCCAGAGCTTGATTTGTGCTTAGAAGTAACTGTACTGGTACGAAGCGTTTGTTTGTCAGTACAACTACAGCTGTAGCAGAAGTGCTCTGTCAGTTCAGAGGAGCAGCATGCCTGTGCTTGTAAGATGCTGACACTGCCTGAGCACTTGTGGTCCAGGACCTGGTCCTGTACAGTGCCAACTGGAGTGAGGTCCTGGATCCAGAATCAAATTTCTGAGCTCTGACAGAACAAGCAGGAGTAAACTGTAAAGATGGATGGGATTCTGCATTTCAGCTTCTGAAAACTTGCTTGCCAAACTCATTGTCACCTCATTCTTCCCAAATTTTGCCTGGCAAAACAAAAAGACTAGCAAACATCCCATATTTTAATTTATACTGAGACATGTCATTCATTCATTTCTTAAAGCAATAGTCTTCATTCTTTGAACAAGAAGGGACTGAAATAACAAGCGTTGAAATGGGAGACAAACACAGACAGTGATGAGCTGGGCTTTAATCCTTGTTGTAAACCAGTATCAGGGAAGAAGTACCCTTCTTAAGCATGACAGACCTCTCTCCTGGCCCCCAGCAAGCCATTCCCATTTCTGAGAAACAGGAGAACTATGAGGACATCTTCTGTCAGTAAAATAGTGACTGTTAAGGGCTTTAGAGGAAAAAAAAAATATAAAAGTATTCCAGTAAATTCCATGTGCCAGGTCCAAGCTTGCAGGCAGCCATCAAATATATAGGCAAGCAGCTCCAGGCCACGTTTCCTAGGAAAGGAAGAGCATCTTTGGTTTGATGCCTCATCCACACCCAGGCCTGCTGGGATGCCATCCTCTATTCCTGCCTAAGCAGTGGCTTCCTGACTTCTCAACACGATGAGCTTTGGACCTCAGCAGCGGCTCCTGCTCTAGCCGTCACGCAGCTAAGGGAAGGGGGGAAGCTGGCAGCCCTTCCTACAGATTGAAACCTCCCTTGGAGCTCAAGAGAGCTTCTTTAATTTCAAAACCAAACAGAAAGTGTGGTGGCTAGAGTGCACACTTACAGATACATGGTGCATCTCTCAGAGGCCCTAGAGAGTAGGGAGGAGCATGTAAGGATCTTTTTTTTTTCCTGAGGCAGGCACAGATTTACTGGAAACAAGATGTCACACTCCTCTGCCCTCCTCCATGTTTGTGAGGTCTGGTGGAGCAGCATGTTCATTTTCATGCCAGATGCTGTGGCAGTGCCCCTGCAAACACACACATCCATCCAGTCAGGGCTGTGTCCGTTCCTCCCCACCCCAACTCGTTGCACTGAAACATTTACAGTCTCATTTTATCATGTGAACCTCATGCATTTGTATCAAGGCACCAGGGTTCCAGGAGGTACTACCCAGCCTGTGGGGCTTTGTTTAGGCACTGCCCTTTCTACTGTATTAGATCTCATGTAACAGAATGTGGAGGCATAAAGACAAGCAAAACTGTTTCAAAGCAATAGAAAGAGACCATTTTCCACTACAACAGTGAAGTGGCATTGTAACTACCTTCACTTTCTCCTAGGAAGGACCTAAGGAAATAGTTGAACTTCCATATGAGGAATGCTTCTCCTGGCTTTGAGACTCTGCAGAAAAGTGTAGGTTTGATGGGCTTTTTTGCATTCTGACAATTTGTGATCCATCTGCCAGAATACCTGGTGCTGAAGAATAGCAAATCAGCACAGCTCTGCTTGAAGGATAGAGGGGGTTCTTCAGTTCAGAGCTGAATTGACTTGATTGGAATGAATTGTTGCAGATCTTTGGGAAACCCTCCCTAGAAACACAATAAAACCCCCTAACAGTCAACTCTGGGTTTACATTTAAAGAACTAGCCACACTGAATAAAAGCACATCTGTCACTTAATGCATGGCAAATATCAACCATTATTCTTAACCAAAGAAATTCATTATGCTGTTAATACCAACAGTGCATTCATCTAAGTTACAGAGGTGGGTTTGCTGGAATCTCTTCACAGTTCTGCCTTGGAATAGGTGAGAGACCTTGAACAACTTCTCTGTAAAGAGATGCTTCCCTGTTCAGAAAAGGGATTTGCTTTTTATTCAGTGCTTGAAAAAACGTGGCTTTATAGCATGAGAAGTAAAAGCTCTTTAAATTGCTTTGTTTCTTGTTTTCTAGTAGCACAGAGTGGATTGATCAACACTGAGTATTGATTCAGAGCAAAACAAGGAGTGAAACAGGAATATTGTGGGGACTCAGTTATATGCAATATAGACACCTGCCCTGTTTTTAAACTGATGTGGTTAAATGTGTCCAAAAA
>VXBZ01008629.1:144895-172270 GCA_013399135.1 Heliornis fulica
AAAATGCATATTGGGTTATCTCAGATCAATTAAGAGCAGATTGAAGCTAAAGAAAATTTTAACCACATTTGAAATC
Organism: Heliornis fulica; assembly: GCA_013399135.1. Taxonomy (NCBI): domain Eukaryota; kingdom Metazoa; phylum Chordata; class Aves; order Gruiformes; family Heliornithidae; genus Heliornis; species Heliornis fulica. The sequence continues at coordinate 144,972 of VXBZ01008629.1, forward strand.
AAGTAAGAAACCACAAGGACATCTTGCAACAGCTGTGAGGGCTAGAACTGTCCTCTTTACCTTCTCAGTTTTTTCTTTCCAAATCCCCAAAGAGTACAGAGAGCAATTCACATCCCCAGCCTCACTGCTGAGGCTCCAGGAGCAATGAGAATAAATCACTTCTTAATTAGAAGGGGATGGGATGGGATGGGATGGGATGGGATGGGATGGGGGCATCACTAGGCATCAAAGCAGTACAATAGGTGGTAAGTAGACTATTAGTCTCTGCTAAATACTTTTTCTTTGGTTGGAACAAGGAAAAGCAGTTTAGAGGAGAGAAAAGGGATTTAGCATGAACATATCCCATCTATCTATAAAGATGTGCTAAACTCAGTAGCCAGGCCCCTCCAGTTAGTAAAGGAATAGGATTTACATATAAAATGTGCTGGTTTTTTCCTTAGTGCCCACATGAGTTGATCTAATTTTAATGCAGATGCTGATTGAGACCAAGGTAATCCGGGTTCACAGTGGTACTTCATGGAATATGTCAAGCAAATGGTGCTTTGAAAAAAAGCCTCTCCAGCCCTTGGAGTGCAACAGATTGATCGCTTCTTGTTTTCTCTTGCCATTTTGAGAAGACAAACTGAACCCTTGTAATATTTGACTTGGCTTTGTTGCAGGAAACTTTAGTTCTAACTGTATCAAAAATACAGGGATCAAGAAAATCCAGTTGCTCCCAGTGCCAGATTTGCTGCTGCTCAGTTAAACTCCTTTGCCCTTGTTTTTTTTTCTCCTCTGTGTGCAGAGGAAGGATGCTGACACTGCTGCTCCTTGCCAGACAGCAATGTCAGGCAGCCTTCACAAAACCACTTAGCTTCTGTTCCTTACTTCTGATCAACTTTTTTTCCTTTCAATTCTTTAGGGTTATACATTAACATGTTGACCTCCCCCCTCCTCCATTGTTTATATTAGGAAGGCTATTTCTCTGGTTTCTTATTTAATTTAAAACTTTATCCCGAGGTTGTATCCTGAAGAGCTTTCCATTTCTGTTGGAGTTGACAGGAAGTCTATATACACTTAGAGATTGAGGCTTAAGTGTACTGATTGACAGGTCACAGATCTAGGTGAGAAAATCTATAGTAGACAGCAATCACGATGCAGTAAAAGAGAGGCTAGCTGATAAAACCACCTATTCTCCATTTCTAGTGCCTGATCCTGCTAATCATAAAATATATCTTCCTAACAGCTTCTGTGCAACAGGAGTTGCTCCTGTTTCCCAGAACTAATAGCATCAGTTCGTTTGGCTGTGAAGTGACACAGTTTCACAGAACTTCTGTGAGTTTTGTCGTGATGTACTATCGAAGTGGGACATTTAACCAGATAAATTGCTCCATTCAGCTCCACATTTTCCTAAACCAACTGTGAACCAACAGTTGCTTCATAAAAGAAGCCATTTTCAATGTGCTTTCAGCAATACCAGTTTAAAACCTAACTTCACAAACCAGACTTCCAGCTACAGCTCTGTGTATTGGGCTCAGTAAATCCCAGTGACCTTTCACTGACTGTAACAAGGACACATCTTTTTGAGTTCCATTCAGTATTTCTGGAAGTCTTGATTTATTATTTTTTCAGCACTAATCCAAATGTACAACATGAGTCCCAATATTTTGGAAAGTTTATTTTTATTCATGGGATATTCAGGTTTCACTCTCCTTATTCCAATTTTAAGAGCAGCTGGCCAAGTAAACACAAGTCACAGCCTTGGGTCAGGTAAGTTCTGTGAAATTCCCTATTCCCTCCCATGAAAGGGTCAGGAAGCTTTCCAAATATAGCACCTTGCCCCTAGAAACTAGAGCACCCAGATATATACATGATTAGTGTAAGCGTTACTGCAGGACATGGTGCTCACCAGAATTGAGAGGTAAAGTTCTGAAGTAAAATATCTATAAAGTAGTGTAAGGTCATACATTTCTTCACAAAGTATATTAGTGCCATTAACTTACAGGAAAAGTCTCCAAGCATCTTTATCTTGCCAGTTTTCTGTTTGATAGGCAGTAACATGGGAAAGGCTTTAGCATTTACAACTTAGACACATGAGACTTTTAAGCCTTGGCCCCTGCTCCTGCTGGTAACACCTGTGGAGCCCTTTTAACGTGCCTTCACAGTATAATCACTCGGTTTCTGTGCTGTGAGGGAGTGCTAAAACACTCCAGCAGCGAGGTGTATTTTGACAACTTCTTCCTATCAGTGCCCTGCTGTGAAGGGGATGGCTGCAGTCAGGCAGCATGCATCTTAACTAGGAGCCAAAGCAGACAGGCTTTTCCAGCATATTCTAGGAAGACTGATTGGAGTCTTATTTTGTTCTTACCCCATAATTCTTCATCCATTTTAAATGCCCAGTTATTTAACAAAAGAAAGAAATAAAGACTGCTAAGGCCCCAGAAGAGAGAAAGCAACATGTACCTTGTTTTACCACCTTCCCTAGGATCCGTACCAAACACATTTTACTGAAGTCAGGGCTACAAGTTGCTCCTTCAGAAGCACCAGCAGCTGGTTGTACATCAGGGACAGGTGTCACCAGCAAGCATCACCTTCTACCATCTTGCATCAATTTACTGGTTACAGTGTGTAGATTAAGTACAGCCTTCCCATGCTTTGCAGTCTGTCCAATGTCCACAGGTAGTAACTCCACAGAGGCACCTCCCTCCTAAGCTGTGAGAAGTGACACGGCTACAGAAATTGAAACCAAGTCCTCCAAGGTGTCCCTTAGATCGTGGTATGGCGGCTTGAAAGGGTGGAACTAATTTCTATGGTTTCAGTCATTCATTGAATAGGTGCACAGGCCTCAGAATCTTGTCTTTTTCAATAGCATTCAAATAATACAAGATAAAACCCCCAAAACTTAAAGGAAGTTCTAAACCATCATCTTCAGAGGTGTAAAAAGCCAAAATTGTTTCACACCCCAATAGCACAAACATCTGAAAGTCCTTGTTTCAGCCCCAAAGAGCTTTCTGTGACAATGAAGTATCATCCAGTTCAGGCTCTATGCTGATGTGTTGTCATCTCAGACATGAACTACTGAGTACATCACATGCTCACCCTGAGTTACCCCAAGTGGGGGGGGTGTTAGCACTGTGTCCATAAATTGATCTTTTAAGGAAAGATGCTGGAGCCATGGTTACAGTATGATCCATGGGTATTCCATGGTTAGTGTGTGAAGGGAACAACAGCTGGTAGGTGGAGGACTCAAGAACCAGGCATCTTCAGCCAGCTCAGTAACAGGAAGGGATGGAGCCAGTCAGGCAGATGTTGCTGGTCTGAGGAGCAGTACTGAGTGAGCTTCTGGTGGCACAACCAGAACTGGAGAGGCAAGAAGGAAGGTCAGGTTCTAGTAGCTAAATCTGGACAGGTGCAAATCCACTCTGCTGCCTCTAATCCTGGGATTTCTAGCATTTGCATCAGCAAATTCCAACACAGGCACCACCACCACCAACTACCACAAATACAGACCCGGTGAGAAAGAATAGCAGGTACATGGGCAATGGAAATGGAAGAGTGACATTAGCATGGGCTGGGCTAGGGAATATTTGTTCTCTGTTCCTCGAGACATGTATACACCAGGGAGCAGGCCAGAGACATTTTACTCTTGACTCTTCTCTTGCTCCAGCAAGAAACTGCCATTTGCTATGGCAACCTCACTGGGACCAGTCCACCCTATCTCATCTGCTCTTCCAGTGATGGGCTGTCACAGCTGCTGTTCACTTGTGTGAGATTAGGTAGAGATCCTGACTTGTCACTGAGTTTTATGGTTACTAACTCAACTGGGCTACCTGTGGAGCCTATAGTTTGGGGGCTACAACACCTTTACAAGCAAGAACTGCGTCCACATGCATTAATGGCACTGGGTGGCCACACACGTGTCCCACCAGGGATACAGCCACCACAGAGGTTACCAGACTGCTTTGTTAGCAGCTCACAGGCTTTTCTAAGGGTAGAAGTGGCAGAACAGTCTTGAGTGAAGCCGCAGTTCATTCCCTCTCCCCACCGAAGGGATCAAAGTGTCTCCAGCCCGTACAGCACCCAAGTAAGCTGCCCGCCAGGGTGCGCGATTGCAGCTCTGAGGGGCCGAGAGCCAGAGAGGATGGATGTGGCAGGTAGCACGAAGGGAAGGTGGCCCTGCCACTGCAGCCGGGCACTGGAAGCGGGGGAGCCCGCTGCGGGCCCTGGCAGCAGTCCCCCGCCTGCCCCGGGGGAGCACGGAGAGCCCCCACCTCGACCCCAGCCGCCCGGCCCCCGCTGCCCCCGTCTCTGCGTAAAGACCCCAGGGCCCCAGAGCATGCGCCGCGGCGCTGCCGATGCTCCTGTTTGAAGGGCTTGTCTCTCGGGCCGGGACCTGTCTCTAACCCCCCTCTTTACAGCAACAAAGGACCCGCTGACTGAAAACCATCTGCTCAGCTCCACTTTCCTCGTGTCCCTCCTTCATCCCTCGGAGAGCAGCGCCAGTTCCTGGGGACCCTCATACTTAGGGCTTGTCAGCAGCTGAAGTGTCACAGGTGGGAGGTTGAGGGCCGCATGTGGTGACAAGGGAGAAATAAAATGTCCAGAGCAGAAAGAAAATACAGGGATAGCCAGGTTTTAGTGAGCTCTAATGTGTAATTGGTACAAGATGGTAGCAAGGTAATCTTTACCTCGTTTGACATGGATAATCAGTTGCTTAAGTGCAGAGAAGAAGATTTTAATCTGAATATGTAGAGAAAAAAAATTGACAGCTCTAAATTGATCGAATTTCTGTGTCTGTGGTTGAAAACCCAGAGGCTGAAAATTTGAGAAGGTCTTTGGCACTTCTGCAACCGCTCCACGTTGCACAATCCATGAATGAAAAGCCATGTTTTATGGGACAGAATACCCAGTTTGAGATCTTGGAAGTTTCACTTGGACAGGAAGATCTTACTGTTATAAAGACCCCAGAGCAGCCCAGGAGTGGTAGTGACCTCTTCTTTGAACTAAAAATAAACCCAGAGCATCTGTGGTCTCTCCAGGTGTCCTTACAGCTGTAACAACCAGGGTCCGTGTCTGAAGGACATGGTTAGTCTGTGCTCTACCTAGTGAGGAAGAAGGTTGTTGCTAATTGGACTCTTTGAAAAACAAGAGTTAGGGCAACATCTTTTGGACTAATATCATGGTACCTTGTAGTGGTATTTGCATCTTACCTGAAGACTCCAAGAGCTGTGGGAGAACAGCTCTTACAGCCCCCATAGCTCTTAACAGCCCCCATACATACATGGTTCCCACACGATTATTTAGGAGTGTTGCCGCTGGTTGTAGAGAGAGGCTGCTCAGTGATGCAAACTCTTAGAAACATTCACACAATTGTCTCTCTTGTGATGGTTTTTTGTTTTAGTATTAGATAGCAGTTTGCACATTTTGGCTTTATTAACTAATTCATCTGTTCGATTGAGTTGTGTTTCGATCTGCCACAGACATCAGCACTCATAATCTTTGCCAGTTATGATACCTTTCGTGTATCATTTTTTAACTGGCTTTTTGGCAAACACAGTTAAAGAGATCCTCGGATTCAGGAACCTTAAATGAAACCTCTGCTTAGAACCAGAGACCTTTCCAAGCCTGCTGTCACTGATATATGCATTTTGCCCTCCTGCCGTTCAGCTCTGCGAGTGGAAGGCTGGCTGATTGCACAGGACCTAATTCTACAAATCCACAGGCACAGCCTGGAAAATACTGAGCAGCCCCGACACCCTTTAAAGATAGCCCGAGGGGAGCAGTGTGCTGGCTTGCACTGGGCTCTCAAATCACTTAGGTGATACTTTAAGCCCAAAGGTGTATTTGTTTTAAGGCAAATTCTAGTTTATTCCCACACTCAAACTCAGCACTATGAGGCCAGACTTAATACCAGCTTGTATTATTTGTTGTTGTGAGGAAAAGCTAGCATACAGACTTTTAAGCATGTGCTTAGCACTTTGCCAAGTTCATCTGATAAAATGTACCTCAGTAAAGATAAGGGTATGCAATTATTCCCTCCCATTTGCCACACTAAAGGAGTATAAAGACGCCTGCTAAATCAGGAATTCAAATGCTAAGAGATGCCTGGAGTTGTTCCTTGCATTAACCCTTCGACGATGGATACTTACAGGATTTCTTCTCTGCACACAGAGTAGGAATGCAGTACATGCACACTAGGTATGCAGTAACACACTCTCCACACTACCTCTAATATCATGGACATATTTTCTCCCTTCCTGCACGCTACACTTTACTGTTCCTTTCCTGACTCAGCAGCCACAAACTCTTGGAAACACAATTCGAGGCTTCTGGTCAACGTGTCCATATGTGTGTGGCTGTGTCCCAGGAATGGTGGGGAGGGGGATTTGCTTTCTCATTCCTAATTTCCCACCTGCATTTTGTCAGGGATTCTGTGCCGAGATGGCCACTTAACCGGTGCAGAAGGAGATGAATGTATTGCATATAAAACTTGTATGTGCTTACATAACTTGTGACCCACTTTGATTTCTGAGAGGATAAAAAGGTCTACGTGGATCTATTGAGATGCTTGTTGTGAACTACAAGGGTAAATCAGGAATCCGTTTCTATTCCTCGGGTTCAGTCACTCGCAGCTTTCTTAGTCTTCTTTCACCTGCCGGGTTGAAATTTTTCATGCTTGTTCTTTCCAGCTTTGGGGAAGTCTTCAACAAAAACAATCCAGCCTGTTTTGCATGAGAGGACAGCGATGATGGTTTCCTATTAGTAACAGCAACAAACAATCTTGTTACCTTTTCTGAGTATCCCTGCAGCCAAAACAGCTTGAGCTTTGAATTCACAAGTTACCATGGAAATAGCCCTTAGAGAGAAGTCTTTTTGTCCATGTGAGGGTTGTTTCTCTTATTTAGGGAAATGTATATTCCCCCTGGTGAATTTTATATGCGCAGCAAGATGATTAAAAACCCTGTTATTCTAAGCAGAAAGCACGAACTGGAACCTCCTTGACTTGCAGCTGCCTTCCCCGTAGTACTAGTGGGCAGCGTCGGGGCTTTAGAGTGTTCTCTAGCACTGAAGATTGAACATGGCCACCAGATTGCAGGTATATTCTTGTCATTTCTTAATGCCAAGTGAACATTCGATACAGAAGAAGAAACTAGGGAAGAACTATCCCTCTCTACAGTCTGGTGGTCAGATCCCTGATGCTGCATGTGCTCTCTGAGAAGGAAGGTTTCTGTTTGGCTGCTGAGCATAGGGCAACCCCCTCCCTGATCTCCCTGCTGCCTTTACACACACTGAAAGATGAACACGAGAGAGAAGGAGCTTGTTGAATGTCGAATTGAGAGAGATTCAAAGATGAAGAAAGATCTAATCAAGGAAACAAGGAGCGATCCGAGGCGGTGGGTTAGGGAGAGAGAAGGCGGAGAACATGACTTGGGAGACCAAGTTGTGGTGTGAATGGGGAGCTCAGCAGGAAGACTGAGTCAAGATACCTGGGAAACAGATGCTCTGGAGACCTGGGGAGCTGCCTGCAGTGTCAGGAAGAGAAAACTAGCTGGAGGATTGTGGAGTTCAGCACAAGCAAGAAACCAACTGCTACCAGAGATGGCTGCTTTAAAGCTGCTTAGGGATGTCTGTGCTTGTTCCCACAGATGTAGTCCCCCAATGTCCAAGGAGCTGAGGGGGAGACTGGGCAGAAGACTTGCAGTAGGAGCCAAGACTCAGACTTGGAAGGATTGATGACTGATTTAGAGGGTGGAAGTGGGGTGGAAGAGCCCACTCACTAGGCAGGTTTCGCTGGGAGATTTCTGAGCCCAGACCATGAGCATCACGGGACTGCAAACCAGTCTTGTCTCACACCACCGAGCAGTTCTGTTCTCACCAAGCAGTTGAGGCCTGTTTCTCTACTCACATTAGTGTGATGCATCAGCAGAGAGTTACTCCTGGCACATAGGCCTGTGCTATAATCCTGATCCTGACTCTGAGTAATACAGACAGGTAGCTCCCTACAGAAACTGCTTGCTAACTGAAGATTTGTCCTTTAACGAGTATTGCTTTATTAAGTTATAATTAAGGAAGTGAAGAATGCAGGAAAATAGAAGAGCAATTCAGGTTAGGGCCAGGAGGCCCATGTGGCAAGGTGATGGGTAAGCACACATCTTTCAAAACATGTCAGTGCTGGAGTTGGTTAGGGAGGGGGTGTCAGCCCTGAACCAGGGCCCTGCTGTGGCTGCTCTTCCAGGGTAATGGAAGTACTGCAGAAGAAGTTAATAATTACTCAAAGGTTATCTTGGAGAAAGCTGCAGTATCAACTGTTGTCTGAAGATAGAGATTTAAACCTGGTGTCAGGTTTTCTTTGGTGGTACCAAGGAGTCCTTATGGTATCGAGAAAACAGCTCTCTGTAATGTAGGCTTGTATGAAATACTTTGTCCAGGTTTTAGATAAAAACAGGCTAGAGAATCAATCAGTATCTGTAAAAATGTACTGTGCCACTGCAGGAGAGAACTAGCAGACCTATAAGCTTATTAGTTTAAAGAGGGACTCAACCTCCACATGTTTTATACAGAAGCAGTTACTGCCCATTATGAGCTCATTGGGTGGCCTTAGTGCTCTGTGCTCACGTAAGCTGTGTCCTGCTGATGTGTGGCTTTACTCTGTCAACATGAGTGTAGGTAAGAACGATGCCAGAGCAGGCATGGTGGACCATTAGGACTGGAGGGTGCTGGCATAGGCAGCTCTCAGGCCTGGGGAGGTCCCTGATTTGATTTCTCCTTTTTAGGCAGGTTAGCTTTTTTCTTTTTTAAGTGAGCTACAAATTTAACAGCTTCAATTTCAGAAATGTTCACAAAGCTTCCACAAGTACAAAGAGAAAGAAAAAAGAGACTACAAACATGTTAGTGTTCTGATTTTGAGAGGTGTGTGAAAAAGAAGACACTTCTACCTTTGATCTGTACATACAGTGCAATTACTGTTTATACCTGGGACTCATGGCCCCACGTGATCCACATATAATGACTTGCTCGGTCACAAAATAATCTATATAGAGCCTATACTTTATGTTTTCATTTTCTAGGATGCTACCTCTTTGAGAACAAAACCAAGAAATACTAAAACCAGTCAGTACTGTTCATCGTCCTCAGTAGAGAATGGGGAAGAGGCAACTCACAGCAGTGGATGTAAGACCATTAGTCCTTTTTTGGGGCATTAATTTTTGACAGAACCAGTGATTTCCACAGACTTCAGTAAAAATCCAGGTCTTAAATTTTCCTTGAGTTAGACTTTGACAGCCCTTTTGCTTCTGGAGATTTTCCTTCTCCCAGCTACGCGTCTGTTTTCTCATTCCTGAAGAGCCAGACTCATTTCTGCACTTTTCTACCACAAGAGGTGTCTTTAGAAGAGAAAATTAGGTGTTCATGTGCTCCTGCTGGGCTCCTCCCTCTCCAGTGAACCCCCTCTTGATGTCTCCAAAAAGCTGGACAGTCCAATGGCTCTCCTCACCTAATGGAGCTATTAAAAGTGGTTTCTAGAAAAGAGAATGGCAGAACTTCCTGAGACGGTGATTTACCGAGGTGTACATTTTGAATGGCTGTTCAGCCTGAATGCTCTTGATTGTTCATACACAATAGGCCTGATTTTCAAGAGGGGAAGAGTCCTCTTAGCTTCACCTGGAGTCAGCGGGAGCTGCTGGAGCTCCCTCTGTGTAAAGATCAGGTCCAGGTGATACTGAACAATGCTGCTGTTGCAGATGGAGCCCAAGAATCAAACACAGTAAGAGTTAAACCAGACTTTCATTGCCAACTCAGATCTCAATGAGTTTGGAGTTCAAATAGTCTGGGTATTTAATTTTTTTTTTTTTAGTTAGTTAGTCATAAGGTTTTCTTTTTGAGATGCAGCTGCTTCAGAGTTTAAAGGATTAGAAGCCTGAACTGATGGAAATCTCACAGGAGAACACGGTCTTTAAATCTCCAGCTCTGAATTGGATGAGTATCTGACCCCTTGGGCTCTTATTATTTTCTGTTGCTTTTTCCTAGAGTAGGCATTTTCCAGCTAAGTATAAAATTCTGCTATCAGAGGCTCGCTGCTTATATCAGAGCTGAAGTCAGGTCACTGAGAAGTACCATGACAGCTCGAATCATGCTTCATGAGCTTAACTGAAGGTCTTCACAGGCATTTGGGTTCATCAGAACATGGTCAGGACTTAGCCCTGACAGGTTGTCTGTTAGGCTGAGGAGTAGTGATTTCATTTGTATTACCTAACTGTGAGTAAAGGAAATGTGCAAGGTGCTGGATGAAATAATACAGACATAGCTTCTACCCTAAGTTGCTACCAGGCTTTGTGTGAGTCACTCTGATGGAGATGTGAGGTGAGGTGGGCTTACTTGTGAGCTGCAGTTGCTGGTGTGGAGCAAGCCAGCACAGCAGAGCGTGCCTTCGAGGAGGAGCTGGCTTTACATGGGCCTTCTCTCAAGGCTTAACACTTTGGAAGCTTTCTGTGGGCTAGCAGGGAACTGGAACAAACATTTTCGTAGCAGTTGAGTGATGGTGGAAAAGGCGAAGGCTAGTTGTGAAGATTTTGGGAGCTGGTTGAGGAAAAGGCTGTGAAGATGGTGAAAATAAAGAAAAGAAGCTTATGCTTGATGGGAAGACTCAAAGAGAGGGGCAAGCAGACAGAATAGGGTTATATTTATCAAGGTGATAACCATAACAATATGTTGAAAGTCTGGCAGTCCTTCTCCTAAGAACACTTGAAACTCACAAAACTAAGACAAGAAAATTACTGGATAATTTCATGCAGGAATATGTCCTTCACAGTTATATTAAGGAGAAAAGATGGGATAAAGTAGAAGCCTTTCTAAATTGCTTTCCTTTTAAAATTTCTATGGGAGCAAGGCAGTGTAGCAAGTGGAGGTTTGGGCCCCTATAACCATAAGTTCCAGATTTTCAGTCTGTCCCAGAGACAGGACAGACACACAGAAAATCAGCAAGGAGACAATCCTTGTGCAAACACCACATCACCTAAGGGTTTTAGAAGACCATTAAGGTGCATTACCTCCAACAGGTCAGCCCCAGTGCTGTGCTGAGGCTGCAGGTGCTGTATTGGGGATAAAAGTAAGCAGTGATGCAGATGAGCATTGCAAAACTCATTCTTCTGTTTCTTGGTATAACTCTTCCTAGTGCTTTTCTGGTTAGTGCTTGTTTCTTTCCTGAAATTACTTTGATGTCTCTAGTGATTGTCTCTCTTGACACTTTCTTACATCCTGCAGACACAAGTTGCCATCTGCTTGGCAGTTCTGCAATTGCTCTGACACTTGAGAGGAACCTTATAAGCCATCAGTCACTTACCGCAGCTTTGAATTTGCTGGCAGACTGTGTGCCACTCATACATCCACTGTGGAATTTGCTTTATCTTCACTGGCTTGTGGTTTGGGGACCACCTGTCACAATCCCTCATTTTAATCCTTTTTTTGGGTTTTTTTTTTTTGGTGATTACACTGGCAAGATTCACCAGGCCACAGCACAGGGGCAGTCTGCAATAAGTGGTGTGGATGTCTCAGACTGGAAACCATGAAACTGCCTTGAGGAACAAGGGAGGATGCTGGAGATGGTGCCTGTGATTGCAGGCTGCAGACCCCCAACCTCCAGACTGTTTGTCTGCATTCTCCCAGAACAATGTGTGTGTGCAAACCCTGTGAAGCTGAATGTCATCTGTTGCTTCAGTTTCAAATTAGAGCTCTGCCACATGTACCATAATAAAAGCAGAACTCAACACGCCACAAACCCATGTAATACAACTGGGATCAAATCTCTTCCTCATGGCATTCTCTGTTTCCCTCAAAGTTGTATATGGGATGAATTTGGCTGTGGTGATCTAAGATGTCCTGACAACACCCACATGAACACAGACCAGTGAGTTCTGCACAGTGGAGATAGACTGGGGAGGGAAGGCCCCTGGGAACGTGCTGAACTGCAAGTGATGGCACATGCAGGATACTAATATTTTGGAATTTAGGCAAGGGGAAATATTTGAAGGAGATAATCAGTAGACCAGGCTGTTGCCCTCAGAGACCCAAGCCTTCTGAGAAACTTAGAGAAGTCCAGTTCAGTATATTTACTATCTTACACTTCTGCTCCATGGCCAGCCATTAAAATGAGACCCTCTCTGAATCTGAGTAGAAAAAGAGGAAAAGCAGCCATGTTTTGATGTCCTCCTATGCATGGGGAGCAACAGAAAATGCTGGAGAAACAGGGTGTCCTCCCCACTCCATCCATTACCAAGAGGTTCAGATTATTTAAAGAGGCATTGGTGTTTCTAGTCCTTAATCAAAGCCAAACCCCAAGGTGAACCTCTGAAACTCTTTGAGCTTGACCATTCCTTCTTATAAGTGATGTTTCAATTCTAATCTAATGCCAAGAAAAGTCTTTATTCTCCCCAGCTGGCATCAGAGATAAGGGACTAAATCCCCCAGACATTATTACATTGAACAGTTCTGTCATGTGTTGCTTTAGTCTCCTGCTCAAAGTCTTTCTCTTCTTCCTGACTGATCTCAGATATAATGCAAAATAATCAGTGAGAAAAAATAGGGTAACAATTTAAACTGTGGCTTTGAAGTTCAGTCTATATTCTGGGCTGTTACACTTCACTTTCCAGCCATCTGAGAGGGGTCTGTCCTGAAGGGTTAACTTAGCTGTTTGGCCAGATCTGCGATTATACATATTACCCCAGGGAATGCTCGTAGGGTGCACTAAGATCCTTCTGTCCAAACAAACTGATTCATTCACATTGTCATTTTGCTGTTCCAGACCCACGTCACACCTCAGTCACAGCCTTGGGTATATCAGGTGTGGGCTCATTGAGCCAAGGCTCACTTGACCTGTCACTTTGCCTACAACTGCTGATGTGTTTGGCTGGCTTATGGTCAACTTCCAGTTGCCCCCAACTCTGAAAACTCATCACTGAGCCCTGCAGGATGCTTGTACAGTTTAGCACATGGCCAGAGCCAGTTCCATGCCCTGTTCCTGCTGCCAACTCCTGATTGCTCACAACATGCTCCTCAAACAACAGTCTCATTGCTGAGGTTTCACCACACACCAGAGAAACAAAGAAAGTGTGCAGACCTTTGTGGAGATCTCTTCTTGGTGCTGGAGATGGTGACAAGTGGTGCCAGGGGGAGGAAGAATGTGGCAAGCCATCCTTCATAGTGGAAATCTCCAGGAGCCTGCAGCCAAAGTTGGAGGTTGGTGTAGCTTTCTTGAACATCAGACCTTGTGGAAGACCTTTCTTAAGCAGGTTTCTGTTTCCATCCTGAATGGGCATGCATCAATTGCCACCATAACTGATAAGGCTTTTGCATACTCTGTGGACATACTGGACCTCATCTGGTGTACAGAACTGGTAAGCATCCTTGTCTCTCCAGCACAACATCAAGGTAAATAGGACTGGTGCATACAGCAGCTTGGGACTACTGCAGACAGACCAGCAATGACATGGCAGAAGCCTGAAGAGATACTCCTCATATTCCTCTCAAAGCATCCATCTCTGATCTTGTGTCCAAGCAGTAAAACTGTGCTCTCTTCCACAGTAGAGTACCAGTGACAGAAACCTGTGGCCTTGGCAGCCCCTAGCAAGGTTACAGAGACCCCTGTGCTCCCCTGAGTAATGAAAGGATGATACAAATTGCATTTACTTGCAGCTCCCTCCTTGGAAGGAGAGATAGTGTATGTTGGTAGAGTTCAGTAGAGCTGCACAGAAAGCCCCAGTGCAGGCTCAGAGGTAGTTCAAGAGACGAGTTTTCTGTTCCAGTCAGTCCCAGCAGGATGGTAAGAAGGAAACTAGTGAACCCCCAGGGTATTTTCAGATTGCACAGTTTGCCTGTAGCTCTTGGTCACACTAAAGCATCTCCTTGTATTCATAATCTTAAGAGTCTTCTAAGGCCTTTTCCAAATTCCCCTATTCCAACCAAGGGAAAATTTAAAAGGCCAGTTGGTCATCCAAAATCAAACTTTTCAACTTGATTAATCATCAGCTGAAGGTTTGACCTAAAATCCTTTATTTCTTTGACAGAGAAGATAAAAATAGCCCTTTTCTTTTCCATTTGCCATATGTATTCACCTGTTCTGTGTGATCTCAGCATAGGTGCTACATGAATTTCAGAACCAACAGTGCAATTCCTTGGCTTTGAGGTCAAGCCATAGGCCATATTCCCAGAGTCCCATTAAAAGTAGCAAGGCTGCATATTTGAAAGAAAGGGCAGTATTTGGTCTGAATATCTCCATTAATTACCGGTGTCTGGGCTGAGTGTGTGAAATAGCCATGGGGGAAGTCCATCCCTTGGCTTGTTACCAAGGCAAGCATGATATGGGCTTACTGACACTTCAGATGTTTCTAGGATGAGATTTTATAGGTCTGTTTGTTTTACAGAGTCACTTTTCACAGCAGAGTCCCACTTCAGCATTGTGATAGGTTTGTGAGATCTGCTGTAACGTTAGGCAAAGTAACCTGCTGCATAGACAATCCAGTGGGACAGAAAGACATGAATTTTAAGACTGAAGAACCAGTCTTCAGCTGCTCTGACTTCACTACCAAGTGAGGCATATGTTAGATGTGCATTAATTTTTTAATCTCAGCTGGGTGACATTTTCCCAGATGCAGAGGTGTCACCGAACGGAGCGATTCGCTGTGATTGGCATGCTCCCCAGAGAGGGATCCTGCCAGCAAGGGCTGATGACATTCTGGGTCAGGACTGGGGTGCACAGTTGAGCCTTGAGACTGAATGAAGGGCTGCTGCAGGTTGGGGTTGAGCGTGCAGAATGGTGTGGGGCAGCTTGTGCTCTGCCTCTGACACAGAGCGTGTCCCAGACACATCAGTGAAACACGCTGATGGCAGTTCTTACCCAAGCAGCACATGTATAAAACCTCCACTCTGCCAGTTCTCTTCTGATTCAGGCAGTTAAACTGAACTTGAGGCTTTCAGTTTTACTGAGACATATAACTGACAATTCCTGTCACAATGGAAATGGCTTTACACTCTCCATACAACCCTGAAGTCAGAGGAACAAGCTGCAGAAAGACACTCCAGAAGTTTGAGAGCCGACAGAGTGTGTGGCTGGCACTTCTCTGGGGCTGGCACCCCTTGCAGGTATCTGAAATACCTCCAGCAACTCTGGTAGCCTGAAATACCTCCATCAGCCTCTGGAGACATGGCTAGCCTGGAATCAGCAGGATGATCTTCTGTGCCCTTCCCTCTCTGGCCATAGCAGTGGAGAGGTGCTTCAAGTAAAGAATATGCTAATAAAATCCAGGTAACTTCCAACAGAATGGATCCAGTAGCACATCCTTTGCAGCACCTGGCTGTTTCCTATGGCTTGTTGCCCAGTGCTCTGCTAGCAGCCCTAAGCATGACAGATGACATTTGATACTCACAGTGACTGAGAAAAATTACTGGTTGTCAGAACATCGGCACCCAAGACAACAGCTGTGTTTATTGACTTCCAAACTGCAATATAATCTTAGTTATTGGTAAACCCAGTGTTGTCCAACCTGATGCTCTCAGTGGAAGCATAGCTAATGGCCTGATAGAAAGGACAGAGGCTCAGCTCTGTAGTGATCGTGCAAATTAAGCTGTCACTGTAACACACTGAGGTATTGCTGTGCTGGTTTTTTAGGAATTATGTTCCTATCTTTGAATTGCTCTGGTTTGAGGTCTTATGGCCAAAAGCAATCAACAGATAAAGTCCACAATTGTGTGTATTAGAAAATATGGATATACTAGGAGGGTACAATGAGAATAAGAATTTATTCATACTAATGGAAGTAAAAGAATTGCTAAAGGGAGTATCAGCTTGAGGATTCTGAGGTTCAGCAGCAAGGCTGCATGGAAACTTTCCTTCTGCTTGCACCTCTCCAGACTTCCTAATGTAGGTAATTATTATCTTTACCTTAATTGAAGTTAGTGTTCCTTTGAGCAGGAGGTTGGGCTACAAGACTTCAAGAAGTGCCTTCAAACCTTGTGGAGATGTATAGACAGAATAATCACTGTCAGTCCAAGCTTGTGCCACCGGCTTTGTGCAAGGGATTAATTAAGATTCATCCAGGCCTAGTGTGCCCAGTGTGGGACCCAGCTCAGTCCCAACCTTCCTATCAGGGAATTCATGTGTCCTAAAGCACATGTGAGAAGAAACACAAGGATGATGCTCATGTGCTTTGAAGGCAGAGCAGAGCTCCCAGCACATAGGTGGATGTGTGTGGCTGTCACCTGGAGACAGAAGTCATCCTGCATACTGTAATGCAGTGCCTCAGCTGTGGCACAACTGACAACAGAAGCATGACTGAAAGATTCAATAGCATAAACTAAGATAACTTGGATTACTTGGATTACTGGACTTTTTATTTCATTACCTCAGAAAGCTGCCTAGAAGCAAAATGATACATCCCACTACAGAAACCTTTCAGAGAATTAAAAAAATAAAAAAGAACTGGAGAGAGAAAGGACTTCAGAATTTCCCAGGTTTGCAGTCTCACCAGGAGCAGTGGTAATAAAGGACTAAATGACCAGCTTCATTGCTGGACTCCCAGTGAAAGGAGTGAACCCTGAAATAGTATTTATTTTCCTAAGATTCTACTCATTTGGCATTTCTGTAGGCAAAAGAAAAACTCCAGGCTTCCATTTGGAAAACAAACAATAAGATCAGTCAAGGTCTCAGCTGGGCAAATGTCTGCAGTTTAATGAGAGCTCAGTGTACGTTCCTACATGGATTTCTTTATTCCCATGCTGTTGTTACCATCATATTGCACAAGCACTGCTGGGGAAACTGTAGGAAGGAAGATCATTTGGAATCTCTTTTGCAATCTTTTACATAAATAACCTGGACTATTCTGTGACAGACAAGAACTTTTGTTCAGTAAAATGTTTTGTACAAAAGACAGAGTGATTGGTAGCAAAATAGAAACAATATCAAAGCATTTCTCGTGGGACTGAACTATCAATCCTTCAAGAGGGTTTCTTAGGAACAAGTCATTTCAAAATAGCTCCCAAAGCCATAAGGGGGTGGGTAGGTTCTGTCTAGTATCTGCCATGTCTTAAGCATTGGGAGGAAGGCATTGTTTTCTGAATAAAGAGTAGAAAGGGAAGAAATCCACAGCTAAGGTATGAACTGATGAGTCTGCTGGTTTGTATCTGCACCATCTTATGGAAGGGAGGTCAATGATGAAAGCAAGAAGGAGCATCAGTGTCATGTAGGATTTTGAACATCTCAGTAAGAGATTTAAGATTTGTTTTTACTTGGTACAGTTTTGTTTCTAAGATTACCATATTCCCTTCCTCTGAGGCTCTGGAGCTGCACTCACTGAGGATGTGTGTGGCATAGTTCATGGTGCACAGCGTACATGGTAGCATGATGGGAATAACTTATCAATGGACTGGTTTT
Source organism: Heliornis fulica (assembly GCA_013399135.1). Classification (NCBI taxonomy): domain Eukaryota; kingdom Metazoa; phylum Chordata; class Aves; order Gruiformes; family Heliornithidae; genus Heliornis; species Heliornis fulica. The sequence goes on from VXBZ01008629.1 coordinate 162,370, forward strand.
GAAAGCTCTTTGCTTTTAAAATATTCAGTGAAACAAATGCTGCAGACCTACTTTATTGCATAGATCCTGAAGTCTGAATAAATACAAATAAAACCTGCTTTTCACCCACAGGAGAAGAAACTTCACTGGATTTTTCCTTAACCTTGTTTTGTTTTTTAGTTAAAATATTCATCCATGGTCTGAAAGGTCTTTTTTTTCTGCTTTGCTTCAACATTTTGTTTTTCATTTAAACCTTGTAGAGAATTCACTAAGCAAAGATGGACCAGGAAAATTAAATACAGGCTGGGCTTGCTCCGCTGATGAGCAATTGAATTGCTGTGTTGTCTAAAGTATCTACCTCAGGTTCAGCAGAAGAGAGGAAAGAGGAAAGATTTCTACTGAAAGTGCAATGGAAAAATTTGCTTTGCAGTGTTGGGTCAGGTATGTGCTGTGCTGCCAGGCTGTCCAGGGTAATTAAGTATACACCAGCCAGGTTTTGTTGATAGGCACTATGGTATGGTCTCCATCTTCTCCTAGAAGGCACATGGTCTCATTAGCATGACAAAGTAATAGTTGCACAAATAATAATTCTACCTTTAAGTGTCAAGGCTAAATTTTGTCTTAGGTATCTCTTAAGATTAAACCCTTGCCAAGGACTTTATTTTGTGACTTTTTCTCCATGTTCCTTTCTGTTTGCCTAGGTGGGTATCTTACATGTTCCTCCACTGCTAACATAGTAATCACTGATGTGAGCACCCACCTAATGCTTCTGAAGCTTTTGCTCCCAGAAGCCACCATCACTCCTGCTTGTTCAGGAAAGGTTGGCTCAGTCAGGGTTTGGTAAATAGTGGGACACATGTGCCAAAGTCCATTCTGAGGAAGGATCTGGGTTACTGATTGGGTTTCCCTTCTGAAATTTCATATTCACGAGAAAGTGTGGGTAAAGTGAGCAATGGGAGCTGGTAGAAAGTGTTTATTTTATGGCAATCTAAGTTTAAGCCATTTCTTATGTACTGGGATGGCATTATCCAGGGGCAACAACATTCTGCTTGTGGGTGGGTGATGCAATGGGCTTTGCAAACTGATTTGTCATCTTGGTGCCAGACCAGCAGTGGATGAGTAAACATGATAGGTTTGCAAATAACAGCACTGACCTGTACCTGATGGACTTTCTGGTCTGTGATTCCCAGTGACACTATGAGAGTGAGCCAGCTGGCTGCTGTTTCTTGACCTTGCATGGCTTTTTTGTCCAAGGGCATGAGAGGCCTGTTGTGCCTTCATGCTTGTTACTGTTGAAGTAACAGGGTTCTTTTAAGAAGATTCCAATGCACAGTCACAGAATCACAGAATGTCAGGAGTTGGAAGGGACCTCGAAAGATCATCCAGTCCAACCCCAATCACCTAGATTAAATCACACAGGAACGTGTCCAGGTTGGTCTTGAATGTCTCCAGAGAAGGAGACTCCAAAACCTCTCTGGGCAGCCTGTCCCAGGGCTCTGTCACCCTCACAGGGAAATAAGTTTTTTCTTACATTCACATGAGTCTACAGCAAAGCAGCAAATATATTATAAGTTTATTTTATTTTAAGCCTCGCTAAGCCGTTGTCCAGAGTACAGCAGTGCTAAGAGAGAGCTTTACTAAGCCATGTTCAAGCATATAGCAGTGCGAAGAGGGAAAGCCTTGCTGGGCTGTTTGTCCTTCTCACATGAAGGTCAGTTCTCATGGGAGCACTTTTAAGGTTCTTTCTCCCTGGTCACCTGGCCAAGGTAATGTGGAGAGTGTTTGTCCACCGTGTCTGATCTCAGACCACTTCTGTTATCTCTTACACAACACTGTCAACGCTGTCACCACATCTTGGTAGCTAAAAGCACAAGGAGTTGTTGGATAAATTGCTCTCTCTTTGCTTTTAGAGGGAGAGACGAGAGAGATGTGCGATCTTTTCTCCCTCATCTCTCTCGTCTCTCTCTCTCTCTCTAGAGAGACACATGCTTCATCTGCCCACATACCAGCTTTAAGAGATGTTCAGTAAGTCCTAGACAGGACTTCATCATTGGACAGTAGTGTGCATCAGGCTGACCCAGAGGTGAATGGGATATGCCATTCTTCACCTCTTCTTCCACTGCTCATCCGTTAAAGCAATCTTGTGACACCTGAGTTAAAGACATGACTGTGATGAGAATCTACTCCCTGCACCAGCCCCAAAATTAAGATTGCTTTCTATTGCAGCAGCAAGACAGAGCTGACCACAGCCCATTGCAGAGCAATCTGCTCAGCTGTCTGTGTGTAGCATGCACAAGAACTAAACCAGTCAGTCCATTCACATGGGTCTGGGACTGTTGGAACAAGACTGGCCAGGTCAAATGAAACCAGTGTGGTGGTAACTGGTACGAATGGACATGATGATTCTTCCAGTGCTGGACTGCCCTACAAGTCACTTGCAAATTCTCAGTTGGGTCTAAGCAAAGGACAGCAGAGGGTGGAGAGAGGATTGGAGCCATTTCACCAGACTATATTGTATTTGAATGGACAAGTTCAAAGTCATCTTGCTGTCATTTGCTGTCACTCAGGGAGCTGAAGCTCTCCACACACCGCTGGTGACAAATAACCTGCAATTGTTCATCTTTGTTCCCTAGGGTGCTTTCCTTGACAATGGGATGACTCAACTCACTCATGTTGACTAGATGAGCACATGATTTCACAATAAATTAATCAGTCACTTTTTTTAAAAAAGGGCAAATTTATGCAGCCATGTGGAAGAAAAAAGCCAAAGTGCAGCCTAAAATTCTTTTTTATTTACAGTGGGAAATGAAGCGTGAGTAATATTATTGGAACTGTAATTAAACAACAGAGTCAGATCCACAGGTATGCACAACATACAAAAGGAGGCTCTTGGAGAGACAGCATAGAAGAAGAATTCTGAAGTATTTTTTCTCCTGCAAGCCCTAGGGACATCCTTCTTTAATTTGATCACTAACAAGAAGCTATCTGCAAAACCCCTCTGTTTGCCCTTGAATAAAAGCTGGGCTTCAGAAAAAGGTCTAGCTAATTGTCTCACAAAAAAAGGTACTGTGCACATGGTGCATGCATAGATACTGAAATTTGAGCCTCATTGCAAATGGAAAAAAAACAATTTTCTAAGTATGGCAAGGGAAAACCCCAGAGGAGAATCTGTCTGCAGCCAAGTAGAGCTTGAGTTTGGCTCCAGTCCTGAATTATATCCCTTTCTGTCATTTGCCAAACACCATCTCATTTCTCCAGATACTAACATCCCAATATCACACTGTATGTAAGTACCATCCTTGCTCTCCTTCCCTGTATTATACAGTTCTTGGCATGTTTTCAATAGCTTTCCTAAACCCACATCCGAATTCTCTCTGATAGGTTTCAATAGCTTGCTGAGAGGCAGATAATCCACCCTTTGTCACTATGGATTGAGTCCTGTCTCAAAAAAAAAAAAACCCAACAACTCAATTTCATCAAAGAAAAGTAGTTAGGAATGAATTTGCCCCTGCTAACAAGCTTGACTGGATCAGAGCTTTGTGTGCTGGAACAAAAGAGCGTAAGACCCTGAAATGTGTTAAATTGCAAAGAATATTCCATGCAGTCTCTCTGCTGAACATCTCTTAGTGCACTAGATCACTTGTAGTTTGTTAGATTGTGTCTCACCCTAGAGGAAAAGTACCCATCAGACCCTTATAAAGAACCTGCTCTGCTTTGGATCTAATTCAGCATGATCTCTACTTTTGTCTGTTGTGTGAGGTCTCAGTGCCCCAACCTGTCTCCAGATGTAGCAGGCAGACAGGCGAACTCAGCCCTCAGCTCACCTAGAGCAGTGCCAAGGGGAAGACAACCATTCCCAGCTCTCAGCCAGTGAGTCAGGCATGCAGAGTTGTAATCCAACTGGGAGCCCAGTGGAAGCTGTTTAAAATGAAAGATCTAGGAAACAGCTTTCCCACTTGACAGCAAGGCATGGGAGAATAGCTCTGTGTCCTTAGGGAAGCCTGGGATCTGTGATGTTTGCAGACTTGGAGGGGGGCTTTATTCTTCACAGAGATAGGCACATATTGCAAAACATTATCTGCAGAGATTTGTTTGAAACTGTAAGTACATCTGCTTTGGCCTTGCTCAGACTTCTCTCATGGTCCCATTCCATGAATGTTCATGCAAGTGAGCTCTCAGTAACCCAGCTCTTATCAAAAGTCAGATTTACATCTGTTTTCTCACGTTTGGGCAAGAAGTAGCTTTTCTATGAGCATATCTTGCAATGTTCAGGGAGACTGTTTCTATTCAGGGGGTAGAAACAATGCCACTTAATGATGAGACCATTAAAACCCAAGAAGTGCAGCAAGGCAATAAGCAAGAAGAATCTTGTAGAATAACTTTGAAAAAAAACCAGTACATCTGGAAAACATCACAATCTGCTCCTGGCTGTTCACTAGAAAATAGAGGAAACTTCACTGTATGAAATATTTGTTAGGAAACTGTTTGCAAGAGCAGCAACCCAGCTGAAACTGCATGTTCATCAGTTAGCTTCCTAAACTCTGCTGGAAGTGGACATAAGTATTGGGTGATTTCCATAGAGCTGTTATGATAACATTTTGTTTTCATTCCATGAAAAGCATCTATCCACAGCAACTGCAAGGGAAAAATACCAAACCCCACTCTACTCATTTCCTTACCTTACATCTCCATAGTGATTTTACATCTCTGCAAGCGATGCTTTAATTAACTGAAAACCTTCTGGCTCCAAAGGGCTGGAGGTGCTGGCCCACAGCCCCATCACAACGTGGCTAGTAGATTACTAAAGCAAAACCACACAACTGGGCAGTCTAAAAATTCCAGGGACACCCAAGTTGCTGCATTTGATTGTACTGAGTTTAGCAGGATAGAGGGATGGTCCCTGCATGCAGTTTGTAGTCACAACCTCTTCTGCGGTGTACAGCCTTTCAAAGGGGCGATGAGGGAGTGGAGTGGAATTATAAATTGCTGTAGCAGTATTACCTCACAGGCAGCATGTGTTGCCCTAGGACAACTGCAGTACAGTGTGGACAACCAGGTGTTAGGAACTACTGCACTTCACCCTGATGCAAGACACTAATGAGATTGTTGCTGTGCAGGGGATGTCAGCAGAAATAAAGGTGTAAGAATTGGTACAGCTTTTTTACATGAGGTATTTGCCAGACTGTCAGGGAAAACTAATCCACTGCATAATATTGGGTCTGTAATTATGATATTGCTGCAACTCATCACATAAAGGCTCTGACACCACCTCATGATACCTAAATTCACTTTTAGAAATTTCCACTGAAGGTCCCTTTAGATTAAGGACAACTCCAAGGGTTAAAGTAAAGTTTGCAGCAGCTTGTACCCAGTTCTGCTTCCACGCTTCTCAGCAGCCTCATATTCCCTGAATTAAGCTACTTTTGAATTCTTCTCTGGGAAGATGCTTCAGGATTTATTTGTGACAGTCAAAATTCTAAAATATGGGCAGAATCTGTGCTCCCTAAGGCTGTTCCATGAGACAGCTATTTTCTGAGTATCATTAAAGTGAGAAAAACAAACTTGCAAGGCCAAATTCATGCCTGGTGTCATTCGGTTGACCTTAGCATCAGCGATGGACTTGGCCATGCACATACATTATGCTGACAGAATCCAGCATCTGGGCAGGACTGCATACATACTGACTGGAAATGGTTACTGAATTATATATAAACTCACCATGTCAATGTATTTTCAGCACCATTCTCTTTCTACCACTTGTAAACAAGGTTCCCTTTTCAACAGACCCTTTGGCACTCATATTGCAGGAGCTTAGCAGTGTGGGTGTCTAGTAATTCCCCCTCCTGTCCTTCCTTTGGTAAAATGCTACAATAAATTGCTTTTTTCTCAAATGTTTTCCAGATAAAATGTAATTTTCATCTACATTATGCAAGATTTCAGCATTTTGTTGATAGGGACTTATTGCGGTAGACTTTAGATGCCTGTTAAACACTTCCTAAATGGTGAGTGACTAATAAAAATGAGATGACAGGAATTGCTTGGTGTGGGACACACCAGACCTACAGTTTAGGTTACGTTTCTCCCTAAACTGAAGGTCTTCAGACTGATGTCCAGATTGCAGAATAATTTTAGAAGGCCACTCTGCAGTCCGTAGAAGGCCTGTCAATAACGGGATCGATGCAATGTCTGAAAGCAAGTTTAGTGGTGGCCTCAAATGAATGGCAGAATTAATGTCAGTGTGTGGAACTCGGAGCAAGACTGGAAGAATTATAGGTTCCCATAGTACTGGGGGATTTCTCTAATAAATGGGATTTAAAAGGACAGAAAAAAGTAGTCTGGAGCTGCTGCAAGCTGTGTTTAGAAGTTCAGTCAAGGCCGTGACATTGTCTTGGTGGCCTTGTACAAGATGCCTCCTGCTCTGTGTCATTTTCTTCATCCATCAAGCGGGGTTTTAACACACTGATCCAGTGGAGGACATCCAAAAGCCTCCACTGAAGAAAAATATTCACTGAAGCCACTCTTGTGATGGCTGCATTCTTGGGATGTGGCTACAGAGTACCCCCGAGTGCTCATGGATGGTGGGGCTCTGCCTGGCTCAGCACACCTCAGAAGAACCTGGGCAGCAGATAGTGCTGCTGTGAGCCATATGGATATATTTACAACCAGCATCATGGAGAGGGGACCTTCAAGAGTGCATTTGGCTCAGCTGAGACACTGCAGCCCTCAACAGGAACGTGCTGCATTGCAGTGATGCATCCCTGTTCTACTTCAACACAGCTGTGATGGAAGTATGTGTAACTGATGATGACAACCTCATCTCATATTTTAAAAATGGTTCCCAGGTAACTGGAAAATCCAGCTGTTTCTCTCACTGTTGTGCCTCCAGTTTACCACAGCAGCCACATTAGTTCTTGTTATGGAGTGAATGCTCTGATGGTCTGCCCTGCATGGAGTTTGATTTTTTTTAAGGTAATGCAGTGGAGTTTTCTTAAAGCATTCCAGCTGGTTACAGCACTGATTAATTGTATGAAACACAGCTTAACCTTGTCTTAGCAAAGAGTCTGATTGAATTGATTTTTCTAAGTATCATCTGTGAAAACAGGAAGGCAGGGCAACAGAGAACAAAAGAAGCTGGAGGATGGATGAAATAATTTCTTTCTCAATTCTATTCATCATTGATCTGGGTGGTTATAAGAGCCTTTTTTATGACTTCACCCTTCTCACCAAATACACTCAAAATTTATTTGCTAAGCGCAACTCCATGGCCTAGTTCCCTGTTGCTTTCTTTTGATACCTTGCTTAGCTTCATCTCCCCAGGGTCAGTAAATGCAGATTCCTGGTAGATGTAGACACAGACATGACCGGACCATAAAGAAAGAGCAAAGCTGCTGCTGGTCAGGTGAGAGGGAACAAGCTCTGTGTCAGACACCATCTCCACCCTTTACAGTGTACCCATGATAAAGGTGGGGAAGAATTCCCTTTGAAATTTCTCACAAATTAAGCTGTATCAATATGTTTCTCTGACTGTGAGCTTTTGCCAGTCTCAGCAGCCCAATTCAGCTTGGTACTTTGCACGCGGTTCCATCTATTACTTAAGAAAAGCTCCCTGGAAGAAATCAGCACCCTTTATTCCTTATCATTACCATGGCAAACAATCATCATTCTTCTGAAATCTCCAGGAGAAACTACTGGGGGAAAAAAAAAAAACAAATACTTTTGATTTATGTGCATCACAAATGCAAAGCTAATGAGTGCTGCATATGTCCTCTTGTCTGAAGTGTGTTTTTATAGAAGTTGTAGAAATTATTCAGGGTTGCTTTCTTCCAAGAGCATCCTATAACAGGACTGCAGTGGTGGTGGACAGGATCTGTCCTGTCTGGGGGTCCATCCAACCCCTAACAACTTGAGTTTTCCACCAGCTGAAGGAGCCTAAGGGTATGGAATCATAGACCTCAAGGAGCATCTAGTGCCCAGCACCCTGCCTTCAGGGCTCTGCCCTGCAGGGACACTTTCACTAGATCAGGTTGCCCAGCTGGTCCTTCCAGAACCCCTCTGGGCAACAAGTTCCAGTGCTTCCCTAACCTCACAGTAAATAATTTCTTCCTAACATCTCATCTAGCCCTTCCCTCTTCCAACTTGAAGCCATTGCCCCTTGTCCTATCTCTGCACTCCCTGGTGAAGAGAGCTTTCCCCAGTCCCCTGTAGGACCCCTTGAAGTATTGGTAGGCTGTAATTAGGTCTCCCTGAAGCCTTCTCTTCTACAGGCTGAACAAGTCACACTCTAGCAGCCTGTCTTCAGAGGAGAGGTGCTCCAGCGCCCTGATCAATGGCCTCCTCTGGACTCACTCCAACAGCTCTATGTCTTTCCTGTACTGGGGACCCCAGAGCTCTCCCCTTCTTACTTCTGGCATTATCTCCAATAAGCAGCATTGTAATGGCTTACAGAGGCTGATTGCCTTTCTTCTGGGATCCGTAGCAAACACTTGACGGGCACATTACAATAATATTGCCCATTATGAAATAATTAAAAACTGTCAGTTCTCAGGATTGATACAAAGTCATCCTCCTGCAGCGGAGTCCTCAGTGAATTAAGGGTTTTAATCGGAAGGAACACCTGGGGAAGCTGCTGCCCTTGGGTTTGTGAGGCATCATGAATATTCACTGCATTGGCAGTGGCAGGTGAATAGTAATTACAGCAGTTCTTCAAGATGAAGCTTGGGTATCCACCAGAGGCAGCTTTATGCCTTGAAATTAAAAATGTCTGGAAAAAAGCAGATAAAACAGGTAAAGTTGGTTCTGCTAAGTGACTGTACTGACATGGCCAAATGTGTCCCCAGCCCCTTTCACTGCTACCAGGCAGCTACATAGAGGGCAGTGGGTGGGTCTCCTGAAGTAGCTCCCAGAGTTTCATGTGGGGACTGGACAGGAGGAGGTTTGGGGATCCCGGGATTGCGGGGTGCAGTGGGGGAGGGTATTGGGGGAGGAGGCTGCAGCAGAAGAGAAGTTTGCCTAAGCCCTCCCAGAATCACAGAACATCAGGAAGTGGAAGGGACCTTGAAAGATCATCTAGTCCAACCCCCTGCCCGAGCAGGATCACGTAGGTTAAGTCACACAGGAATGTATGTGTCCAGGTCGATCTTGAAGGATCTCCTGCCAGAGCAAGAGACTCCACAACCTCTCTGGGCAGCCTGTTCCAGGGCTCTATCACCCTCACAAGGAAATAGCTTCTCCTTATGTTCCCATGGAACCTCCTCTCCTCCAGCTTACACCCCTTGCCCCGTGTCCCACCGACACGACAATGCCGATCCCCTCAGCTCCCACCCGTTCTACAGCATTACTAGCTAGGACACCGTTCCACTGCCAGTATCTGCCCTTTTCCAAGATGGCGGCGGCGGCGCCGCCCCGCGGAGCTCTCGCGAGGTTTGCGGAGGGGCCGGGCGCTGCCCCGTGCAAATGGCGGCGCGGGGGCCGGGCCGCGCGGGCGTGCTGAGGCGAGTCCGGGGAGGCGGGCGGGGGCGCCATGGAGCACATCACCACGCCNCAAATGTGTCCCCAGCCCCTTTCACTGCTACCAGGCAGCTACATAGAGGGCAGTGGGTGGGTCTCCTGAAGTAGCTCCCAGAGTTTCATGTGGGGACTGGACAGGAGGAGGTTTGGGGATCCCGGGATTGCGGGGTGCAGTGGGGGAGGGTATTGGGGGAGGAGGCTGCAGCAGAAGAGAAGTTTGCCTAAGCCCTCCCAGAATCACAGAATTGGAAGTGACCTTGAAAGATCATCTAGTCCAACCCCCTGCCCGAGCAGGATCACGTAGGTTAAGTCACACAGGAATGTATGTGTCCAGGTCGATCTTGAAGGATCTCCTGCCAGAGCAAGAGACTCCACAACCTCTCTGGGCAGCCTGTTCCAGGGCTCTATCACCCTC
>VXBZ01008629.1:172403-211158 GCA_013399135.1 Heliornis fulica
CGCGCGGAGGGCAAGCGCCCCCGCCGCCCCGCGAGTCCGCCGCCGTTCCGCCGGAGTTCCCTCGCGGTGTCTGGGGGTGGCCCGGGCGCTACGCTCGCCGCTCTGCGCCGGAGCTTCCCGGCGGGACTCTGAGGTGGAGCTCTCTGGGGGCAGCGGGCCTTGGCTGGAGCTCTGCGTCTTTAAGGGGTTCCTTGGCTTAAGGTCGGGATTCGTTTGCGTTAGACGGATCCCTTTGCTTCCCTACACGTACCCGTGAGCGGGTCGCGGCTGCGGGTGAGGAGGCGAAAGCTGGTGGTGCTGGGTGTTTCCTCCCGCAGCCCGGCGCGGGGAAGGGCGCTGGGCACCGATACCGCTTGGGAGCCGCCCCCGTACGCTTCGCTCGGGTGCCGGCGCGGAGACCCTCGGTAAGGAGCAGCACATCAAATGAGCTTCTTAGCTGGGTAAAGTGTAGCGGGAGCTCGTTGAACGCCGTCTGCCCGTAGCCGTCTGCCCAGCCCGCGGTTTGCTTCCTGTATCCGACGGAGGTCGGTGCGCCGGGTCGTGGCTCGCTCCCTAGGGCGTTAGCGTGGGGCTGCTCCGCACCGTGAAATACTGGCAATCACGTGGAACGCTTGAAAGTCGGTATTTTAATATGTTTGTGCTGCTGCTTTTTATAACTTTTTGTTAATTAGCTCGATGTAGTTCTTTAAATGTATTTTTATGCCTAGGAAGTGTGTTATGAGAAGCAGCTGCTAAAATACTTATTTTTATAGTGACTGAGCAGTTGGAAGTTGGACTGGAGAGGGCTGCTTCTTTCACAGCATCACTGATTATACTGAACACAGACAGTCTTCTCTTACACTTCTTATTTCTGCAGCCCTGCACAGTAATAAACAATGATCATCTTGGATGTAAATCCAATAATCAGGTTGCTCACACTGATGTGAAACCTTTGTTGTTCTGCACTTAGGACATAACAAACCCAGCAGCGCTACAGGCTTGGGGCAGCCTGGCTGGACAGCTGTCAGGTGGAGAAGGACCTGAGGGTGTTAGTTGACTGCCAACTGAATATGAGCCAGCAGTGTGCCCAGGTGGCCAAGAAGGCCAATGGCATCCTGGCTTGTATCAGAACTGGCATGNTTTGGAGAGCGGTGGGCAATGGTCTCTCCTGACCAGGGACAGGACAAGGGGAATGGCCTCAAGCTGCACCAGGGCAGGTTCAGATGAGATGTCAGAAGAAATTCTTCCCCCAAAGAGCTGTTGGGGTGTGGGACAGGCTGCCCAGGGAGGGGGTTGAGTCCCCACCCCTGGGTGTATTTAACAGGCAGGGAGATGAGGTGCTCAGGGATGTGGTTTAGGAGAGGACAGGGATGGTTGGACTCGATGATCTTAAAGGTCTTTTCCAACTTGGGATTCTGTGACTCTGTGCAGTCATACAAGTGTTTGGGTTTTTTTTCAGTCTAGTCATTCTGTGATTCTCTTTGCTCGACCTTTCTGACTTTAATTGCTGGAGAACTTTTTGAATTTATAATGTGAAGCTGGGTAAGTTTTGCAGGGGAGACTTTAATGCTTAAATTTTTCTGCCTTCCTGAGTTGTGTATTAGCAGTTACACCGTTGCAGTTCAGCTGGTACTTAGATATTTCCCCAGTCAAACTTTAAATTAACTTTCATACTCTTTTTATGTTGCAGGTTGAAAATGTGAAGTTACTAGATCGCTATACAAATAGGAAGGCAGCAAATGGGACGTTATACCTGACAGCAACTCACCTTATTTATGTAGATGCTTCTGCTGAAGTCAGGAAAGAAACATGGGTGAGTTGTGACACATGGAATTTGTTTAAAAAGAGGTATAAAAATTACTTTGTATCATATCCAAAATGAACTTGTTTGTGAATTCCAGACTAGTAGTGATAGGTTAACAACATTTTGATGCCAAATGCTTTACAGAACGAGCTGTTTTGGAAGTTAACACAGTGGTAGTGTGACATGATAGAGGTCACTCACTGATTTGGTGTTAGTTCCAGGAACATAAAATCTTGTCGAGTTTGCTATCTCAAATGCAACATAGCAAGCTGCTATTTACACCTTTTAGAAGTGCAAAGTTTGCACTGAAATTAGCCTTTTTATTCATTCTAAAGTAAAGTTGGAATGACAAAATATATTCTACGTGAGGGTGGAGGGAAAGCAAAGAGAACCAGGTGAACTGAGCTGCACATCAGCCTCTAAATTAATTTATATACATGTGTATTTTTTCAGTCTTGCTCTTACCAAGTATTTGGGCACACAGTCTAGATGTTTATCACGTGTGTTTGATAATATCACAAATAGACTCATTTTCTGCTGCTAGCTAGATGCAGTAAGCATAAATAGCTGATAGTGTCACCAGAAATTTGCTCGTACTCCTCACAGCCTTATCAGAAAAACATTTCCTGTTTTTCAGATTCTGCATCACCATATTGCAACTGTAGAGAAGCTGCCTCTGACCACGGCTGGCTATCCACTCCTTATCCACTGCAAGAACTTCCACGTGGCTCACTTTGTTATTGGGCAGGAACGTGACTGTCATGAAGTGTATTCCTCGTTGCTTAAACTTTCACAACCAGGTATTTAGGACAAGAGTCTGGTTTGGAAATCATTGAAAGCCCTTGAGCTCATCTGAGCAATAGAGAAAGCTTTGCCTGCCAGACTGTTGGTTTTGCCGTGTCTGTACAGGAGAGGGAGGATGCAAATTCATAATTGGTTTCCATCAGAAGAGAGGGTTGGTGTGGGTCAGCTGAGTAAGTGGAGTGCTTCCCTTTGTACCTGGGGCATTTGCACCTAACCTAAATGCATGTCTTCTGAGACAGTGGGAATCAGGTGGTCTCCCCTAAGGAACTTCTCAAGACCTGTGTAGAGTTCATTTACTCAACTGTGGCTGTATGTTGCACCTCAGGCTTCCTTCTTGTAGCACTTGTCCTGAGTGTCATAGCCAGTACCAGCCCATTGTCAGTCACTTCTGCGACTAAGCTGTTGGCCATGTGTAGTTCTGCTGTTTCCCATCGATCCAGATGTCCAGGGAATTCTGGAATCCCACAAATAAAGCTTGAAATGTTGGCATCTTTGTTTCCCAGTGGCATGTCAGGTTACTCGTCAGTGTTCTCTTTCAGTTGTGAAACCCTGTGCTTCACCCTGACTTCCCTGTCTTGGGGTCACTCTTAAGAGCTTAAGCAGTCTCCTCAAAAGCCTGTGGTCTCTTCTGGCTTGAGCTTTTTAGTCCATGGATGAATCTTTAGGCTTCTTGTTCTTCCTGTAGGACAGCATTCCACCAGTTTTCCTACCTGGCTTCTGTCAGTGGTAGCTTCTGGTTTTGGGGTGCTCCATCAGTGCACCATTATTTGGAGTTCGTGTTGTTGTAAGGATGCCATTTGTAATTGTATGTGGTAATTATAGCATGGTATACAGGAAGGGAATTGGTTGCACCAGTCTGCTTTGTGCTGGCCATCACGTAGGATTTGACTAGAAATATAGTAGTAGAAGTAGGTTTTGCTGAATTTGGGGGTTTTTGATTGGTACTAGGTCTGGTGTTTGTTCCCAGCATCTCCTGTATGCCTGAGCTTTGGCATTTTCTTAGTTCTGAAGCTGTAATTCTAATGCTGTGTCTGTCTCTTTTCTTTTTTCTTAACTAAAATGCTGTCACTGTTCTTTTAGTTTTGCAAGTTAGAGACATCCCAAAGCTTGGGAGCTGTCACTGTGGGCGATTACATCCGTTCTTTTGTCTTGTGGTTATTTGTCTAATATATTGTAGCTTTCTTCTGTTCTAGCTTTCTTTTGTTCTATTTATGGGTTTTGGCAGCTCTTTAGTTTTAAAATTTCTGTACTTCTGCTTTCTTCATGTTGTTCTTGGCAGAGCATATAATTATTTATGACTTGTGCAGGTATGACTGACAGCTGTGAGTTACCTGCCTTGGTGACCTGGCTGCTTTATCAGACTCTGACAGGTTTCACTCTGTCTCTGGAGCCCTTTCTGCCTTGGAAATCACCTGCATGAGTTATTGGTTGGATTTGCATTTTATGAAGAGAGGGAAAGAAATTGGGATGGTAGAGATGGAGGAAGAAATTAACATTTGTCAGATGCAGCCTGGAGCTTTTATTGGGCTGACAGTAATATCCAAGACATCTATCAAGTCTTCATGCGGCTCAGAGCTTCTTGTTGAAGGATGAACTTAAAGGTGTGCAAGAGCTGTTTGATATACCTTTTAATACATGTTTTAATTTGTGGATTAACTCCTAGGGTATCTGTCTTGCCTAACATGCAGTGAATTCAGTAGGAAATAACTTGCTTAGGAAAAATTACCACTTTGAAGTTGTAATTCTGACAAAAGGTTTTAGTGTGTCTCCCTGAATGTGGAAACGATGAAGTATTGGAAATTCCTGAGCATTTCAGTGTGAATTGTTGGTAGTTGGTACTATGTGGAACAAAAGCCTGTAAAAGTGATGTTGAGAAGTTTTGAATAGCTGTGCTCTTCTGTGGAGTACTTGGTTATTATTTTTTTTTTTGAAGGAGCAGCAATCAAATCTGAGTTTGCTTAGATTAGGTATATATGCAAAGTGGTGACAGAAAACTTGGTGCTCCTACCCTTTGAGGAGGAAGAAGTGTAAGGGAAATAGCTGTTAAAGTACAGCCAACTATGCAGTACAGTCACTTGGCCCTTTGCTGTCTGTAGTAAATGATTGCTGAGCCTTCCTGATCTTTACTGACTGAATAATTTTTCAGTCCTTGTGTCAGGTGCAGAACACCTGCAGCTTGTTGGCTTGCACGGGGCACTTGGCCAAAAGATGGCCTTCAGGAAGAGGTGTTCACCTGTCCCTGTGTCTTCATATCTCTCTAACTAGTTAATTATTTGTTCCTTTCTCCTTCCCAGTGAAACCTGAAGAGCTTTATGCTTTCTCTTACAATCCTAAAATGTCTAAAGAGAACCGGGAGATTGGATGGAAGCTGATTGATTTATCAGTAGATTACCAGCGTATGGGAATTCCCAATGACTACTGGGAAATAACAGATGTTAACAAAGACTATGAGGTAACTTTTGCTCAAAGTAGCCATTTAATGCAGAATTTCTCATTTGTTATTAATGACATACAGCAGTCTTTCTGCTGCTGCATAAGTGATGCCTCTGGGGAAGAATGAGCTCAGTTGGTTTTAATCGAAGCAGATTTATCTTGATGGGAAGTTGTAGATAATGATACTGTGGAAGAACAGCACAGAGCTGCAGAGTCACCTTGATTTGCTTTGATCTCCCTGGCAAAGTATTGGGCACTTGTTTTTCTAGAGAAATGTTAAACCATCTGTTACAGAAGTCCTAAAGTATCTATAGCTGCTCTGGGTATTAACAAGCCCTGTCCCACCAGGCTGGTGACATGTATAGGAGAGAAATAAATGGCAGTAGTTTGGCTTGGTGAGAATAAGGTGGAGTAGAAAGGGACTGGGTAAGGAAATTACAAGCAATAACCGAAAACAAGGTTTTTTCTTGCATGGTTGGATCCTTTGATAGATGAGGCCTCTTGGTTGTTGTAGTCCTAACTGGCTGTTGCTGCTGTTGCCTTTTCTCCTTTAAGGCCAGATTTGATCCAAACAGCATTAAATGAAAGTATTTTGTCCAGGAAGCTTATCCAAGGTCCTGCTTCATCTTATTTCCTGTTTTATTTCTGATGTTGTGTACAGTCAGACCTTTCTGTCCACAAGACACACCTCTGAAGAAAAAAGCAGTAGACTAAGTCTTGAATCCCTTCTCCCTGCTGCCTTCCCCATGCTCCCTTCCCCCACTAGTTTTCTTCCCTGTTACACTTTGGATTGAAGAAGTAGAACATCTCTCAGTGAGAAATGACAGGCAATTTTAGGTGTCTCTATCTTTGGATGCCTGAATTAAGATACGACACGAGCTGTTTTTTCCATTAGCTGATTAGGGCATCTGAATGTGAGCATCTAAAATCATTAATCACTTTGAAGCTTTGCTTGCTAGAATGTAGCTCTCAAGTGCAGAGGCTTTATAATTTCCTCATGGTTTCCAGCTTATGTTTTAAAATTGTCAAGCCTCAAGTAAAGACAGGCTTGGTGAATACCTTATCTGTGAGGTGTGTGCTGGAGGCACTGTACTTGCCTAAGGAAAAAGGATAAAGCTGGTCTCTGAGGATGCTACCTGATTGCTGGAAGCTCATTTTGAGTTGAGTAAGATTTAGAGGGAACTTCTAAATATAGTTGTTCTTAATTTCTCCTTTTGTGAAAAATCAGAAACTTTCATAGACTTAGGGATTTAAAGAACTTCCTTTTAATTGTGTACTGTGCAGTCTGGTTGTTTCTTTTTTTTTTAGCTTCACTTGCAAAATTGTTTCCTTCACTGGACTGTTGTATTTTGCTCTTTTCCTTTGTTGTTTTTTTTTCTAAATGCATCTTAACAGCTCAAAACTTTAGATGTTGACTATGTTAGGTGTGTCATGGTAGGCAGTCTGATCCTGTTGATAAATGCTAGAACATAAGGTAAAGATTAATTTTCCATGAATTGCTAATTAGTAATGTCTGGATTTTTTTTTTTCTTCCCACTTAGGTTTGCAACACATATCCTCCAGAAATAGTGGTGCCTAGAGCTGCTAGTAAGGCAGTGGTGATTGGAAGTTCAAGGTTCAGAAGCAGAGGGCGGATTCCGGTGCTTTCTTACTTATATAAAGAGAACAATGTTAGTTGTTCATTGTCTGCTGTCTCTGTGGGGAGTAAGGGTTCCCCTTCTTACCCAGTCTCCTCTTAGTGAAAGGAAAAGATAATTTTTTGAGCATATTAACAGTATGTTCGAGAGCTGTGCTTCTCAAGGGCTTTAATACTGGTTTGATCTGAGTCACAGAATATGCCAGTTAAGAGAAACGCTTGGGTTGCATCAAGAGCTGTGCAAAAAGCACAAACTCCAAGGTTCCTGTCTGTAAAGTTTTGGGTGTTGTAATCAGCTTTCAGCAATGCCTTGTACATGGGTTTTATTTTGTTTCTGTAACGTGCTGTTGAGATATATTGAATAATGTTTTAACACGATGCATGTTAGCTCAGCTAGATTTTTCTAAGTATTGAAGAGGAGGAATCTCCCTGAAATAAATCCCTGCTAGGTCAGAATAAGTGAAGGTTTCTTTTTTTTTTTTTACCCCCTTGAAGAGCAGAATGTAAATTTTTAACTTTGCTGTCTCAGCATTGTTTTAGATGCAGATGTTAGGAAAATGCTGTCACAGTCAAATTGTTGTTTTCCTGAGGAAGTGTGCCTTGACCTGGGCAGCTCTGTGGAATTGTGCTGGCAGCTATTGAAATTCCCTGAAAGTACACTCAGTGTGGCTCTGAGCATGGGACAGTAATGACTGATAAGCAGAGTTGTGGAAAAGTGTGGTTTGGACAATAGAAACCAAATGGAAAGCATGACAAATGCTAAGGTTTGATACTGGTCATCAGGGCCTGTTGACCTTCAACATAGTGGGTTTGGGAACACAGGAGCAGAGTTTGCAGTAGGGCTCCTTAGCCTCACTGCTTTCCTAAGGTTCCAAACTCATAGCTTTGAATAGTACTGCAGTTAAATACCACAGTTGCAGTTCTGTGTGTTTAAGCAGCAGGTTTTTCAGTGAATAGAGAATTAGGAGAATAGGATGCTTGACTTCATGTACTTTGGGGCAGTGTGTTGGAGGCAGTCTGAGAGCAGAGCAATGTGAGCTGTTGTGTGTTGCAGGCTGCCATATGCCGCTGTAGCCAGCCGCTCTCCGGGTTCAGCGCACGCTGTTTGGAGGATGAACAGATGCTGCAAGCCATCAGAGAAGCCAACCCTGGGAGCCCCTTCATGTATGTTGTAGACACAAGGCCAAAGGTATCTTCTTGGGGTTTGTGCCTTCTAAAGCGTGTGTTTGAATTCATGATGCTGTTTCCAGTTCATTCTTTCTCAACTTTGTGAATGCTTTCTTAGCCTGCAGTAGGTTCAGTTGTGTCAGTCAGTCCTGGGTGGGGAGTTCAGTATCAGGCTCCTAGTTTGGTGCCATAATGTGATGAATGCTTGAGCATAATCAAAGTGCAGTGTGAAGTGCTGGTAGGAATGCCTGTGCTCCCGAGCATTCTGGGCTGAGGTTAGCCTTAAGAATGACCTGAAGCTACTGGCAGACTCAAAGCTGGCTGTGAGAGTGAAATATTTTCCTGCAGAGTGCTAGGTTAATACCTATACCTCCAATAATAGTTGGAGGGAAGCCTTAGGATTCAGTTCTGCGAGGCCAAAGTGCTTGAATTGCGAGAGCTGGAGCTGTGTGGAGTCTCATAACAATTAAGAAAAGCAATTCCTCCTTTTTTTCCTGTTTGTAAAAATAACTCATGTTCTCACAATGTGTGGTTTGGAATTTAATACAGTTCAGTTCAGCTCTTCTGGTCCATAGCCTCAGTTGGCTGAGGTCTTTTTTAAGAGGAAGTTTGAGAAATACATGCAAAGTAAAATCTCTACTGACTTTCATCTTGAGCAACTGAATTTGGAAACTAATTCAAATGATTGTATGCAAACTGAAACACAATGATTTTCATACCACACAATTATCTAAATACAGAGTTCTAATACTTTAAAATTGAGTATTCTGTGAGTCTGCTTCACTGTTCAGATACTGCAGTTATTTTATGGAAACTACAGAGTTAAGCTACGATGAGGGAAATAAGGGGAAAAAGTCTTGTTGGGAAAACAAGGAACATTTCAACTGTTCCAAGATGTTACACTACAAAAAGCCAAAATACATTTCCTAGAGATAACCTATTCTGTGTATGTTTATAGCAATCACTGCATGCTCTTTTGGTAGAGAGCATCTGACATCATAGATGTTCCACCAAAGTCTATTGCTGATTGTAACTTTGTTCTAAAGCATTTGGTGGAAAAGTGACAATTTCTAATTGGTCACACTTCTCCCTCTAACAGAACATGCTTTTCTCTGGTAGAACTGAAGCACTGGGGTTATTTAATTCTTAGAAAGATGTTTCCACTGCATCTGATTCTTCCTTATTTCTGTTCTATGGAGGCAAAATGTTCCTTTTCCCAAAGTAACATGTGAAGGGTTGAGGTGCTCATTTTTGTCACCACAAAAGATTTCCTGGTAGCTTTTGAACTGTTCTGGGTAATTGTTAGAGCAACTGGCTTCTTTGCTACTTCTTTTCTGCAGTACCAGTTGGTTGCTGTATTCTTTCTGCTCAACTTTAATATTTCTATGTTTCCTTCAGGTGGCTTTATTTCATCTGTGCATGTATGTCTATGAAAAGCTTTGGAATTCTCTTACTATTTCTATACCACCATGTATGTATGTTACTCGTAAGAATGGCTTTCCTAGTTTTACTTTTGTACACTTCTGTCTGAATCTCTTTACAATTGAGGCAGACTCCATGTCTCTTCACCTGTTATGGTGACAGCAGTATTGTGAAGTTGGGCATGGTTTTCATACTACCTGCCCTAAGACTATCCAGGGTCCCAGTGAGTCTCTGACTAATGGACTGGAGACACTGGTGTAGTGTTGGTGAAACAGCTGGAAGTAATGCCTGGGAGGTGGGGAAGTAGGTCTGAGTAATGACTTTGTTCAGTATATTTTCTGGGAGATTTAAAAGTCCTTGCAGAGCAGACTCATTTATTTCTGCATCTTGTTCATTGTCCTTTTCTTTCTCTTCTCTTCTCTCTCCTATTCCGATTCCCCTCAATTTGACAGTTAAATGCCATGGCCAACCGAGCTGCCGGGAAGGGTTATGAGAACGAAGATAATTACGATAACATTCGGTTTAAGTTTATTGGCATCGAAAACATCCACGTGATGCGGAACAGCTTGCAGAAACTCCTGGAAGGTAGGTGGGGTTGGTGGAAGCGGCCAGTCTTCGTTACCATGGCTTCTTTTGGACAGAAGATGTTGCTGAATATATACATCTTGTGTGGACTCTCTATTTTGATGAAAGCAGATCAGCAAAGTCAGCTTTTTATTTGGCTGTATCAAAGTGACTGAAAGTATTAATGTTAGTTTAGTAGTGTCTCAAAAATAACAACTAAGATTAGCAGTGTTAATTACATAAAATTTGAATTTCATAAATGTGCCCAATATGAAGAAAAAGGCTGGAGAAATACTGTGTGCTGCCTTGTGAGATCTTGAAAGCAAGCTACCCTGGTTGTTGAGGAGATACTTCCCTGAAATTTGCTGTGCTTAGTTCAGAGTGTGTCTGTGAAACGGTGTTTCTGAGGGGAAATACAATTTTGGCACAAGTTTCCAAAGACTTTAATCTCAAAAGTATGTAGTTCTTGTTTTTTCACTTCTGATTTCTTCAACTGAACTTTCTGAACACACAAAAATGTATTAAATCTTTTGATGCATCAAAATATATCCCAATACAGTGTAGCTCAGGTAATTAAGCTACTCTGAGATGATGGCCTTAGGGAAAAATGCCAAAACAAGGCAGAAGGAACAACTGACCTGAGCCACTGGACATCAAGAGGGGAATCAAGCACATATTTTCACTGCTGAGCTTCTGGAGAAGGTCTGATGAAGGCAGTGGCATAGCTTGGATCAAGCCAGCATACTCTGCTGGTTTCCAGCACTGTTACTGTTCTTGTGCTGGCAGAGGCTGCTGAAAGGAGCAGAGTAGGTGCTGCAAATCATCCTGCTTGGTACTTGTGCTTAGCTTTCTATATTGTAATGCAAGCACTGTCCCTCAAAAGTTTAATACTTTAGTAGCCATTGTAGTGGTTGTCCTGCCTCAGAATAGTTGAATAATTGATCCAACCAGTTGCCTGGCCTTGGAGAAAAATGATGCTCTTCATGTGACCAAGAGATTGTCCTGTTTACAAGTGTAAGTTCTTAGCTGCCTATTCCTGGCAGATTTATTTTATGATGGAAGAAGAGGCAGGATAAATAGTTGTTTGCTCCCATAGTCTTCTTTGACAGTGACAAAAATCTCTTTTACTAGTGCTTACGGACCATTGAGCTCTATTACTCAAGTATTTTCTTTGGGTTTCAATGTCACATCTGAGTTGCCTTCAAGGTTAGGTGTGTTATTTCTCTAAATTGGAACTCTCCTTGCTTCATATCTTTGTGATGGTGGCAGTATGTTGCTGGCTTAGGTGGGTGCATGATGGTGATTTATAGTGAAGTACAGATTGCTAAATGCTTTTGTTGGAGGGGAAAAAAACCTTAGCTGGAAAAATGAGTTGCCATTTAAAAAGAGCAGGATATTTTTCAGACCTTCACGTTCTCTCATATCTGAAAACTCCTGGTTTGTGTATTTCTAAGTATGCAGCCAGTAGTTCCTGTGTCCTTTTGACAGGATATTGCTGCTGTCACCTGAAGTGTGGAAGCTTTTAGAATCTACCAAACTCTGTTCTGAGGAGGCAATGAGGGGGTGGGAAAGAATTGTTAATGGATCTGACTAATTCCTCTGTTTGTGTTCTTAGTGTGTGAAATGAAGTCCCCCTCAATGAGCGATTTCCTCACTGGGCTGGAGAACTCAGGTTGGTTACGGCACATTAAGGCTGTGATGGATGCAAGTGTCTTTCTTGCCAAGGTAAAACTGTACCCCAGCCTGCAGGTGAATTGCAAAATATGTTCTTGTCTGTTAAGGGCTGCTCCAAGGCTGTGAAGTTTGTTTCTGGAGAGAAGGTGGGAAAGCACTGCTATTCAGGTTGGCCTCGGCTCTGAAAAACAAGCCTGCAGTTGGAGACTATTTGAGTGGGTTTCCCAGTTCTGTGATTCTTCAGAATGCCAAGACACTGTCCTGTTTGCTGCCTGTACCAGGCAGTTATCCAGGCTTTATTGGAACTCATTTGAAAGAAACAAATTCACAGAATGGGAATACATGACCTTTATAAACCCCTTGTAAACATAGCAGGGCAAACAACTCATAATTTTGTGCTCCTTAGTTACTGAACTGCTCTGCTTTAAAAGATGGATTGTTTAGACTGGTTTATTTTCCACTGGCCATGTGTGATGTGGGCTCTGCTTGTGTTGATTATTCAATGTAGTTCTCGTTTCTGCAGAGCTCCTGGTTCGCAGGTCAGGAGAGAGGAGAAAAGCCACTAGGGCACATGGCTCTTTGGTCATGGTAAAGGGCATGCAGGCAACACCTGGCCAGAGGAGGGACCTCAGTAAATGCAGTCTCTGTGCTTAAAATGTTTCCAATTAGCATCAAGAAGCTTATTTTGTTTGGCTTCTGCCAGTAGTACAAAGGTCATCTACATCAGAGGAAGTTGGGAAGAGTTCCTAATTTTTCTTGACAAGCTCCTAGTCCCTGTGTGTCTAACTACTATTCCTTACTCATCCACCAATTTTTTTTCTCAGAGGAGGTGGCTGAGTGTTCTGGGCCTTTCAGGAGACTGAGCCTTTCGAGGTCACAGGGTCTGTGTTGCTGACAGGGCATGTTGCAGCGTTAAAGCCCGTTTGGGGTTATGGGTTGACGGTTATGTACCCAGAAATGATGTTTCCATGGCCTGGCTGAGACATGACAGATTTTCCTCTGGGTCTTAAGCCAGTTGGTTAAATGCAGATGAAGGGGCAGTGTTTAATTGCAGTAACCAACCTAGACAGCTGCTGAGATGTTCTGTCTGGTCTCTCCTCTGCAGGCTGTGAAAGATGAAAAAGCCAGCGTGTTAGTCCACTGCTCCGATGGCTGGGATCGCACAGCCCAGGTCTGCTCCCTGGCTAGTCTCCTCTTAGATCCGTTCTACAGGACCTTTAAAGGCTTTATGGTAAGAACACAAGTGTTGGGAGTTTCAACAGCTAAAAAGTGCTTTCTGGAAGTGAATGTAAACAGGCCCCAATTAACTGCTTTAGGCCATTTAGTGGAACACACAGGTGACCTATATAAAACCAGCTTTGATTCTATAAACCAACTTTAATTACTCTGAGCTGCACAGGCACAAACTGGCAACAATTGATTTACAATTCCCAACTCTGTTTCTTTGAATGTCCACGAGAGCCACTAACAAGACTTCTCAGCAAGAGATGAGCAAGTAAAGGATGCAACTCTGGGAGCAAGCCACAAAAAGAAGTGTGAAGCAGCTTGTCACTTGAGACTTGTAGTGGATGGTCCTGTACCTGCTAGGATTTCAAACTGCACTGGGTAACCTGTGCATCATGTAAAGACCTGTGCATTGTTTAAGCTCTTTTCTTTTTTAAAGCCATTGCACATTAACTTGGCCATTTGCTTCTGCTGTGGGGTTTTGCTTATAAGTCCTCAGTCCATAAATACAGTTCAATCTGTGATGAATCATTCCATTTGACTCCTCTTGTTAAATACTGCTGCTTTTCTCAGGGTTCCTTAGAGGAAACCCTGAAATTGGAGCAGTGCAACTTTGGGCTTCTCCAGTGTGTTGCATTGTAAGGACTATGCCCTTGTATTCCTTGGTATTTAATTATTGCCTTTGCATCTGGATTATACTGCAGTCTTTAAACAATTAAAATGACATCAGAGTGTGAAACATCTGTCTGTCTGTGCTCTCAACAGTTCTATATGAACTACAAAACATGATTAGGAAAAGGGGCAGTGATTAAACAGACAAATGCTTGTCTGCCATCTGAGCAAATGGTTTATGTGCACAAATCTGATGACAATGGTTATCCCTGAACAGATGCAACACCAGTGTAAAGAATGGAAAAAATTAAAAGCAATCAAAGAACTCTGACATTCTGCCTTCCTTTAGTTCTTTAAGTCTGGATGATGATACTGGGAACTGATCTTTAAATATGATTCAGCAAGGCAAGTAATAATGGATTCAGCATCGGCTGTTGGGCTCCTGATGTGTGTTTAAGGAAAATACAGCTTCTTGTGTTCTTATCTGCAGCACAGGCATTTGGTATTTAAAAGAGAAATAGTCATATCCTAGAATCCCAGAATGGTGTTGGTGGGAAGGGACCTCTGAGCACCTTCCCCCCGCCCCAGTGCTATGCCTGCCATGGACAAGGACACTCTCCCCTATCCCAGAGTGCCCAAAGCCCAACTCAGCCTGGCCTTGAACACTGACAGGGATCCAGGGGCAGCCACAGCTTCTCTGGGCACCCTGTGCCAGCACCTGTCCACCTACCCTGGGAAGGATTTCTGCTTCCTAGCACCTCTTCATCTGCCCTTGTGCAGCTTTTCTGGTTTCATCCTGAACCCCTCAATACACAGCTGCACTTCTTATATCCCTGTTTGTGGTAAACATTTGTTGAATTCCAATTGCTGGTTTCTTTTGCTGAATATAATGATACTCTTTTCTGAATTAAATAGTGTGTAGCAGAGCATTAAGCTGTTAACTGCTTTAGCTCAGTGTGTTTGTATATTACAACTTTAACAACATGGAGACTCCTTCAAAATAGTCCCACGCTTGCTTGAAATAACTTCTTACTGCATCAGTGGTGGTGTGCTGGTAACTGTGGATAACTAATCATCTCTAAATTGCTGTTTCCATTGACTTTCATGGATTTACTTGTATCTGTAGGATCAGTGCATAGCATTGGTTGTAAGGTTTTGAGTTTAATGTCAAAGGCTTCAGTTTTCTAAACTAATGATCTCTTTTTTTTAACTTGTGTTTTGGAACCGAAGGTCCTAATAGAGAAGGAGTGGATTGCAATGGGCCACAAGTTCTCACACAGGTAAGCAGAACCCAGTGCCTTGGGTGTAGTAGTGACTGGGTGGGGGCTTGGCTGTGAAATGAGTGCAGTGTTCTGGTTCATGTACTCCCATGAAAATAAAGGATAGAAGAGACAAGATACAGAAAACACTGGAGTTGGTGACATAACAACCCAGCATATGCTGGCTTTATTTTATCAGTTCTGATTTCTGTCACTTTACAAACATCATAGTCTTGAACAAATTGTATTCAGAATGGTTTTCCTACCTGTAAAAACACAGTTGTTACACAGGGAGTGCCAGTGTTCTGGCAAGACATCTTCTCCACCCATCTCCTGGAAGAAGATCTCAGCTGTTTGTCAGGGCTTCTACCAAGCTCAGGGCATAAACTTGACCCCAGGACGCTGCTAGANCCATAGGCTTATTTTCCCCAGATGCACTTTGAATACACCAGCATGAAGATGAAAATAAGCCTATGGCTTATTTTCATCTTCATGCTGGTGTATAAGAAGAAGTGGTCAGAGATAAATATCTGCTTGGTCATTACTGGCCAAATAAATGTTCTGCAGTCATTGTTTCTGTGTCTTTAGGGGCTCTTTTCACCTTCTTGCTTTAAGACAAAAATTAATAACAATTACTCCTACTCTTGTTAGGACAGTTCCGAGTGTGAGAGCTCGGCAATGGATACAAAATGTACTTGAGACATGACTTTCAGCATTGACTGAGAACATAAACTTGTATTCCAGTAGACAAAGTCGTTCCTCCCATAGTGGCTGCTGGTGCCTTGTCGTTCTGAGGGAAGTCAGTCCTGGTCCTTGCTGCCGCTTCGGGTGTTGCGGTTGGAACTGCAGAACCAGGAACTGGGATTTGATCAGCCAGTTCTGCCATAAGAAATCTCACTTCATTTTTCCACTGAAGTTTGGGGATACCTTGTTCCAGGTTATCCCAGGAGATTTTTTCCTTATATTTG
The DNA here is from genome assembly GCA_013399135.1 of Heliornis fulica. Taxonomy (NCBI): domain Eukaryota; kingdom Metazoa; phylum Chordata; class Aves; order Gruiformes; family Heliornithidae; genus Heliornis; species Heliornis fulica. The sequence goes on from VXBZ01008629.1 coordinate 187,950, forward strand.
AGCAGTGGAGGCTTCTCTGGAGACTGCTGCCTTTTTCCCCATGTGTGTACAGCATAGCTCACGGATTCCTATTTCACCAGTGTTTCCTGTGTTGCTTGCGAGTCTGTTACACTGATGGTTTTACTTCAGAGAAAAGGGCACTGCATGGTTATCATCACTTCTACCAGGTATCCTGGGAGAACAAACAGTGCTCAGGATGGCATGCTTTAATATACATATGGTTTCTCAAAGGTAAACCACGTGGGTTTGGTTTTCCTGACTGCAAAATAATTCCTTACTCTAGTAGTGAAGAAAACTTCCCAGTTGGTTGATGGGGAGGGGATTCTTTATTGCTGGGTGACACAAGATTTAACCCTGTTTGGTTTGCATCTCTCTAGGTGTAGCCATTTGGATGGTGACCCCAAAGAAGTATCCCCTGTCTTCACTCAGTTTGTTGAATGTGTCTGGCAGCTCATGCAGCAGTTCCCCTGCACATTTGAATTTAATGAGCGTTTCCTTCTTGAAATCCATGATCACGTCTATTCCTGCCAGTTTGGCAATTTCCTTGGGACCTGTCACAAGGAGCGTGAGGATCTCAAGTGAGTTGGCAGTTTTATAGAGCCACCAGTCTAGAAGTCACTTGAAATGTCAAGAGGGGCAGGTTGGGTTTGGTTTGTGGTTTTAATGTACTTGTAGGTTGGTTAAGTGTCAGATTGTCTTGACAGATGCTTATGTTCTACAGAGTGAAAGAAAATTGCAGGTTAATTTTATCCCCCAAGTCATGTGCTTTAATGCAGACCACGCTAACAACTTGTAGCAGATACCCCTTTTGGGCTGGATATCATCCATTTCACACAGTTATATGTACTTCTCAGTGATGTGCTTGTGTTTGAGATTAATCAGATACTTTTGTAAAAATAATTCTTAGCTCCCTTAATCTAATTCCACTCAACAGGTAGTGGTATCAATCCACTTAATTTCTTTATTTATAGTGATTAGATGTTATTTGTGATTGACAGAATCTTTGAGAAGACCCATTCTCTGTGGCCTTTCCTCTTACAGAAGAAGCAGGAATTGAGAAATCCTTTGTACAGAGGATTTACAGCTTATAAAGAGCTTCAACCAAACACACTACCTTTCAGTTTCCAGTAAGTTGCCTATTCAAGAAGGGGGAGGGTATTTGTTTTGCTGCAACATAGATGGGTAACTCAGGTTGAATAAAATACATTTTCCAGTTTATTTTACCTTTCCCCTCCACTCTTCACCCATAAACTGAGAGGAGTAGTGTGCAGGTAGTTGCTAAGTAAGTGCAGGTACTGTAATTTAAAATTTAGGGTTTTTTTTCTTTGGTGTTGAGGAAGAGGGTGGGGAGAGGCAAGGAAAAGAAGAACATCAGATGTGCAGATAGACCCCACACATACACCCCAGCTGCTTGCACTGTCACATTTCTGTGATGGAGTAGGCAACTGTTGAAGAAAGGCTTCTCCTTTCCTTCTTTTCAATGTATATTAAGGAATTATTTCAAACAGGCATTTGTGCTCAGGCACTCCCAGGCCTATGCAGTCAGAGTGCTTTTCCCAAGAAGGGATATCTTGTCCCATGCCTGTTTGCCTGCCTAGGATATAACAGACAGAAGTGGTTGGGTTTGCTCACCCCTGCTCCTCGCTGCGGGAGAAAGAGGGGGTGCAAATGTGTTTGTGTGGGGAGGTACTGGGGACAAAGGGGTTCAACAAAAGCAGGGAGGTTGGGCAGGCTGAAGGCTTGCAGGTGAACTGTCCAAGTCTGCAGTGAGTCTGTGAGAGAAAAGAGTATCTCTGTGTTCTACTAATACTTACTGTTGTGCTTGTGGATCCTGAGGCAGAAGGTCTGTGAACTTGATGAAAATTTGCCTATTAATACTGAATTTTATAATCTAAGGCTATAGCAGCTCTACAAAAAAAGAGATTAAGAATTGATTTTTAAAAAAAATTCTTAAACAGGCTGTAGTGTGTTGGCCAGCAGTGTGCAATGGGCTGCCTAATTCTCTGCTCTTGTCCTGTTCTTGAGGTTTTGGTGTGGGATGTATAATCGCTTCGACAAAGGAATGCACCCGAAACAGTGTGTGTTGGATCATCTGCTAAGCTGCATGAGCCAGAAGGTGAAGCTGGAGGACAGTGCCTCTGAACTGGAAAATGTGAGTCCCAAAGCTTCAAGGTGTCAAAAATTACATGATGGTTTTGGAAAACAGAACTGGGATTGAATGCTGGCACTGAGCCATTCCAACATGGCTGGGTAAATCAAGGGGTTAACTGGCACTGCTGCAGTAAATGAGTTGGACTTACCCCAAATTCTCACTGGCTAGGTAGAAGCTGTACTGGGACAAGTTCTGTTTCAGGCTCATAGTACTCTTCATCAGGTGCAAAAAGAGTATCTGGGTTTCAGCTCCACTCATAGCAGGCTTCAGGGGAGAGGAAAACACAATGGGCTGCTCTCTCCTCCCTGCCCCAAATAAAACAAGAATATCTTTGCATATTCACACTGGGCTTGCCCCTGTGCTGTGGGGTTTTTTCCCCACTTTCACAAGCCATGTTGGAAAACTTGGTGGTAACCCAAGTAGTAAAACAGTTGGGTTACTTAAGCTGGACAAAATGTAACTGGGCTGTGCAGCCTGAATTACCCTCTAAAAGTGGCTACTTTGGCTTTGAAGTGCTTTGCTAAAACAAGGTGGGGAGTCTTGCACACCTACTCCTTGGGTTCTCTGGTGTTGCATGTACTGAAGCCCTTCTTCCCAGGAAGTGGCTGCACATCACCTGCTGATGGAAAGCAGAGAATAAGTCTTTTGTTTTCCTTTCCTTTGGTCTGTGGCCTTTGGGTTTATTAAACTCCTTTATTTGACCCACAAGGGGCTTTCTCCATCTTACTTTCTCCTCCCTGTTCTGCTGAGGAGGGTGTGACAGAACAGTTTGGGGGACACCTGAAAGTGAGAATGTGGCTTTTCATTATGCTCAGGGCTCTACTTGCAGTAACCTTTCTATGCACATTCAAAATCCAAACAAAACGAAAACCTCACAAACACACCCTCCCCCAGTGGGAGTCAGCTAAAAGTACACCAGTGAGAAGCCCTGTTGCTCTCCTTTGCTAGGTTAATGTGAATGCTGAAAACTTTACTTAATGTTTGCATCAAACACATATGGATCTATGCCCACACCCCTCAGTGCTGGGTTAGAGAGCTGAAAGAGGCACTGCCACAGGGCTGTTAGGTTGGCAGTTCTTCATGTGTCCCTAACAGCTGGCAATAACAGCTTTTGTTAATTTTTTACTGTCTTCTGTTTGCATAGAAACTCCCTTTCCTGGATGGCCCTTTGCCCAGTGAAGCTTGCTCCTTACCTAAATCAGGAAATGCTGCTTCAAAACCACCGATGCTCAACACCCCTCAGGGTTACGAAGGGGAAGCGCCTCCTGCGCTGAGCAACGGTGCCTCGGCAGGGAGCACGGACCTTACGTCAGCCACGGACCGGAGGCGTAAGGAGAACCTGTCTCCTCACCAGAACTTCTGTGCTCACAGCACTGCTCTTGCTGTGGGAGACTCTGAAGCTAAGGATGGAAAACAGCAGCACCACTGATCAGCTCTGTGATATCTTTAGTGTGAACCAGGTGCTGGGGAGGCGTAAGGGGTCTGTGCCCCCGCGGGGTGTGGAGCTCCTACCCCTTTACACCTGTGAGTACATATGCTGGCGGGCAGCTGTGCTCGCTGGGGAGAAGCCAGTTCACCTTTGGTTTGCTTCTCATCGTTTTTCAGCCGCAGTGCTGAGGATGCAGCAGTATGGAGCTGCCCAGAAAGCTGCCTTGAGTTAGTGTAAACCTTATTTTTCAGTGGAAGCGTGGTGTGTGGTGAAGGTTTAGGGCTGCCTGCTGTGGTGCTGGCATCTCCAGCTGAGAGAAATCTCGATCAGTTAACACAGGGCTTAAGAGTTGTGCAGTGTTTAGCACTGGAGTAAGAAAGATGTAACCCATTTATTCTCCGTGGCGGTGCAAGGTCACGTTAAGATGGTAAGAAACCCACCTTTCTTTGGCTGTGAATGGATCTCTGCATGGACCCTCCTGTGGCAGAACTGATTCCTCTTGATGTTTCCTATGCATATTTGTTAAACTCCCCCCTGTGCCTTTTTATGGAGACCATTTTAACGTCTAGCCTCACAGTGTATTATTCTTATTGTAGTGTAGAGTGTAGCACTTGGTCGTCTTTATAATCAGTGTTTTTAAAAAAGTTTGTGGGTTTTTGTTTTTAATCTGCTGCCAGCTTCTCTGGGATCTTTTTGGATCCCCTGAGTTCAGTAGCTTCCTTCTAAGCTGACCTTTCAAAGAAGCTTTTTATAGACCTCAATCACTGATTGCGAGTGCAGTGAGCCACAAAGCCTGTAACATCTGAACTTCTGGCAGAGGGAGGTTTAGATGTGAGAAGATAGGGAAAAAATATTTAATTTTAATCTCTTGTTTTATGAGCTTGATTAAATTGAAGCAAGAGAGTAACTCTTTGATTCCAGGTCAGAACATTGTGCTTTCCTTGTGTCCACCACTGAGGTGGCAGTTAAAGGTGAGGTGTGTTCTGGAATTGAGACAGGGCCTCGGATGATTACATTGCATCACATCTGAGTGATGATAGAGTGTGTTCTCTTGGATGTTTAAGTTACACCAACCTTAGAGATGGTTTGTCTGCACTGTGAAGAGATGGCAAGATGAGCAACATCTCTCACAGCAACGAACTTGATAATGTTGTGAAGGTTACAAGGTAAATTGGGAGGTGACCCCTTGCTAGAACAACTGTCCATCATGGCTGTGGCTCCAGCCTGGGTTAACACTGCTCGGTCTCTTGGTGCTGCTGTAATCTCAGCTGGAGATACTAGTTCAGAGCTGCAGGTTTCAAATGGAGACACATATTCCAGAAGTCTTGTAAAGAAACAAGGGCTTGTCTCCTAGGGGAGCAGATGGCCCAGGAAGGCTGTTCCATGGTACTTTGTACTGCATGAGCTCCTCCAGATGCGCTCAATTGTGGAGTCCCTTCCTGCACCTGAATTCAAGGTGCTTTTCTTTCTTTTGGATCCTGTTGTTCAAAATAGATGCTGCCAGTAGGTCTTCAGATAGTGTTTTCTCTTGAAAAATTTTGAAACTGAAATAATTTGTTTACATTAGCACTCCCAGTCTATGATAAAACATAGAAATAGGATCATAGAATGGCTAGAGTTGGAAGGGCCTCCCAGAGGTCATCTAGTCCACCCCCCCTGCAAGAAGCAGGGACACCCCCAACTAGATCAGCTTGCTCAGGGCCTCATCCAACCTGGCCTTGAATTTCTCCAGGGATGGGGCATCCACCACCTCTCTGGACAACCTGTTCCAGTGCTCCACCACTCTTACAGGAAAGAACTTTTTTCTAATACTCAATCTAAATCTCCCTAGTGTGTAGTGGACAATACACACAGTTCCTCAAGTAGAGAAGTGTAAAATGATCAATGAGACCAAGACAGGCACTCTTCAGGACCAGTTCTTCTAGATGTCACCAGTTCTTTTAATGTGTTCCCTAATGAAAATGGGATACAGACCTGTAGAGAGGGTTGACTGACTGTTGAAGGATTTGGATGTGTTGTTGGTTAATCACTGTATAAAAGCATTTTGCTGGAGGTTTATATCAATGTTTACACATTACCTTGTCTTTTGAATTGCCATAGATTACCTTGAAAAAAGGATAATTGTTGCTTATTCCTAAAATGTGATGCTGACACTTCCACAAATCCTCCTCCATTATGATGTTATTACAAATGTATATAACCATGGAAAGGTTACTTCATGCACTGAAGGTGTTAATAAGCTTTTAGTAATCTTGCTGCTTTTGACTTGAGTAGCAAAACAATTGATGACTTAATTTTGAAATGCAAAACTTCCTTAAAAAGGGTAATTGTCTTTTTTAACTGCTTGGCTTTGATGTGTACAGACTTGATCAAAGTCTGCAGCGTGTTAAAAACTATTCATGCTGGTGCTGTAACTTTCCAGAGCTGGCAAAGATTCCAGGGTTTCCTGGCTTTCCATGAGATTGTTTGAAAACCTGTTAACTAGAAGCTTTTTAGTAGTGACAGTAACTCTTGTGTGTGTTAAAACCAAACCTGGAAAGCTGTTTGGAGCAGCACATCATGTCCTCATGTCCCTGCTCAGCCCAGCTGCCCAGTGCCCTGCAGAAAGCCTCCAGCACCTGCTGGAGAGAGAGCCTGGCCAAGGCTGGTGTGGAGCTCCCTAAAAGCATTACAGGAATACTAAAAGCTTAGGTAGGAATCTTCTTAGTAAGCACTGTGTAGGCAAGAAGTTAGTGTAATTTATTTATTCCTAGTGGACCATCCTTGTGTTGGGAAGTCCCAAATAGTGGTTTTGACTTGGAGCTGTAAGTGAATGATGCAACTCGCAGCTTTCCATTTGGATTCCTCTGACTGGGAGGGAGGAGGGATCCTGTTTGCTGCAGGTGGGCTCTGCTGGTGTAAAACTGGAGCACCTCTTGCTTTACTGATGCACCCTGTGGAGTCATGCCCATACTGTTACTACACATAGGTGGAGCGTTGCAGTGGGCAAGTGCCTATAATACTCCGTTACAGATACTACTTTGAAGTAGAAGAGGGACCTGTGTCACTTCATATCTTGGCTGAAACCTCTTAATGTGAACCTCACAGTGCTGGATTCTCACATCACATTTTGTTGTCATCTGTGGTAGAGAAAATCTGACCGGTGTCATTGGCTTTGCAGAGGGAAGGGAATGATGNCATCTTTCTTGTAGGCCCCCTTGAGGTCCTGGCAGAGCGCTAGAAGGTCTCCCTGGAGCCTCCTCTTCTCCAGGCTGAACAGCCCCAACTCTCTCAGCCTGTCCTCGTAGGAAAGGTGCTCCAGCCCCTTCATCATCTTTGTGGCCTCCTCTGGACCCTCTCCAACTGGTTATATGTAAATAGTCTTTTATAGCATTGTAAGAGGCAATAGCTGTTATTTGTCTGCCCATAACTTGTAGTGAAATGACTGGGCTATTTTCAACCTTCAAGATAAAGTAGAGAAAAAACAACCACAGACAAAACCCCCACTCCCCTGAGTGTCTGACTTTTGGGTAGGAAAACACCTGTTTTATTCAGCATATCGAAAGACCCAAGGAAGAAGGGCAGTACATGAGCACAGGGCTTCTTCAGCACCTGGAATGGCAAAGAGAAACTTCCTAAATGCTGCAGGCTTTTCAATCCATAAGTAACATTTAAGTTTTTTTAAACCAGTTGTTTCTGAGGACAGAGGGAGAGAACTCAGTATGCAATTGGTTGAAAACAAAAATGCTGTGTTTGTGAATGCATCTCTTAATGTCAAGATGAGTGTCTGCTGTGGAGCCTCTGCTCCTAATGAGCTCTGCTGAGCTCCTGATACTGAGTTAGGTGGGTAGTCTGCAGCCTCTTCAGTTTCTCACATCCATGTACTCCTCAAGTGAAGAGTCTTATTCCAGTGGCTCTCTGTACCCAGGGTTTGGAAAATGCTGTCAATTCCTGCTGGAGGGTGCAGGGGTGATGCTCTCCCTTTGCCTCTTTACCATGTCAGCATGGACATGGAGCATGGTCAATGGAGCATGTCAGAGCTCCCTTTCACACTCACACTTGGCAGTCTGGAACCAGTGGAGTGATGGATCCACCCTGTCTTCTCTTTCCAGGAGGGAGAAGGATGTAGTGGACAATACACACAGCTCCTCAAGTGGAGAAGTGTAAAATGATCAATGAGACCAAGACAGGCACTCCTCAGGACCAGTTCTTCTAGATGTCACCAGTTCTTTTAATGTGCTCCCTAATGAGAATGGGATACAGACCTGTAGAGAGGGTTGACTGACTGTTGAAGGATTTGGATGTGTTGTTGGTTAATCACTGTATAAAAGCATTTTGCTGGAGGTTTATATCAATGTTTACACATTACCTTGTCTTTTGAATTGCCATAGATTACCTTGAAAAAAGGATAATTGTTGCTTATTCCTAAAATGTGATGCTGACACTTCCACAAATCCTCCTCCATTATGATGTTATTACAAATGTATATAACCATGGAAAGGTTACTTCATGCACTGAAGGTGTTAATAAGCTTTTAGTAATCTTGCTGCTTTTGACTTGAGTAGCAAAACAATTGATGACTTAATTTTGAAATGCAAAACTTCCTTAAAAAGGGTAATTGTCTCTTTGAACTGCTTGGCTTTGATGTGTACAGACTTGATCAAAGTCTGCAGCGTGTTAAAACTATTCATGCTGGTGCTGTAACTTTCCAGAGCTGGAAAAGATTCCAGGGTTTCCTGGCTTTCCATGAGATTGTTTGAAAACCTGTTAACTAGAAGCTTTTTAGTAGTGACAGTAACTCTTGTGTGTGTTAAAACCAAACCTGGAAAGCTGTTTGGAGCAGCACATCATGTCCTCATGCCCCTGCTCAGCCCAGCTGCCCAGTGCCCTGCAGAAAGCCTCCAGCACCTGCTGGAGAGAGAGCCTGGCCAAGGCTGGTGTGGAGCTCCCTAAAAGCATTACAGGAATACTAAAAGCTTAGGTAGGAATCTTCTTAGTAAGCACTGTGTAGGCAAGAAGTTAGTGTAATTTATTTATTCCTAGTGGACCATCCTTGTGTTGGGAAGTCCCAAATAGTGGTTTTGACTTGGAGCTGTAAGTGAATGATGCAACTCGCAGCTTTCCATTTGGATTCCTCTGACTGGGAGGGAGGAGGGATCCTGTTTGCTGCAGGTGGGCTCTGCTGGTGTAAAACTGGAGCACCTCTTGCTTTACTGATGCACCCTGTGGAGTCATGCCCATACTGTTACTACACATAGGTGGAGCGTTGCAGTGGGCAAGTGCCTATAATACTCCGTTACAGATACTACTTTGAAGTAGAAGAGGGACCTGTGTCACTTCATATCTTGGCTGAAACCTCTTAATGTGAACCTCACAGTGCTGGATTCTCACATCACATTTTGTTGTCATCTGTGGTAGAGAAAATCTGACCGGTGTCATTGGCTTTGCAGAGGGAAGGGAATGATGGATTGTCCTTAGACACAGCTCTGGTGGCCCTTTGGGGGGTACCTTCCGTGCCTGGTGCATGGTCTCCAAGCTCTGTGTCCTGGTGAGTACTCCTGAGTGAGCAGGAGAGCTCAAAAGGCATCTGCTGTTCTGTTCCTCTCCCCTTCCCTGCTCTGCCTGGAGTGCTGGGTCATCTTTTTGTCCAGACCTAACGGTTACTCCTCGTTTACACACCGTCCCTCTTGCACACACGGGCACTTTCCATGCCTTGGGGATGGAAGAATCTCTTCTGAATGTAGTCTTTTAATTAATACACAGTACCTGATTAATTAGATGAGGAGCAGCACAAGCCAGGTGGTGTAGAAGTCTCTGTTTTCCTGAGTGTCTTCAGCACTGAGAGCAGCCAGATGGGTGCAGTTTGCACCACAGGTTGGTGTGACTGGTTCAGACGGGTGTTTCAATGTATAGCACTGCATCCTGTTGGCATCTCTGGGCTACAGAAGCAATGCAGAAAGGTTAAATGAGTTGACCTAGATCTCTTCTCATATCACTTCTCTCTGTATGTGTCTGTATGTGTTGTAGCAGCATACTACTGGAGTAACTTGTAGCACTGGACCTAGTCAGTGTAACTGAGCGCACATATGTACTTTTCCTGTCATCCATGGCCTCAGCTCTGCAGGAATGGACCTAAAGCTGTGTGTAGTTCTCAGCTGGAAGCTGTAAATGTGTTTGCTGTTTCTGTAAGTCGTTACTTTTGTCAGTAAAACTGTTGAGGGATGGTTGTGTAAAGCTGTGGATGAAATCACGTGTTCTGGACGTGCTGCCGTGGCTGTATGTGTCGTGTGAGTCACTTTAGGCAATGCACTGCTTAAACCAGAGATGTACCCTGTGTAGAGGAGCACTGTGTCTTTATTCTCTAAATGTATTTGTTCATGAAGTTTCACTTGTATTACAGTTTATTTTTATTCCCTACAAAAATAAATACATTGCCTTTTTAAAGTAAGAGACTGGTCTGTGTAATTAAACTCCAAGCAGGGCGTCACGAACTCTGAGGTAGCAAGCTGACCTAGAAGTAAGTGGGATTCAGAATCACCAGGTTGGAAAAGACCATTAAAATACTGTCCTTGTCCCCTCCTAAACCACATCCCTGAGCACCTCATCTACACATCTGTTAAATACACCCAGGGGTGGGGACTCCACCCCCTCCCTGGGCAGCCTGTTCCACACCCCAACAGCTCTTTGAGGGAAGAATTTCTTCTGACATCTCATCTGAACCTACCCTGGCACAGCTTGAGGCCATTGCCCTTGTCCTGTCCGTGTGCAGAAGAGACCATCACTCACCTCTCTCCAACCTCCTCAGGTCATTCTGGACAGGGATAAGGTCTTCCCTCAGCCTCCTCTTCTCCAGACTAAGCCCCCCCAGCTCCCTCAGCTGCTCCTCAGGTTTGTTCTCCAGACCCTTCCCCAGCCTGGTTGTCCTCCTCTGGACCCACTCTAGGACCTTGCTGTTCTTGTAGTGAGGGGCCCAGAGCTGAACACAGCAGAGGGGAGATTAGAGAGAGGAGGAAGTGTGTGTGCTATCTTAAGGACTGTCCCAAGTCTCATGTGCTATCCTCCTCCTATATTCCTTCGTGTAGTGTTTTAGGGCTTGGTATTTTCCTCTCTTTGTTTCTTTTGGGGGTTTTGGTTTGGGGGTTGGTTTGGTTTTTTTAATAACCAGTAATGTTTGGGATGTTTATTGTGCAGTGGGGATCCCTGGATGTGTGTGTGGCTTGAGAAGCATTTGGGGTAAATCTGGTGCTACACACCAATCAGAAATCCTTCCTGGGAGATGGTGGCTGCAGTCCTGCCTGCTGCCAGAGGACCTGTTAAGCACTGGTAGGTCTCCCATGCCTGGTCTCACTGCCTGACATCTTGAATAATCCCTGGTGTGAGCATATGGTCTGTGTTCAAGGGTAATTTTGGGGGGACCCTCTAGTCTTTCCAGGAATAACTTGGAAGTGTTGCCAGCTCTGGTCCACACTAAGATGACCATATTGGGGCAAACATATATGTGACTGCTCAGTATCATCAGGTAACTTGCACACTAAAGAGTGTCCATGTGCTGGCTCAGGGTTCTGTGTTTCAGGTCCTGAGCAATGACCTTCACCCATTGGTTCACAGACACTGACTCCAGTGCTTCCTCACATCTAAAGGAGCTCCATGAAGCCAATGGAATTAGGGAGCTGTCTTGTGATGCCAAATTCCTCAAAGAATTACAGCTCATGGAGGAGAAGAGTTTCTGGATTCCTCCTTCATTTCAAAGGACATACTGTGTGTGTTAATGTGCCAGTTAAATTAGGAAGTGCCTGGGAAAAGGCCCTGGGAGCATTTGCTGTGTAAGGGATGGTCTGCAGGTGCCTGTACTCTGTCATGGTTGCTACCTGCACCATGTTGCTGCTGGGAGTGAGAGGGTGGCCAGCAGAACAAGCAGTGCTGCAAAGCTGCAGGCAGAGGTTCTGGTCTCAGAAACTCTGAAGTTCAAAGGCTCTGCTGCAGTTTGGTGATTCACAGCTTGAAGGTGGGAGTCAGAAGTAGCCTTATGCTGTAACTGTGTGTTTCTGACCTCCAGGACTGTCAGTAAATCCCTAATCCTGTCAGAATTATTTGTTTGCTACTGTTCAGCACTAAACTTCTATCAGAGTGTTTAGCAGAAAGCTCATTATCTCCTTTCAGCTGTGTTAATAACTCTAATCTGTTTAATAGACCCAACTTTGGACAGGATTTACCTTCCAAAAAAAACCCCATTTTGACTGGCATTAAATTTACTTCTGCCTTTTTAATTCTTCCCCAGTTAATGGAGTGCTGATAAAGCAGTTGCTTTGCCTGGAGCATGTGTCAGGTCAGCCAGGGCCTGGGCAGCCCACTGGAGCTCTGTCAGAAGGTGAAGGCTGCTGAGTTCTCAGCCTTCCCCCGTGTCTGAAGTTGATTCAAGCTGGGTCCTGCTCTTGCAGCCTGGTAAACTTGCAGATAATGATGTTTTCATGCCCAGCTTTCAGGAGTGGAGGGAGCTGAGTGGCTGTCAGAGGCTGTTGTGGTTCAGGCAGGGAGTGATGCTCTTTGCCTGGTCACACCTTTGCCTCTGGCTTTGCACTGTCTGTTGCTGGTCTCATCTCTCAGTGATGCCCCTTCAGTGATGCTGTGGCTGCCAGGGGAGGAAACCCCCCATAATACCATGGTGGCCAGAGGATCTTTTCAAGCAAATCATTTTGGTATAGATGTGTTGAAAGGGAGACAGTGGTATGACACCCAGGGGAATTCATGGTCTTTTGGCACCCTCCAGATCAGGCAATTAACCAAAACATCCTGGGCAAAAGTGCAGCTGCTGCAAATGACACCTGTCCTTCCCCCTTCCAAGATGTTAATGTGAAACTCTATCCATTGCCATTAGGTGCCAGAGAGGGGATAGCCCTGGTAATTGAGGATCTCCAAGGAGGAATCCTAGTGTTTACCCACTATCCAAACCTAATGGAAAATGTCTATTGACTATCAGTGTTCAAATGCAAACACAGGTCCCCTGACTGTAGCTGTACCTAATATAGCTGAGTTAATTGCAACCATTCACAGACAGGCTCACCCAATCTTAGCAACTGCTGCTGTGGAAGACATGTGTTTTATGGTTCCACTGCAAGAAAGTGATGGAGATCAATTTGCTGTTGTTTGGGAGGGACAGCAGCATTCTTGTACCTGCTTGCCCCAGGGGTATCAGCACTCACCTCCCCTGGCTCACCATGCCCTAGTGCAGGAACTGGCAGCAATCCCATCAGAAGAGGAGGTCAGTCTATCAGTGTATCCATTACATACTCATAGGGGACATATTGCAGTGAGGTACAAACTATGCAGGATAGAATTGTTCATCACCTGGAGAAAATAGACCTCCAAATACCTGCAGAAAAAACTACAAGCTCCTGCTAGTGAAGTGAAATTCTCAGGCACCTGGTGGAAAGGAGGGTCAGTTCATGTTCCCCAGGACACACTCTCACACTAGAACAGAAAAAAGCACAGAAAAAAAAGGAACTGCTGTTTGCCCTGGGATTGTTGGTCTTTTGGAGGAAACATATCCCAGACTTTACAATAGTTACACACACCTGATATGACCTGTGAAAAACAGTTAAGTGGGAGAGGAGGCTCATGCTCATGAGGAGGCATTGCAGCTGTTGGTGTTTGAAGCAAACACCCATTAAGCTATGGGCTCTGTCCACCCCACTGACCCAGTTGAGACTGAATGGGGGGGTTGTACATTCAGGATTGTCAATCTGTTTCTGGAACAGGGGACCAGAAGGTCCTGTCTGACCGACTGGGTTTTATTCTAGAAGATTCAAGGACACTGAGAAGTGATACTCAAGCTGGGGAAATGGTTTGTTTGTAGTAAGCTTGGCTCTCAGAGAAGCAGAGCATGCCATACACCAACAACCTATAGTTCCAAGGGGACCCTTTAAGGTAATCAAACCTGTGCTGGCAGGGCCCCCTCCCCCTGAGCCTGAGGGGGTGGCTCAAAGAGATCCTGTGAGGAAATGACATGCTAAAATCGAACATCATTGCAGTAAGTTCTTCATCAGGGAAGGTGCCCCTAAGGCCTTAAACATACAAGAAGAGATAACAAACCTCCACCCCTCCCACTCCTGTTGTCAGGATCACCACCGTTTTCTGAGGAGCTGTGAAACGTGGGGTTTACAGACAGCTCTGCTAAGCCAGACTCACTGGCAGTGTTGAAGGGATCATGGAGTGTCTCCCCTTTGGAGGTCAGTGAGTGGAGTAATAAAGCAGAGGAACTGGCCAGAACTGCCCCTCTGCATAAGGAGGCCCCAGTCAGAGAAAATTGTCTTAATTGGAATGACAACAATGGGGTTTCAATGGGTCACAGTGTGTGTGATTGGACATTTAAGTATGGAAACCGTTGTATCATCCCTGGGTGTCGATCCATTAATTGTTCAATTTATAGTCACTCTTTTCCTGTTGAAGGGGATATTTGATGGTATATGTTGAGCACCACCACTCTCATCCCCCAACAGTTAAATTGGGCATGGGTCAATGGAACCAGATATAAAAACCAATTTGATAGCTTTTGGTCTAATAACAATCTTATGGGAGTTGAGATATTGAGGGAATCAAACCCTTTGGCTTGTGCCATAAGTGGCATAAGCAACCAAGCAGTAACCTTTCAGTTTAACTATAGCTTTTGGGAAGGGGCATAGAAATGTGAGCTTTGGATTAACAGAGTAAAATCAAATAATCAAATTAAGCATTCTTTGGTCTTAGAAAACACCACTTATTTTGAAACTCCTTGTAATTCCGATTTAAGACACAAAGTAACCTGGACCGTTTGTAACCCGGCCTTTAAAAGGTCATTATTGGACTTGTGGCCATCATGAATATTGAAAATAAACAAATAATTGGAGTGGAACATGTTACATAGGCTATATAGACCCCTTATTCTTTCTATTACCAGGCCAAAGTGGAAACAATTTAGGAATTCAGGTATATGATGACCTCAGTGGGTATTGAAGGTCCATTGATACTTCTGTAGCAGGTGGAAGTAGCCAATCCCCAGGCAAAGATAAGTGGACACCCAATGTATCATACAACATTATGGACCTGCAACTTGGAATCCCAGTGAATGGATTAGCAGTACTTGAGATCTATCATCTGAATCTCATTATTCATCTACAAGCTATTCTAGAAGTTACTACTAATGAAACAGCTTGTGCCCTTAATCTGTTGGCCGATCAGGCCACACAAATGCAAACAGCAATATTACAACATCATGGTTCTTGATTACCTGCTAGCTGAAGAGGAGGTGTTTGTGGTAAACTAAATGACTTTTGTTTAAAAATTGATGACAGAAATTAGCCCATGCCCCCATCCAAAGATGGAAAAGCTGGGACATTGATGTGTTTTCCTGGTTCCCTGGTGGTCCGTGTGTTTTAAATGAATCCAGTTTTGATATGTGGGTTTGCCATGTTGTTGGTTTTGCTATGTTTTATTCCATGTATTGTACAACTGATTCAACATGTTGTAGGCAATATGCAATCTGTAACTACTGCTTCACATGATGGCATTTAATAAATTCATGCTGTGCATTGAACTACACTGTCAGCAGTTTACATCATATGAAATGTGGTTTTTTAAAATATTATTTTCCTTATTTTTTCTGTAGGTGATTGTAGTCTCTGACATGCTCCCTCATGGTCAGTGCAAAGGATGACTCCACCAGAGTTAGGGCCTGCATGTGCAATGAGGGGAGATTTTCCTCCACCCAGAGGAATGCATGGTTTGGATGTGGATAACTTTGTCACAGATATTTTCCGCCCTATAGTTCTGTTTATTTAGAGACTATCCTGGTAGAACAGAAGCTTTGAGACCCCAACCACACATGTGTTTTAGACTCAGAGGGGTGTGGAAATCTTCCACAATTTTACTAATACAATTAGTATTCAGTTTAATCTCCATTCCTCACCAAGGAGCTGGTCTTGTTTCTAACATTTCTTTTCTTGCTTAACAGGAAAACGGCAGCAGCAACAACAAAATATGCAGGTTATCGTTAGATCTTCCTTTCATGGATTCTCCTTTCATCTCTGAGTTCCCTCACTGTTCTCCACATCTCTCATTTCCTAGCATGTATTAGTTCTGCTGTCTGCACCCCCTTTTCCCCCACTAGAATACACTAACTTCCTAATTGCTGATTTTATTTCTGAGTTTTCTTGAGGGGGTTTCCAGTCAGGCTTGGCTTTTCAGGCTGCAGCGTCCCCATTGTGGTTGCAGCTTCTTGAGACTTAATAAACCCAAACTCCCCACTTTTCCTCCAATGTTCACCCACATTTCTCAAGTTCAGTAATTTGATTTATTGTGTTGGCTTTGGAGAATTGACCTTTTTGAAGCAACACTGTACTGGTGAGCGAATGTGAAGAGCAGGGGATGCTGACAGCCACACTGAACCTCTCCTGCCTTTCCCAGTGTGACTACAGACGGAGTTCGGTGCCGATGGCAGAGGCATGTCAAAGGGTTTGCAGAGCCCCTGATTTTCCTCCTTGCAGATTTTTCTTCTGGGTGATGTGGTTCCCCTCTTGTTATCTAGTATGGCTGATAATGCTGCTTCAAACTGTCAGAGGACTGTTTCTGCTCCACCGCCAGGAAGTTTGGAAAAGGTTTAACAAGAACTGGGTAAAATACCATTACACTTACCAGCTGACAGCTTTTGATAAGAGAGCCTGAACACTCCTTTCTGCTTGGCTTATTTGCCCCTGTAAAGTTTTCTGCCTCGCTAGGTGCTGCTTAATTTTATGAAGCCAAAGAAGTGGTTTATTCCAGGAGGGAAACCTATGGAGCAGCTTGGGTGAGAAATCATGACTATCTTCAGTGCCTTTCATCTGTCCTGTGTTTAATAAACAGTCCTGGATGGTGCCAGTGGTTACTTGTATTGCTTTAAAAGTGGAAAAAGTGGTTGGAAGAGGGGCTAGGAGGGAATCCCTTGGGAACAGCTGAGAGAAGGTAGAAGCCTGTGCTGCAGTGGGGATGCACAGTCCCAGTGAGGACTCGACACAGAATCACAGAACTTTAAGAGTTGGAAAGGATCATCTAGTCCAACCCCCTGCCAGAGCAGGGCCACCTTGATTAAGTCACACAGGAATGTGTCCAGCCAGGTTTTAATATCTCCCGAGAAGGAGACTCCACAACCTCTCTGGGCAGCCTGGCCCAGGGCTCTGTCACTCTCACAGGGAAATAGTTTTTCTCTATGTTCACATGGAGCCTCCTCTGCTCCCGCTGAAACCCACTGGCCCTTGTCCTGTCACTGGCCAGCACTGAGAAGAGCCTGGATCCATCCTCCTGACACTCACCCTTTACATATTTATAAACATAACTGAAGTCACCCCTCAGTCTCTTCCAAGCCAAAGAGACCCCTCAGCTCCCTCAGCCTGTCCTCAGAAGGAAGGTGTTCCACTCCATCATATTGGTGGCCCTGTGCTGAACTCTTTCAAAGATTTCTATGTCCTTCCAGGGTATCTCCCAGGGTATCCACTTGGTACCCTGGGATTTCTGCAAGGAAACAGGGAAGCAAAAGTTTTGTGTCCGCTCGGGTGGGTCAAGTAGCCTCCAGCACCTGTCCCAGCCTCCCCCCGCCCCGCTGCCCCTCGCTATATTTACCCAGGACAACTTTCCAAGAATGGAAGTGGTAAGATAAAACCATTGAGGGGCTAAAATTAGCCCCAGCACCCCGGCCCTTCTCCCCACGGTGGCATTTCAGCTGTGAGCTTGACAGCCTGTGTCGTTCCAGTCACACAGAGCAGACATCCATCCCCGACAGGCCCAGATCCTCTCTCTTCCTCTCTTTTTATTTTCCCTTTGTTTTGGGTCAAGCCAGAGAAGAACTTGCCCTGGGACGCCGCTGCCTCGCTGGCCCTGCTGGGAGCGTCACCTCCTGCCCAAAGGTAAGGAGCAGCATAATGACACCTTGGAAGAATTGGGTGGCTGAAGGTAACTGGGTCACCAGCTCTAAAAGAGCAAATGGATTCTCTGTCCCCTTGGCTCTGGCTGAAGCCCTTTCAGGAGCTCTGAGATGCACAGACAGCTTCCTTCAGCTCAAGAGGTGGGTGACAGCTCTGATTTGGGCTCTGGCAAGTCTGTGAGCTCCCCACAAGAGTGCTAATGATGCCAAAGCAGTGTCCCCTCAGAAATGCATATTCGTGTGTTTGGGGAATGTTACAGCGGGTTTGATGCTTCTCCAGATTATCTCCCTGGGGGGTGTAACTCCATCGCTTTCCTGAGTCGAATCTGCAGGAAGCTCCATGCCTGGGGGCAGACTCCAACCCTCCAGAGCTCGTTATCAGCATGTCTAATGAGCACCGGTGATGTTAATGTTACTGTTTCATGTTTCTGTCTGAGGTGTCGGGCTCAGTGTAAAGGTGGAGGTGCCACAGAGCTTTGCCATCGCTCACTGCCACCCAACTTGCTCTGTTTATCCGGGCTGTGGAGGTGGCCTTGCCTGGGGGGTTCCTCCTGCTAGCACGTCTTCCCACAGCAGGCAGATGTGGGAGGAGCCTCCCATGGCTGCCTCGTTACCATCGGGCTCATTTGCAGAAAGGTTAATTGCTCTGCGCAGCACCTTGGCCCCTCCCCATAGCGTGGGGAGACCCAGCTCTGCCACTGCTGCCTCTCCCCAAGGAACTCCAAGGGGCTGGGACCTGGTGAGAAATTCCTCCACCCTTCCCAGCCAATGGTTTCCCAGCTGCTCAGGCGCTGGATGGGACATCACTACTTCTCCGTGCTGTCACTTAGCCCTGGTGAGACCAAATCCTGCACCAAGCACCTGGTAAACGTGTTGGGCTTGGTCCCAGCTCCAGTATAATCAGCTGAGCATCCACCCATCCTCCTCCCAAGATCTCATACCCACTGTTACAAAGCTCCCAGCCCCTCCTTGCAGATGTGCTCCTCAGGCTGGAGTAGGCAGGAGAGTGTGGAGGGTTTGCTGGGTTCAAACACTGATGTCATTTTGGGAAGGGCAGTGCTGAAGGGCCTTAATCAAAATCAGCCACTTCTACCTTTGCTTCATCTTCACTTCTGAAATCCCACGAGGTGGCAGGGTGTAAAAACCTTGCAGAGATATTAAATCTCCTCTGAGTTTTTTGTGGTCCCAGAATACTTACAAGCATGGGTGGTGCTGGCTGATGTGAAGCAGAGTTGATTCCTCATGCTCTTAGTTCAGCAGCTCCCCAGGGAACAGCTGAGCAGGGAGTGGCTTTGAGGGCTTGGGTGGCTTCACCCACCAGAGGGACACAGAGCCTGTGGTCACCTAGGAGCCTTCCTGAGCCCAAGGTGTGAATATCCCCGGAGCAGCCTCATACCCTTTACCACCTGTGGGGCCAAGAGTGCAGCATTAAAAAACTCGAAGAAACAAAGTGGAAGCCAATGAGCTCCACCAGACACTGAACCCTCTGCTCAGCGTGTTCTCCACCGAAGTATTTTAAGGGGAGGTGGCCCAAGTACGTGCTACAGCAGCGACATCTGTCTTTGCCCTTCACCAGTGTGGATTCTCTTACCCATGGTGGCAGGGTCCCATGCCAATGTAATTTGTCTTTTGTTTTTTGGAGAATCTTCCTTAAACTGTGTATAGAAACCAAACCATTGGTGTCAGGGGGCTGGTTCTAACCCACTGATGGATTTGTTGTCCTGCAGCTTTGCCATCTATGATGAAAGCGTTACCTAGGGGACACAATCAATGACAATGAGTCTAATGGATATCACCAAGATGTTCTCCATGCTCCAGCCCCAAGAAGATGAGGATGACAATGGAGAAAGTGAGGAGCTGAACCGCGCGGTATGCGAGGATGATTACCAGACCCTAGACAACCTCCTGTGCCAAGCCAGGTACAAGAGGTTCCTCAACCGCCGGAGTGGCTGGGGTGTGCCCAGCACCCCGCTGCGCCTGGCTGCCACGTGGGGCCGTGTCAGGAGCGTGAAGGTCCTCTTGGCCCATGGAGCAGAGGTAGACAGCCTTGATGTGAAGGCTCAAACCCCTCTCTTCATGGCGGTCAGCAATGGCCACCGGGAATGCGTGAAGGTCCTCCTGGACGCAGGGGCCAGTCCCGCAGGCAGCATCTACAACAACTGTTCACCACTGCTCATTGCTGCGAGGGACGGGGATGTGGACATCCTGCAGCAGCTCCTGGACCACGGTGCTGAAACCAACGTTCAAGCGAGGTTGCCCGAGTGGGCTGCCAACTCAGTGGCTTGTTCCGGCCCACTCTACCTTGCCGCCGCCTACGGGCATCTGGAGTGCTTCAAGATGCTGTTGCTTTACGGTGCTGATCCTGACTACAACTGCACAGAGGAGAGGGTGATTGCCCACATCAAGGAGCCCAAGACTCTGCTGGAAACCTGCCTGAGGCACGGCTGCAGGAGCGAGTTCATCCAGCTGCTCACTGACTTCGGAGCCAACGTCTACTTGCCCCGCATCACGGCAGACGTGGCGGCGCCCCGCAACAAGGGGCTGGAGCTGCTGCTGCAGGCAAGAGGTAATCTGCTCGCGTGGCCCCCTGCCCACAAGTTTCTTCAGGTCCTCCTTCCCCCCACCTCTGCCTCTCAAGAGCCTTAACCAGGCTTTCCTATGAGCTTCGACTCCCTTCGCAGCATCACTTGAGTGCGTGGGTCCCTCTAGTCTTAAACCCGTGAGTATTATCGCTATTTCACTCTGAACTCCTCCCTCCACCCTGATGACTGCTGTGTTCCAGCCCCCAAATACCTCCCCCTCAGGTCTCTGGTACTGAATGCAGTGAGAAAGGGGTGTCACGTGGTTATGCAGAGTAGGTCCACCAGTGGTGATTAAATCCATGCACCAATGCAGGAAATGTAAAATAAACTGCTGAGATCTGGAGGAGGCTGCCCTGGGAGGGCTGGTTGCCTTGTCCTGGGTCTGGGCCGTGACTCTCTGCAGCCACCACATGTGTTTACATGGTTATCTTCCCTCCCAGACTTACCACGTCTGGTCCTGGGAATATTTCCATGGGGGTTCCACACTGGTCTGAAGCACACAGGGATCTTCCTCAACCTTGTTTTTCCACTTAATATAAAGCTGCTGGGTTCACAGCTGCTTTTTTTACCATCCCTGTTCTTTCTGCTGCTCAACTCTGGCTCTCCTGTGCTGCCTCTGCCCCAGAGAACTCCACTTCTGTCCCGGCAGCAGTGACCTATCTCACCTCGGAGCGCTCAGCCCTCGTGAGCTGCATTCTGCAAAGCTCCCACCTGAGTACGCAGCACAACCAGCCCTTTAGTCCTGCTCTGTCCATGTCCCTTTGCTTAGGATAACGCCTGGGTTAGAGCGGAGTGAGGTTTTGTGTCGGGGAAGTGACCATCTCATTTTTTCCTCCCTCTTCTTCTTCAGCTCATCCCAAGTCCTTGATGTCCCAGTCCAGGTTGGCGATACGACGGCTCCTGACGCAGGCTGGCCGCCTGCAGGCCCTGGGTGAGCTGGAGATCCCCATGGTGCTGGCGAAGTACCTGCGACACCAGCCGTGACCCACAGCCCGCCGCGAGAGATGCCTGCCCGGGTGTGCGTCGAGCACCCGCATTAAACACCGCCCTGACGTCAGCGCGGCGTAACCGCCGCTGTGAATCTGTGGTCATGAAGTGACTCTTGCTTACGAGGGGTCTCTGAGATGCAGTGTCACCATGAGCAGAGGGGAACCGGGTGGGGAGAAAGAAGAGACCTCGGCTCTGCGTCAGGGCGATGGTAGAGCGGGATCAGGTCTGGCTGTCTGACTGTGAAGCCTCTTCGCTGGTGGATTTTACACCTTGGAGTGACACTGGGTGGAGAAGGAGTTGGGACAAGGGGAGGAGGGCAGAGGGAGAGGAACAAAGGCTGCTTCTCCCTCCTCTGCTCCCGTGGCAGAGCGGGATAGAGGGATGCATGACCAGGCTTTGTGCCCACAGCTTTGCCCGCAGCGGTCCCTGCCCCCTCCTAGAGTGGTTCTGAGGTGCCTGCTCCATCCAGCAGCCCAGTGATGGAGGATGGGATGCTGGACCAGGCCATGCATGCACAGCCCATCACCACCGTGTCACTGTGCTGGGATGCTCCCCAGAACAGGGACACCTTCTGCAAAGCTGGGAGAAGCATCCAGAGCCACCAGCATCCCCGGCTCAGTCTTAAAACACCATCTCACACACCTTGTGTGATGGCTGAGGGGCTCGTTTGAAATTAAAACCGTTGCTACGATTCACATCGACTGTTGTGACCCGTTTGGTGAGATACCCTGAACTAGCCCACCGGCATCGTTCAGAAGGGAAATGCCAGGGCATTCCAGGCTGAGCTCAGTGCTGGGCATCCTGGCAGTGGTGCTGCTGGCAGAGGGTCTCCCCAGCACCCGTGACCAGTGACCAGGGTGACCATGGGTGGGTCTGCTCATTCTTCCCTGCAGCCAGGAGCTAATGGATAAACCACGCTGCTCCTGGGCAGCTCAGCGCACACATACTGGGGATGCTCTGGACCACTTTTGGGATGCAGCAGAATGTATCACCCACAGTTTAGTCTCCCCTCACATGACTGCATGGCCAGGGCGAGGTGTGGGGTCAGCAGGGATCGCTCGTTGCACAACAGATGTGGTTTTGTTTGTGTAGGCTCCTTTCAAATATGGTGGAAACTATTAATCAGGATCTGTTAGTTATGCAGAGGTGAGCATTGGACTGTGAAATAGCCTGGATGAAGTACTGAAGTATCTTATCAATGACCTGGATGAAGGGATTGAGTGTTCCTTCAGTAAATTCACAGATGACACTAAGATGGGAGGAAGTGTTGATCTGCTTGAGGGTAGGGAGGCTCTCCAAAGGAACCTGACCAGGGTCAGGTGGGCTGAGACCAACAGGATGAGGTTCAACAAGGCCAAATGCAGAGTCCTTCCCCTGGGATATAACAACCCCAGCAGCGCTTGGGGCAGCCTGGCTGGACAGCTGTCAGGTGGAGAAGGACCTGGGGGTGTTAGTTGACTGCCAACTGAATATGAGCCAGCAGTGTGCCCAGGTGGCCAAGAAGGCCAANGGAAAAAGGTTTTAAAGATTAATTCCTAACAGAGGTGGCAGGTCCCAGCTTCCACGTCTGCTGGAGGGAAGGGAGTCATGCTAAATAGGTTTGTTCCTGCTGTTCATCTTAAATCTTAATCTAATCTCAAAATTCGATCTAATATTAAATCTTGATCCAAGTTTAAATCTTAATTCAAAACTAAATCTTAATCTAAATTTAAATCTCAATCCACGTTTAAATTTTAACCTAATCTGAAATCTTAATTCAAGTTTAAATCTTTACCTAGATTTAAATCTTAACCTGAGTTTATATCTTAGCTCAAGTTTACATCTTAATTCAAGTTTAAGTCTTAATTCACTCTTAAACAGGGATGGTTGGACTCGATGATCTTAAAGGTCTTTTCCAACCTGGTGATTCTGTGAATTGCTTTGATGGGGAGGCTGGTGAGTGGGGCTGATGCACTGGAGGGGTCTTGCTCTTCTCTCCCCAAAACCAGCCTCTTCTCCGGGGCGGGTGGGCTGAAGGCACGAGGACCCAGGGTGGCGGGAAGGACAGACCCATCTCCTCTGGGGTGAGAAGACCCCAGGAGCCAGAGCCCGGCCGGATCCCACGGAGAAGGGCCCGGTTCTGGGCTCCGTGCCACTGACCCACGGGCGCA
>VXBZ01008629.1:217379-231042 GCA_013399135.1 Heliornis fulica
CCTGTCCACACCTCACAAAGCTGCTTCCTCCTCCTGACTGCACTCTGTATTCTGACTTGAATTCAGTGACTGTGGATGGCTTTTGGTTCCCTTCCCTGAGATGTTGCTGCTTTTCTCCGCAGCAGAGTTTGGAGCATTAGAAAAGACCTGATGCTGCTCCCACTCCACATCCCTCACCAGGAGAAGCAGCCAGCACCCCAGGCAGCCAGCTGTGAGGCTGGGAGTGCAGTCTGCCCTCCGAGTACCTGCTCACAGGAGCTGGCTCCCTGCTTGCTTGGAGTGAGGGCAGGCTCATCTCTGCACACTGCACGTCTCACCACTGGTGACACACTGGTCACAAATGATATTCCACAAGCAAATCCTGCTGGAAGCACTGGAGCCATGGTCACACAGACACCTTCACAGTAGCTGCTGGGTTGGAGCAGCAGCCCCTTTCTGTGTAATTCCTGTTTTATTTCAGCGTGTCACCAAAGGCTTCTCGCAGGGTGACGGGGGTTTAGCGCAGCGTTTTGGTTAGACATGGTGCAGCCTTTGCCAAAGTCTTGGTGAGGGATAAAGGTGTTGGTGCTAAAGTGAATGTTGTGACCGTGCGTCTCTTGGATGGAGGCTGTGGGTTGTAGGTACGTGATGGAGAGGTTTAGTGAGAGCAACCTCGAGACTTGAATGTGTGAAAGCCAGGGCTTGATAATCTGACTTCATACCAAAGGTTTCTCTTAATTTGATGTGAACTAAACGAAGCATATACCTATTGGTCTGAAATGAGTTGGGTAAAAGCATTTTTAGAGCTAATTTCCTGGATTACTGGTGTATTCTGCCCCAAATAAACCCAAAGAAATAAGAATTTGCAGCACTCCAACCCAGCCTGTAATTTTCAGTGCCGTAGCGCGGTTGGATTTCCCTGCCTAAGGTACCTGGGATAGCCAGGGCCTGTCCTGGGATAACCAGGACCAGAACTCCTGGTCTTGCTCTGGATCAAGCGTTAGTCAAACGCTGCCTTACCTGAGGAACTCCGATCGACAAGCGGTACGTGAGGCTTTCCAGTGACAAAGGGCTTCCAAGCCAGAAAGGTCACAGAAGCCAGGCAGGGCGGGTGGCCTTGCCGAGATACCAAGGACACACTCCCTCGAGGAACTCACCGGAGTCCGTCCCTTCCAGGGCAGGTCTTCCCTCGAAGCGATGCTTTACGGCTGTTAACGTGCGCTGAGGCCGGTGACGTTCGGCTCAGCCTACCAAGTAATTGTGTATTGCATTCTGGGGACTTTGGGTTTCTTTCTTTGTTTTTATACACATAAGAAAACGGTCGATTTTTTCTATTTTTGTATGGTTTTGCATTTTATATCCATGGGGACGTTTTACAGACTTTGCTTTTTGTGTGTGCGCTGTCTTTGCAAAGCGGTGTGGTTCTTCTGGTGGAGAAAAGGCAACTGCTGCTGCTGCTGCCACTGCCCAGGCAGCACAAGGAAACCACCTCGCTCCTCGTGCCCTCCTGTTCCAGTTTGTCCAGCTGGGAACCCCGCAGCCAGTCCCTTACCAACACCCCCACGCTCTTTGCCCACGCTGCCGAGACGTCGGGGGTTTAATATACCGCTTCATCACACCCCTCACGGTCCTTTGGGGTTTTCTTTTCTTTCTGAATCTTTGTTTTCTGTCTGTCTTTGGGTGAAGTGATAAAATCTAGAAAAGCCTCCCAGGTCTAAAGAGAAACAATCATTATCCCTTGTCGCAGGTCGCCCCGTGCTTCCCCCGTGCCGTCCCGCCGCGGGCGGGCTGCAGCGCCCTGGGAGAGGACGGGGCTTCTCCCAGGTGACCGACACGTCTGAATTTTTGGGGTTTTTTTGTTTTATTTGTGGTCTCATTGCTACTAGTCCTTTAAACTTTTTAATGTATATTGATTGTGTTTAAGATGAATGTTCCTTTCACTGCATTCTGATGAATAAACTTCCAATTTTGAGTGCTTTGTATTTCACCTGCAGCTGCTTCCCTGCCCTGCTGTGGATTATTTGCATGGGATGAGGCCCCTGAAGAGATGCTTTCCAGTGCCCAGCACGCTGCTGCTCCCTAGTCTCAGCCACCAGGCCCTGTGCTGTGCCATGAACCCTGCACAACACCCATCCCCAGCGCCCAGCTTTATGTGAGGGAATCTGGTGAGGTTGCTGCTGCTGTCCTGATGCCCTGGGGAGTCCTTGTCCTCTCTGATGCCATCCACGGAGCTTCCCAGCCATTCATCAGGCTGGAGGGAAGGGCAAACCTCTGCTGTGGGCTTCAGGCTTTGCCAGCTGAGGGGCTGCCTTCTGGCTCTCCTCCCTGCGCTGCCCTTCTGCTGCCCCAAAACCCTTCGAGACAGTGGGTGGCCTCTGAACACATGGTGACTGTTCTTGGCCCCCTCGGAGCTCCCTCTCTGCTCCTCGTGCTCTCCCCCCCACAACATCCCCTGGATGGGGACAGAGGCAGCAGCTGAGGCCATCTCAGACATCAAGAGCGGGACCATCGCAGGGAGAGACCACCAGGTCAGTGTGTTCTGGGGTGGGGAAGCACCTGGTCACAGAATCCCAGACTGGTCTGGGTTGGAAGGGCCCCCGAGGACCATCGATTTCCAACCCCACTGCCACAGGCAGGGCCACCAACCTCCGGCCTGGAGCTAGACAAGGCTGCCCAGGGCCCCATCCAACCTGGCCTTGAACACCTCCAGGGTTGGGGCAGCCACCACCTCTCTGGACAGCCCCTTCCAGCACCTCAACACTCACTGAACTGAGGGAGGGAAACCAAGAGGGCATGGAGAAGAGCATGGCAGGAGCAGCCTCCAGTCCTCCCCAGAACCTTGGAGCTGGGCAGGCTCCCCCAGCAAGGGCTCCCTGTGCCTGGGGACAGGGACTAGGAATGGGGTTGGGAGCAGCCCATGTGTGGGAAGGAGCCAGATAGCAGCTGGGAGAGCTCAGCTTTTGGGAATGGACTTTGGCAACAGCGAGGGGAGGGGCTGCAGGTGTGGGGGCCAATGCCCTGCACACCTCTGAGCCGCCAGGTTTCTCAGGTTTTCCCTTTTCTCCCCCTGTTTTTTTCACTGAGTGAACAGACAGGAAAGCTGGGAGGTTTTGGGCACTGAGATGTCTGGTTTAGTGCTGCTCTCGTGGGATGTGGTGATGGCACGTGGGGTGAATGCACCAGTGGCACACACTGATGGTGGAAAGCTGTTGTCATCTCAAAGCCACACATGTCAGCCTTTTCACTGTGCCCTCATCAAAACCACCAAAGAAATAAAAGGAAAAAAAACCCAAAACAACCAAAGCTCTGTAGGAGCTTAGAATAGAATCACAGAATCCCTTGGGTTGGAAGAGACCTTGAACACCATCAAGTCCAAGCACAGCCTGACCCTGCCTGGTCCACCTCTAGATCATGTCCTTCAGCACATCTTCTATACACCTCTTACATCCCTCCGGGGATGGTGACTCCACCCCTTCCCTGGGCTGCCTGTTCCAACACTTGACAGCCCTTTCAGTACAGAAATTCTCCCTCATATCTAACCTATATCCCCCTGCCCGGGGCAGTCTGTAACCACTTCCTCTCGTCCTATCGCTTGTTAGCCCAGAGAAGAGACCGACCCCACCTCTCTGCGCCCTCCTTGCAGGTACTTGTAGAGCACGATAAGGTCTCCCCTCAGCCTCCCTTCCTGCAGACTAACAAGCCCCAGCTCCCTCAGCTGCTCCTTGTAGGAGCTGTGCTCCAGAGCCTTCCCCAGCTCCCTCAGCTGCTCCTTGTAGGAGCTGTGCTCCAGAGCCTTCCCCAGCTCCCTCAGCTGCTCATTGGATGTTTCTGTTTTGCTTTGAAGGATGGGATGGGGACCCCGGGGGTGGCTCGGTGGCATCAGTGCCACCCGAACTGCAAGCTGCCTGAGCACGAGGTGGCACTGGGAGCAGCACTGGGATTCACGGTCACACCACCCACAGCTCCCGCGCCTGGTGTGGGGACCCTGGGTGCCAAATCTTTGTGGCTTCACAGCTGAGCAGGACCCAGGAGGGCAAAGCCACGGCCACGGTGTGGTCAGGCACCAGAGGGCATCAGGGACCGTCTCAACCCAGCGCCACCAGTGAGACCAGTGCACTCCGTCCCCTCGGTCGGAGGGGCTGAACACGTGCCCTGCTTTAGAGCCAGCGCTGAGTCAGCAGGACACGTGCACTGCTGTCATTTTACCTGTCCTGCGCTGCGGCTGGTGACGAGTTCTAGGCTCAGGGTGTCCGTCGGAGGACGTCAGGACGTCCGGTGCGCTGGGCCTCGCAGAGCTGGTCACAGCCCTCGCCATCGAGCGGGGGTCCTCTCAGCCACCCCTTCGGAGAGCAGGTATGAATAGGGCTTCCTGGAGACCTCAGGAGATTCCCAGGGGAACCCTGAGGATCCTGTTACTTCACAAACCAAATCATCACCTCATTTCGCTTGCCAAGAGCTGCCAGTGCCAAGCAGCCACATTCCTTCCCTCCTTATGGCCTTTTCCTTCCTAGGAGGTGCTTTTGGCCGAGGGACCAGTGAGCCCAAGCCCTGCCACTGCCCCGGGGGACTGGCTGTGGCCAGAGCATGGCGAGGGGAGTGGTTGAGGACAGGGATATCTCCATCCTGTGATGACACCCTGTTCCCTCCTGAGTGGGATGTTGAGGTGAGGAGACCAAGCTGTCCCTTCATTGTCACCTAATGAGTAAGGGGAGAAAAGCTCCAGGTGTAGCTGTACTCTCCAGCCAAGCTCAAAGGGGGAGCCAGCAGAAGCCACCATGAGGGTCCGGTGGATGATGGAAGAATAACTGAAGAATAACGATCAGATGCCTGTGCACTGCCCTTGGTTAACGAGAGGTGGTTTTAATCGGGTGGCTGCCAAAAAATCCCACCCCAATAAATACAGGTCTGAGATCCTCAAGAAACTACAACCTCCATGGGGGAGAAGTCAGACGGGCAGAGAAGCCAAGTTGTGCTTTGTGCCAGTCAGGACTACTCATCAACCTGTTCTGGCCTTTGAGTAATGGTACCAGAGCTGGAGGCAGCGATGAACCTCTCCCCATGCTTTCCAGGGCTGGAGAAGCCTCTAACACGAAGGACACATTCATTGGAGTAAGACCTGTAGCCTCCATGCAGGAACCCCGCAAGGGATGACAGGCACAACTCTCATGGGAAGTATCTCCAAAACCAAGGAGTGCCAAGGCAAAGAAGACTCAAATATGATTAAACAGTGATTAAGGCTGACTCTGAAAAACACAACTTGAGGAAAGAAGTTCTGCAGAGAAGCTGGGGGATCCCACCACACGCTCGGTGTGGTGAAACAGCATCAGTTGAAGGAAAGCCCCAGAGCCCAAGTCTGTCTGAGGTACCTCAGACCTCACAGATGTAGTTATCATTTGGGGGTGGGGGTTGTATGTGGGCTTGTGTGTCTTTCCTGTTTGTTGCCATGAATGGAGCCCAAGGACTGAAGCCCCTGGACCCAGCTCAGCTTCTCCCAGCTCAGGGACCAGCGAGGATTTCTCCATGACTTGTGCTCACACTGGGTGGGACACACGTCTTTTGGGGCAGATCTTTTGTTTCTCGCTGTAGCTGGGCTTTGCTTGCTGCTCCATGGATTCTGCACACAGATTCAGCCTGACAAGGTGCAAATGGCTTGTTCTCCCCCTGTAGGAGCTGCTGAGAGCTATGAGGACCCCAGTAACAATTGGGCTCTCCCAAAGCCCCAGCCCCACCCCATTGCATCAGCCTATCCTTTTTGGCCATGGCATTTATCTCTCCTCACTTTCCTGCAGAACAGCCCTAGAGCCAGGCTCCCAAGGGCACTAATAGTCTTTAATGCTTCCAAGCAGCCTCACCTGAAACCTCCACTCACACCCATCAGCCCAGGAGTCCATTTAAGCTCAGGCCTGGCTCCCCACTATTCTCTGGGCTCTCTTACAGGGGTGCAGACCTCCAGCTCAGTCCCATCTCTGGCCATGGACCTTGCTGATCCAGACCCTGGTGCATGGGTTGACTTCTCAGCCTGACTGTGGATGTGCCTCATCACCATGAATGTGCCTTAGCCACCACCCTTGCTTAGGTACCATGGTCAGCCCAGGCACTGCCAGCTGGGTTACTGCTCTTGGCCCTTGCCCAGCAGTTGACCTTGGTCATCAAGAAGGAGGTGACTCCCTTTGCCTGGTCACACCTTTGCCTCTGACTTTGCACTGTCTGCTGCCAGTCTGTGGGCAGCAGAAGGGAACTGACTGGAGATGGGAAGAGGAGGGGGACCGGCTGCCTGAGCAGGGCGATGCCACGGCTGCTGAGGGGATGAGTTGGGGAGCTGCTTCATCCCTCTGCCTGCTCTCCTCTCTTCCTGAGGTGATTTCTCCTCGTTTCCATGTGCTTAGCTCCACTGATACTTTTTTCTCCAAGGAAGACCTCATCTAGCACAACAAGCATACCTCCTCCCAGGCTTGGTGGGTGCTGGGAGGGTGCTGTGTCCTGCCTTCCTCCCAGGGCCAATCCTGCCTGTGTGTCTGTGCAGGGGGATGCCTGGCAGGAAGAAATGCTATTTTCTTCCACAAAGCCCAATGAGGGAAGGTAGGAACTAAACAAGTTGGTGCCCATGTGTGTTTCCAGCATGTCTGAGGACATTCCTCTGCTTTAGGTCGCTGCTGTTGAACAGTTACACGCAAAGTCATGTTGGCTTTGATCAGGAGGTTTTGCTTTATTTGGTTTGATCTGTTTGATCTCATCTCCTGCCTCTCTGCTGTGCTCTGCTACAACTTTCCCTGTGTGTTTTTGCAACCTGGGGAAATTAAATTCCATGTGCATGTTAGTGTCACACCAAGGATGTGCTGTTATCTTCTACGGGCTCCCATTCCTTTTTGGAGAAATCATTTGTTTGCAATAAATAAAGTGCCTCTTGAAGTGAAACTGGGATGGGGTGGGGGGGAGAAAACTGCAACTGAGCCAGACCCAGGCCTGGAGGAGGGCTCTTTACTCCTATTGTTTCTTCAAAACCTCCCCATGAACCAGCCTAGATAAGAAAACTCCCTGGTGCATGCTGTTGTTCATTTGCATGACATTAGGCCAGGTCCTATTTTACACCCAAAATGTCTCTCCTTGGTTTTGCTTGGTGGTTGCTGGCTCAGGTGC
This sequence comes from Heliornis fulica, assembly GCA_013399135.1. Taxonomy (NCBI): domain Eukaryota; kingdom Metazoa; phylum Chordata; class Aves; order Gruiformes; family Heliornithidae; genus Heliornis; species Heliornis fulica. The sequence continues at coordinate 224,496 of VXBZ01008629.1, forward strand.
CTTCAAGAGGATGGCCCAGCACAGCTTCTCCAGGCTCCCACCCATCGCACCTCGGAGTCCCCTTTGGGCACATGGTTGTCCTTGTTGGCTGTGTTCTAGCTTAGAAAATCCCCCAGTATTGACTGGAAGCAGTGTGAGCTCCAGCTCTTCTTAACACTGGAGTAAGCTGCTGGGCTGCAGGGGACCTCCCCTTGGTGGTGGGCAAGGCAAGGAGGCACTGGCCAGCAGGGCAGCTTGGGCACTCTGCGCTTGGTGTCTTAGTGCAACACAGCGGCTGTCGGCCCTTATTTAGGACCCTCCTTCCTCATCTTAAGTCTTCTTATAACATTCACACACATGCACACACCCCTGGAATATTTTTGGCTGTTGCACAGCACCCTCAGCACCTTGTTTTGAGGCTGATGAGACCTGTGCTGAGAAGGAAATGAGGAGGCAGTGAGACCCTTGGAATGAGAGCATCCAGTGATTTGTTAGCTCAGGCTTGCTCGGGGGGAGGCTCAACTTTGGTTTTCCATCAAACAGAACAAAACTTGTCTTAGACCTTTCTGTCATCTAGGTGAAACGCTTCTCTTTGATGTAGAAGAGCTGTGGTGGCCCAGGCACAGTGGAACAGGCAAAGGCCATGGACAGGTGATCTTGGGACTGGCTTTAAACCTGGAATAGAGTTCAGCATCCGCACTGTGCGGCCACAGCGTCCCTCTCACAGCACCCACCCCAGAGGGGCTTGGGCAAAGCTGCAGCTTTTCCCCCGCAGAGGAAATGATCAAGGACTTGTTTTTTTCCAGCTGAAACCACTGGAGCTGCTTCTGCTTTTGCTGTGGTAGCTGGCAGAGCCGTTTCTCCCATGGTCCAAGCCGATGTCAGCACTGTGCAGATGTGCCGGGATGCCGGTTTGCAGCAGCCGCTCCAAGCATGGCCCAAACTCCCCCCCCTCAAAGAACATGACCAGACTCTTAGTATATGGAATGGTTGTTTAATCCTTTTCCTTTAAAAAGCAAACAATAGGACTTTATCATAGAATCATTGAATCTCCTGAGTTGGAAGGGGCCCAGAAGGATCATCACATCATGGACTTGGCAGCTGAGCAGGAACCCGTAGGAAGCAGAGCTGGCTGAGTGCTCCTGAGGTGAGGCAGGTAAATTAGCAGAGCCTGACAGATAAATCACCAGCCCTTGGCCCCAGACTTACTGCTTGTGTGAATTGAGAGTGATACTGCTCTGTGTGACCTGCCAGGTCCCATATGCAGCTTTTCATGGTCTCCAGCTGACTGGGGGGGAAGGCAGCACCCACAGACAGGACCCAAACCTTCCCTGCCTGCCTTGGAAGCACCCAGCGTTGCTCTATCTCATCCTCATTCAAGAGGCTAAAATAATGCACTTTAAAAAAGATCAAATCCTCATGTCTGGGCTGCGAAAGATGGAGCTGCTGGGCTTCATTTTGCTTTTGTGGTGCTGCTGGGGCACGTTCCTGGCTCAGGCAGCAGCCTTGCCTTTGGCTGCCACCCCTCTGCTCCTTCCGGAACCGAATCCCAGCCGAGAGACCACAGTTTCCTCCACCACAATGGAAAATGACTGCAGCAGATTTGATGTTAAAAACGTGGTTTCCAGCATCCCAAGTTGGGGAAGCAGCGAAAACTTGGACGCCGCCCAGATTTTTCCTCAATGCTTTTTCCCCTGCGAGGTACAGCTGCAAGGAGCATGTTTTTCCTGCATGTTTAGTGAGTGGATCCCACCAGCATTGTCCCCTCCTGGGCATGGAGGGGTGCTGGGAGCGGGGGCTGTCAGGGCAGGCTCTGGGAGGTTGGAACCCAGCTCCAGCACTCATCTGCAGCGTGCTATTAATAACCCACCGGCGAGGCTGCCGGGCTGGAGGAAACGAAGGAAATGAAGTTAATACATGGAAATGTTTCCTTGTTTTCCCACTTGGAGCACAGGGGCCTGTTGCTCCCAGCCCTTCTCAACCAGCCCAGGCTGCAGCTGGGCTCAGGGCTGGATGGTAGCTCAGGGAGAGCCCAGCTAGGGGAAGAGCGATGAAGAACAGGGATTCTGGCTATGGCAAAGGGCTGGTGAAGCACGTCCGAGCTGCTTAGGAAGAGGGGATTTGGGGGCTGTTCTTTGGGGTGAAGGAGAGAGAGATGGAACTTTTTTTGCTTGTTGATTTTGGTGCAGTGGTGTTCCCTCCAGTCCCATGTGAGAGCTTTCTGGTAGCTGGTGCACAGAGGACGGGCAGGACCGGGACGCCACAGCGTGATTCAGCCTGGCTGTGCTTCCCACGCCAGCTCTGCCGGCAAGTCCCTTCGTGCACCTGCCACGGGCAGGCGGCGTGTGGGCTCTGCCTGCTTTGGGCACGTGGTCCTTGGGAGTGGCAGCAAAACCCCCAGCACCCCCTTTGCCACCTCATCTGCCACTGCCGAGCCGCTCTCCAGGTGAGACCTGGCCACTGCTCGCCAGCTCTGAAGCCAGGTGTGAGGCTCCAGCTCAGCCCTGAGCAGCTTTGCTGGCAAGTCCCAACCCTGCCATGGTGCCCACCACCAGCCGCTCTCAGAAGCACCTGCCTCGCAAGGGGGTGGTAGAAACGGCGTCGGACCCATGGGGTGGCTTTGGGGTGCTGAGCCGTGGCAGCTGGGGTATGTGCTAACTCTTGTTGTTGTTTGTTGTTTGCTCCTGTGCCAGTTGGTTTCTTGTTTAGACAAGATCCTCCTTAACATGTTCTGGGGTGGAGCTGAGCCTGCTGCAGGGCTGAGCCCTAACTAGAAGCTTAAAGTCTTTGCCGGCTCCGTGGGGGGCAGAAACAGGTACAGGGAGACAGGTCTGGGGGATGCTCAGGCAAGCACCACGTATACAAACCTTTCTAAATGAGCAGCAAATCCGAGGTGTTGCCAGCCAGCGAGACCTTCGCTGTGGAGCACCGGCCAGTGGAGTGGAGACACCAAGAAATGTCTCACAACCTTTCTCGCAGAGAATCAGCCGGGGATTGCAGCAGGGAAGTACTTGAAAAACCATCCGACCTCCCACGGTGGCGGAGCCACCCCAGTGATGTGCCCCATGCTCAGCTCTCGCCTTGGGAATGTCATCCTTCCCTCCGGGCTCTCCATCCTTAATTAATTTTCCCCTGTGGTTTGCCACCCCTGGGCTCTCTGGTGCCCGGGATGCTGTGAGGGCTCCTGTGTCTGTCCAGGAACATACTCCCAGGCTCACCTTCCCCTCCCTAAAAAAATTATACTTTCAGATGAGGAATATGCAGGCCCAGGGCAAGAACAGGAGTGAATAAACCCAGCAATCTGCCTGGGTTGGTGAAAGGGGCACAAGGAGCACAAAGGAGCCTTCATTACGCTGCAAAGCAGGAGTTAATGAGTGTGGTTTGGTGATGTGCTCAAGAACATTTCCCTGCCCCACCCTCCCACCATTGAAACTTTAGATAGGGAGGGGGGAAGCCTCTGCTCTTGTGCTCTGAGGGACTGCCTTCTCTTGGCTGTGCAGCTGGAACCCCAAAGAACCCCAAAGAGGGGAGGAGGCACTGAGAGAAGATTCTCTGCAGCCCATGGAGAACATCATGCTGGGGCTGGTGTCCCCCTGCAGCCCATGGAGGACGAGGACACCCCACTTGCAGCCCATGGAGAGGCACCTGGGCCAGGCAGGAGCCCACCATGGAGCAGGTGCGGGAATATGAAAGAACCTGTGACCTAGGTAGGAGCAAGACCCTGGCAGCACCTGCAGACCCTGGAGAGAGATAAGAGACAGGAGAGAGAGCTGCAAGCTGGAGAAGGTTTGATGGGGGTCTTGTGACTCTTTGGGGGNCCTCCAATCCCTATTCCCGCACCTTTTCCCTGTGCCATCCTGGGGATGAGAAAATCTTGCATAAAGTCAAGTGTGCAGAGAAGGGAGGGCTGGGGGGCTGGTGTTTTAGGAGCTCTCTGTACTTCTCCTTACCCCACTCTGGTTCCTCTGTGTGTGCAGTGCAGTGTCCTAAATCAGGGACTTTTCTGTCCTTTCTGTGGTGTTGAGTGGGTTTTGCTCGTGACGCTGCTTGTGGAATGCTCTGTCCCTGTCCCTGTGTCACTCCTGAGCCTCTCAGGAGATATTTTCTTCAGTGTCCAGCTAAGAGGGGAGTGAGTGACTTTGGTGGTAGTCTGGCCTCCAGCCAGGGTCAAACCCCCACACTCAGCAGCACCATGCTGGTGCTGGCCAAGCAGAAGCTGTGCCCATCCACACCTGGCAGCTCATCAGGGCCATCTCACCTGGACTAGGGGTCACTTAAATATAAATTAATTGTAAATTGAGTGTTAGACTAAGCTACCCAGTTCCTGTCCTCTTTGAGATATCAAAGATGATGTGAGTTTAACTCTCCCTTTGCTTTGTTATGGGTGTTTGCCCGACCCTAACCCAGAAAACCAAGAGTGTGGAAATTACTTTTAGGAGGGTCTGGATTTGGATTTGACTCCTGAGTGTGGGGTGGTTGGGTGTTTCTCCCCCCAGAGAGCTGGCTGCAGCTTGGGGGATTAGGGAAAAGGGAGTGGAGGAGCAGCTGGCCCAGCCAAACAGCCCTGTGTGCTGTGGCAAGAGGTCCAGGGATGTTTTCAGTAGTTGGGCGGAGTCTGGGATTCATTCCTTCCTGGGTCAGTTCTTGGTGCAAGGTGCTACCCAGACACAAGGGCAGCCCACCCCCCATCTATGAGCAATCTAATTGGATGCTCAGCTTTGGTGGAAGGGGCCAAAGGAGGGTGGGGCAGGGGTCCTGTCTCACCTGAAACTACTACAACTGAATATAAGAGAAAATGAAAGGAGACCAAGGACTGGATGCTGCTGGATCTTTATAAAGACAAAAGATAAGGAAAAAGTATGGNGCAGATGCTCGAGGTCTCCTTTACCAGGCAGCTGCAGCAGCTCCTCAGCTGCTTTTGCATTCATATAGGGCTGTGCAAGGAGATGGCACAGCTTATTGCTCCAAGTGCAAAGAGAAAACACAATCCAGAGAGGAGCCCTCATTTCACAGCCAAGGCCCCCAGTACCATGTGTCTGACTGCCTGCCCCCCAACACACTCAAAATCTCACTCTTCCTATGGAAAGGTGTTATTTTCCACCTCTTCAAGACTACAAGGGCAGCTATGGTTCTGCCTGATGATATTTTTCTTTTTTTTTTTTTTTTTTTTTACTCTGGCAGATCCATCCTGCTCTCAGTAAAAGATAAAATGAACCACCAGACTGCACGAGCTTTGTGGCACGGAGGCGTCTCAGCTCTACCCCGAGCCAGGGAGGGATGGAGATGGGTGTTCAGAGAAGCACTGGAGCAACTGGAGTGGACTTCTGGCCCTCAGGTTAAGTTTCTTTGAATGGGTTAATGGCACAAAAACTTAAGGGTTTTTTTTTTGCTGCCTGTGCCCAAAGCCCAAGAACATGTTTGCAATCCACTGAATCAGAAAGCCAGGTGGAAATCTCTGTGTGCAGCATGTGCTGCTCTGTGGAGTGATTGATACCATGATCCCAATTATACTTAATTGTGGTTATCCTATTAATAACACCCTCTTTCTGTAGCACACACCTGTCTCTCCCTGGGAAACACTACTAATATAACTTAAAACATCAATTACATGCAATGGAAAAGCAGCAATTAAATCCACTAAGACTCGCCTAAATAATTATTTCATTTCCCTCCAATGTTTTTAATGTTACAAAGGCTGTTTCTTAAAAACAAAACCAAGTGGTTTATTGGTGTGAGCTCCTGTTTAACTGTGCAGGAACATCTCAGGACCGGGTGGTGATGGATTTGCAGGGGCTCTACAGAGAGCTGGCGGGGATGCATGGCTGGGGCAGACAGTCCTGTCTCATCGATATAAACTTTCAAGCATCACTGCTTGGAAAGTTAATTTTCTCCAGGGGTGTTTCTCTGGGGTGGCAATAGGAAACAGCTTCTCCTCGTGTTGTGTCGTGGTTGGGGAATGGGCTGGCAAAGCTGTTTTCTCAGGTGGCAGCTGGGTGGTTTGAAGCACTGGTCAAGTTCAAGTGGTCTGGTTCATCTGGTGGCTGCCTCAAAGGTCTTTTTGCCCTGTGTGAGAGGAGGAGGAAGGTGGGGAAAGAGGTGGTGGTTTTTGATATTTTTTTTTTTTAGTGAGGGTGACAAAAGAGGTTAGAAAGAGGATGCCAGTGAGCCCAGGCCATGACGGCATCCCCACTGAGGAATGAGGAGCCTGCACTCTGTGGTAGCTGTTTGGATCCCACCACACGGGCTGTTAGATAGCGGTGGGAAAGCTGTGGTGAAGCTTAGTGTTTGGGGTCTGATTTGTGCCTAGAGCAGCGTCCTCCTGCCGCTGGCACCTGCAGAGCTGGATGGTGGACCAAGCGGGGTGGAGGTGGGGGTCCTTGAGCCCCTGCAGAGGTGCCCAGGCCGGATGTCCTCAGTGCCAAGCTCCCGTGCCTCAGTTTCCCCATACGTGCGGGCTGACGGAGCAGGACCGGGCTGTAACCCACACACACACCGCCGACGGCAGCAGACGTGGCCACGCTTCCTTCGATTGTTCTTACTGCGGGGGGGAGGGGGCGCCCACCCCCTC
>VXBZ01008629.1:231479-242778 GCA_013399135.1 Heliornis fulica
CCCGGCGGACGGGGCCGTGCATGGCACGGGCACCCCCTTTTCCATCCTTTTTATTTATTTGCCTTTTACCGTAACTTTTCTCGGAGGAGTTCGCACCACTCGTCGCTGGTGGTTTTTCTTTCCCAGTTTTGTTTTGTGGATTTTATTTTTTTTCCTCTTTTATTCTTTTTAAACGTTTCAACTCGAGGGCGCCGGCGGAGCGGAGAGGTTGTTCCCTTGGGACCGTGTTGGCGTGCGGCGCCGGTGCCATGCGGTGAGGTAAGAGCGAGGCCCGGCCGGGACCGGGCTCCCCCCGCGGCTGCTCCGGTCCTGGGGCGGGCAGGAGACGGGACCCTCGGGGCACCTCGGGGCAAGAGCCTCGCTTGGGTTTTCCTCGGTGTTCTGGTAAATAGGTGTCAGCCCCTGCGCAGGTACCTGAGGACAGACCCCCCCACCCCCCAGGGTGAGCACAGAGCTCAGGTTAGTTTGGGAGAAGCCTCTGTGTAATGGAGCGTTGCTTTGTCAGCCTGGGGTTTTGTCTTCCTGAGGAAGCACCAGCTATGGCTGAGCTGGGCAGTTCCTGATGCGGGCCCGATTCTGATCCCAGTCGGGTCTCATCTCTAGCCCCCCACACCCCCCACCCCCGCTGTAAGATCCAGATTTGAGGAGTTGATGCCTTGCTTACAGCCGTGTGAACTGCCTGAGAACTGGGTCATTACTCACCTCGGCTGATTCAAACTATGTTTGAGCCCGGGAGAGTGTTTCTTTTGGCTGTGGTGACTGTTTTTTGGTTGGGAGGGTTCAGTCCTTACTGGTTTTAGTAGTCCCGGGGAAGGTGATGGGGCAACCCCAGCGAGAAAGTCTTACTCATGTGTTTACAGAGCCTGGCAGGAGGGTTCCCGTGAGGTGTCGTGTCCGGATCTCCACCTCTGTGGTTTTGTTTTACACTTCAGCGTTTATTAGATGAGATCTATCGGCTGTTAATCCCTGTGTTTTGAACTAACCACCCTGCTTCTCCCTCACGTTTGATTAGCAGATGAGGCACGGTGTGGAATTCCCCCCAGTGCCACCAGCTCATGGCAAAGCCAACACCAGCTCCATTTTCAAACCAGGCCAGGCTGCGGCGTATCGCGAGGGGCTTTGCGGCTGTTGGCTGCAGGTTGTGAAACCCTCAGTCTGCGATGCAGCGAGCTGGGTCTGAACATTCCCTAACTGTTCAAATCAAATATTTATGGAATGCTGCTCACTCCCTCCGGGATGTCTTCACTGACTGGCTTTGGGGAAAAAGAAAGGTGCCAAATTTATGTCCGTTGGATTAAGTTAACTTGTCCAGGTGGCTGCTTTGCTGGAGCCCCTGTGCAGAGGCATTTGGGCTGCTCAGCTTGTGTGCTGAGCTCCCGGCTGAGGCGGGATGGCTCCTGCGGGTGGCATTCGGTCCCTGATGGCACCAGTGACCAGACAGGGACTGGGGATTTCTGCGGTGCCACCTCCTTTCCCTGCTGCAGTGTGAATGGTGTTCACACCCTCCTGCATGGCTGGAATTAATTAATTTCGTGTAAGGAGAATTGACGGATTGGTTGTGTCAGGGGGTGGGAGAGGTGTATGCCATGCTGCCCAGGATCCCTGGAGGACACATGATGAGAGCCGCTCAGAGCAAAACCCTGTGTCCTTCTGTGTCACCAGTGCCTGCATGCCTGCTGTGGTGGGGGACGCGGAGCAGGGTGGGGCATGGGATGGGCTCCATCATTCAGAGAGGCTGCAGTGAGCTTGCTGCCATGCTGTCCTCCTGCAGAAGCAGACCAGTCCCAGAGCCTGTGTGCTTGGCAGCTGCTGGTGGGGCTCTCAGACCAGAGCTTTGGGTGGTGGCCGTTGCTTGGGCAGGCAACATGTGAGCTATTTGGCACCCTGGTGGGCTGAGGGGAGAAGCTGCTTGTGGGAGGAGGAGGAGGAAGCAGGTGTGTCAGACTTCATTATGCAAGCAAGGGAAGGGAAAACGCATCATCTCATTTCAGGGAGCGTCCTGATGAGCTAAGTTGGAAGCACTGGGGTTGTGTCAGTTATGTCAGCCTTGAGAAGATCAGGCTGGAAATGACATTTCCTGGTACTGGATACTAAGTGTCATGGTTGCAATAGATTGATTTTCTGTCTTTTTGCTGGTTTTGGTTCATTCCATACCTGTTGCAAACATTATTTCTTCCTATCCTGGTTCCCCAAACACCAGTATCCCACTCTCTCCCACCTCTGTTACTGCTTGTTTTCCTGACTGCTATTTGCTTTCTGCCTCCTGCCCAGTGGCTTTCTATTCTTCTTGGCTTGCAGGCTTCTGTGTAACTTCTAGGTGAAGGATGAGGGTGGGTCTTGGACTTATTTTACTAGGACCTCTCAGAAATAGTCTCAGGAATCCCCAGGATCCAAGGCCAGGAGCTTAAAGCCACATAGTTAATTACTGTAGCCTGTCTGTGTTTGGAGCAGTTACTTCTGCCTGTATCTACCCAGCTGTTTGTTTGCATCTTGTGATCTCCGACATCCCCAATTTTTGCAATAACATTAGCTGATTTAATAAAATTACCTGTTGTGCTTAAAAACAAACAAACAAACAAACAAACAAAACCAAACCAAAACAAACCAAAAGCCTCCCATGAATAACAGGGAAAGAAAACCCAGGAGAAATAGAAGGAGCAACCACAAGGCAAAGGAGGGCTGGTGCTGCTCAGCTGCCTGTGTGACCAGTGCTGCTCCCAGCCTGGCCTCCTCCATGGACTGGGCTCCTGCCAGCACCATGAGCCAGGGATTCGGACACGTGTCATGTCCAGCTGTGTTTTGGGGCATCAGCATCACCTGCTTTGATTTTTGTGGGGCTTTAAAAAAAGTATATTTAAGGTTTGTTGTATTTGGCTTTCTTACACCAGACGTGGCAGCAAGTGTCTGTGGAAAAGAGGTTATTTCTGTGTTCAGTGCTGACATTAGGACACAGCATTAGTTTTCCGTTAAATGACAGATTTATTGGAGTTTTCTTCATCTACACTCGAAAACCCAAGCTTTAATTTGCCAGAAGGGGGCATTTTACAGACAGCATAAGAGATTTTGGTAGCACAGGCAGAGGGTGAGCTTGGCCTGATAGCTGTGCCACTGGTGATGCACGTTTGGAAACCACAGCCTTTTGGAGGAGAGTTCCCTGGTGCCTGAGTGGTGTAAGCAAATTACTGTGCACCTACACACTAGCAGATGAATTTCAGGGTGTTGCTTGTAGAGAGCTGTTCAGAACAGGGGGACCTGTCTCTGTGCAGCTGGTGAGGCACTGGCTGGTTGTTAAAATAAGAAATCATGGAGTGGCTTTGGATTTTTTTTGTTTTCCAGTCACTTAAAAGTGACTCCAGCTATCTCCTAGTAAATGGCTATTTTTGCTGTAGGTTGATGTCCAAATGCTTAAGTATGCATATGGTTTCCCCACTCTTCCTCTCTGGGAATGGGGTATCACCCCATCTAGTTCTTCATCTTCCTCATCTGCTGAGGTGCCTGTTGCTTGTCATGACCCAAGCTGGGCACACACAGCTGTAAAGCCATTCCTTCACTGTGGAAACAAAAAGGAGCTTTGCTGGGACTCTGGAGGTTGGTTCCCTTGTGTGGGGTGTGTGTGGAATTTGGGTCCCAGCCAGCCTGCACTATCCTGCCGTGCCATCTCTGTCCTCATCTCATCTGTCCCCACCTCAAAGCCAGAGGTCCTCCTTGATCTTGGGGTCACGGTTTTGTTTTCTTTGTCTTAATTTGTCTGTTGAAGGTGCATCTAACTGTTTGTAAGATGCTTGAGGGAGTTTAACCATCTGTCCCCATCCTGTGCTGGCAGGGGTAGTCCTGCCCTTCAGAGCACTAGTCTGCAACCATGTCTGGGTTGTCCCCGCCTCACAGCTGGGGAGAACAACACAGCGACAAGTTAGGTGAGCGGGTGGAAGAAGAGGGTTGAAAACATTTTGTTTGTGCTTTACCGCTCTCCTGTTCATTGTGCCAGCTTCTGGGTGTACAGCTTTTCCCTTAAAATTGGTCCTTTTGTTGTCTTTCTGTGTACCCCTGGAGCGAAGACCCCAGTGTCTCTAAGCAGCCTGTAACAGATGTGCTTTGCAACACTTTGTGTGTGTGCTGAGTCCTGCAGTAAGGGACATGGCCAGTTGTGTTAGTTCCAAGGGGTCTCCTGAAGCATCCTGAATTGTGAGGGGTTGCTGCTAACCCAAGTGCAGGTGCCATCACCTGCTTTCTGTCACCTTTCTACTTCCAGCAAGTGCTGAGCTCTCTGCACGTCCAGGACAAGGGGCTTCTGGGCTCATGCTGTACACTGTAAGGGCAGCTGCTGCTGGATGTAAATGAAGATGCTTGTGTTTTCCATATTTTACTATGGGTGCTTAGGCAAGTAACTAAGGTTAGGGCCAAAAAACCTTGCAGAATTTGATTCTGCCCCTCTCTGGAGAAGGCTATAGAAAACTGAAGGGCCCCAAGGTCTGATGAGGAGTTTCACAAGTAGAACTGAAGAGGTGGTAATGATGACACATTGGAGAGATGTTGATTGTGTGCCTGTGGTCCTCCATCCTGTGTTACATGCTGAACATTGCCTCTCCTGCAGCTGAGGAGGATGATAGTCAGAGCATCCCTGGACCTGGGAGGGGACAGCAGCAGAACCCAGGCACGTGGAATTTACAGCCTTAAGCCCATAGATCTTGTGTTATTCTGTTGGATGGAAAGCCAAAAACCTCTTGAGCATGAAGCAAGATGCTGGTGTTGCCTGTGCTGAGCGCACTGGTTTAGTCCTTTCCTGTTTCCCTAAATTGTCCCCATCTCTCCTCAAATCCTTAAGCCCAGCAGAGTTGTGGAAAATGCAGTTCCTGTTTTGCTGTAGGAGTTTTTAATGTTGCTTCTCTTTGTGTTTGGGACAGCAGTCCATTTTAATCCCTCTTTCTTGATAGAAGCTCCCAACAGGCTAATACCAGAACATTTTGAGTGCAATTGCCACCTCTCAGTGTGGATGCAGTACCAACGGCAATGGCTCTTTTCTTGCTGGGACCTGAGCCAGCTGTAGACCTGTTGACTTACTAGAGAGATGCACAGGACCAGTCCCTCTCCTGAGCTTTCTGCACCACGAGCACAGCGATGTTGTGCAGGTTCACCCCAGCCGAACTGAGACTGAAGCCTTCCAAGTCCTACCCCACTCCAAGCTGATGTTCTCACGAGGACTCTGCAGGATAGTGACATATCCCTGAGAGCAAGCTGTGTCCAGATGGTACAGAAAGCTCCATATGATAATGAATTATCCACAGCCATTCCCAGGCTGGATGACTTTTGTTTTGAGATGCTGGTGTGGTTTTGCCTGCTTCCCGGCCTGCACTTGGTTGTGGTGCTTTGCTTGTTGCACAAACAGTGTCCCCAGGAGCCCAGAGGAGCTGCCCCAATGCTCTGCAAAGCAGCTTTTCTCGTGGCAGTGCTTTCCCATGGCATTTTCTCCGAGGAGCTGGCGCGCGCCGCCGCACAGGAAATTCTGGTTGCACCGTTATTGCAGAGCCTATTGTTTGGGGTAAGGGCAGGATTCGGTCTTGCTCACATCCTAAAATGTCTCGCTGCATTGAAAGGATGTTGCAGAGTGTCCCAGCTCTGAGCTGGTTTTACACAGAGTTCACACTTAGCCCAGATCCCTGTGTTTCTGCTCCAACTTTCCCCTGGTGTTTTTCACAGGAATCCTCGGGGTTAAGGAAAATGTGGAATGAAACTGGAGTCGGGGCATGGTCCCTCATTGCAGTTTGCAGCTTCTTGCTGCTTAGCCTGCTCCTGCCTGTGGGTGATGTGTGGCAGACGTGCTGAGTGGTGCAAAATCAGTGTGTGTGGGCGTGGGGGAGATACAGAAACCCACCCAAACCCTGCCTTCGAGATGCCAAAAAGCATGGCCTGGATGGCACAGGCATAAATAGGCAGGTACAGCACGTGGTGGACTCCATCCTCATCTGCCGCAGTCTCGTGGCATGACCAAGGATGCCTAGTAACCTCTCTGTGCCTCAGCTTCTTATTGGGGTGCTGGAGCGAGCACTGTGCTGCCTGTGTGTGCTTTCACTTTGTTTTTTTCTCCCTTGACTAATGTTTGCAGCTCAGGTAGTTGGCCATGATAGCTGTATCTCCCAGGCTGCGCTATCCAAGTTGCAGAACACTGTCATCTGCGTGAACCGCAGGCCCTCGCACAGTGCTACGGGTAATGTTTTGGTTATGACTTGTCTGCTGGCAAAAGCAAGAGGATTTGAAAGCTCTGCTGTCCCCACCCCATGGGGAAGCTTCTCCTTGCTGGGTTTCTCAGTTGCTTTTGGCTGCCATCCTAAAAAGAGGGAGAGCACCAAACTGGAGCATGTGTAAAGAGAGAAGCCACGTGCATGACATTCCTCCACTGCCACACGTCGGGGTAGATTTAAGTGTGGAAGTTCCAAGAGATTTTGCAAATGCTGCGTCCCAAGAGCTGAGCTTTTCCTGCCCCAGTGAGGCCCAGGAGAGCCTGCACGGGCAGCTGACTCCCCTGAGTATGCCCTGTGCGGAGCTGCCAGCAGCCTGGGAGCAAATTCGTTGCTGGAGGCTTGTCTCGGTCCAGCTGTCGAGCTTCAGAGTGCACAGGTGAGGAGGTGAGCCCCTTGGATCTAACACCCAGCCGGGGAGCTGCAGGAGATGCACGCCGCTGCCTTCGCTGCTGCAGCAAACTGCTGGTCTCTTCATGTCAGAGCCTCAGGTCTAGGTGACTTGGGGAAACAGGGTGGCTGTCACTGCTGTGTGCTGGTGTGAGAAAGCGAGTTAAAAGACTTCTCTGATCACCTCTGGTGATGAGTGGAGCAAAGCGAGTGCCTGGCAGAGGGATGGGGAGTCTGGTGGCAGCCGGCCCATGTCCCTCATCTGAACATCAACCCACACTGGGAGCAGTTGTAGATTGTTTGCTCCTGCTGCTCCTCTTACGCCGGGCTGGCACAGGGTAGCAGCTGATGCTCTCCCGCTGAAACTGGGTTGACATTGTCTGCTGGAGCCCTCCTGTACACTCAGAGACTTGTCTGAGAGAACTGTTAATCAATATTGTCCCGTTTCATTTGTGGGTATAAAAAATGCCCATTGTGTATAAACACAATGCCACTGATGTGAGCATCTGTCCTCAGCCCTGGGATTGTTCAGCTGAAGTGCTCTGAAGTCACACGGAGCAGTGCGATTGCGGAGCCTCCACACTGTCATGTGTAGCCAAGTAGTTGGTGTTGGGTGGCAGTGTGGCAGTGCCTTGGTTCCTATGGCCACTCCAGTGTGGAGGATGCTGATGGCTGGAGAGTGGCAGCAGGGTCCTTCCTGAGCTTGTGCAACACAGAAGAGAGCGAGGATGATGAGGTCGAGAGCATCTGTGAGGTTTCTGAGCATCACAGCTTGCTGGTTTTGCCCTTGAAGGGTGCTTCTCAGTGAGCAAAAGCACCATCCCCAGAGCCTGGTGCCATCTCTCCCTTCTGACATAGGGAGTTGAGCAGTGCTTCTGGGTGCAGAGCATCCTGAACTCCTGTGGTCCACACCGCAGACCAGAGCTGAGAAAGACCGATGTTAAGAGAGCAGAGAGGCCACATATACCACGTGCCTCGGTGACCCTCTGCTGTCACGCTCGGAGTGGCTGTGGATAACTGGCAGAGGCAGGAGGAGAAGTAGGGCTCAGGGTGGTGGCCTCTGAGCATTTTCACACTGCACCGTGATCGGCTCCGTGGTTGGGGCAGATGCCCAGGAGTCCAGTGGACCCCCGGGGAAGCTGTCTGCAGCCACAGGGCTTGATGGCTGCGTGTGTTTTCCAGTGAGGTTTTACACAGCAGTACCCAGTGAGTTTACTTTATGTGGTGTAAGTCCTGCCAAAACTATTTCTTCCTGTTATTGCTCCTCCCTGTCAGTGGAGCAGTAAGTGGTTTATGTGGGGAGCTGGTTTCTCCCAAGGGCTCTCCTGGTTCAAGCCAGCAGCTTTGAGCAGCAGTGCCCAAGGTGACTTTTCCACAGTCCTTTAGGTAAATTTAAAGTTATATATAATCAATTAATAAACATCTGAGCCTAGTTTGTTTATGGTCTGTCTGCAATCAAATCAACCAGGTTTGTTCTGGGCTCTGTTTCCCGTGCGTTATCATTTCAATTACGAAGGAGATGATTCCAGGACCTTGGCCTTAAAAAAAGACAGGTGCTGAAAACAGGATGGGGCATTCTTTGGACCTGTCCTGGAGCTGGTCCAAAGTCTCCACACTTGAGAGTGCCACAAGTCTCATTGCGTCCCCAGCTCAGACCCGGTGGCTTCATCCCCCCCCTCCTCTGGCTTTGTTTCCCAAGGCTGAGCGGGATCCAGCGGTGCTCTGCTCCCCAGGCTGCTGCAAGCTGCAGTGACAGTGGTAGTTTTTCCTGCTGACCTCACTGGATACCTCATGTTTCCCAGAAAGCCAAGTACCTTTCTTTTCTAATTAGTTACATCTTCATCTTCTGATTCCAGTTCACAGGGGCCTTTGTACCTCTGTGTTTTCTTCTTGGGTCTTTCCTGGTGAGACCATACCTGGAGTATTGTGTCCAGTTCAGGGCCCCTCAGTTCCAGAAGGACATACAACACCTTGAGAGAGTCCAGTGCAGGGACACCGAGATGATGAAGGGAGTGGAACATCTTCCTTGTGAGGACAGGCAGAGGGAGCTGGGGCTCTACAGCTTGGAGAAGAGGCGACTGAGGGGTGACCTTATTAATGTCTGTAAATATGTTAAGGGTGAGTGTCAGGAGGATGGATCCAAGGTCTTCTTGGTGTTGATCAGTGATAGGACAAGGGGAAATGGTTCCAAGGTGGAACACAGAAAGTTCCATCTTAATATAAGGATGAACATTTTCACCGTGAGGTGACGGATCACTGGGACAGGCTGCCCAGAGAGGTTGTGGAGTCTCCTTCTGTGGAGATGTTCAAGACCTGCCTGGATGCATTCCCGTGTGACCTAATCGAGGTGATGCTGCTCGGGCAGGGAGTTGGACTTGGTGATCTTTCGAGGTCCCTTCCAACTCCTAAGGCCTGTGATTCTGTGTAATGTGACTGCAGGAACAGCAGAAAGGTGGTGCTGCTGCAAACCACCCTCGTGTGGGGCTTGTCTAAGAAGCGTTTGGCTGCAGAGCAGCTTTGTTTTATTGACAGAACATTCTGATGTTACTGGTCCTCTGTTCTCTCCATCACCTCATTATGCCAACCACAGCTTCTGCTGTGAGTGCAGCTTCATGCCCAGCGGTGCACAGGTCGTGCTTCCCACTGCTGGCAGCAAAGGCAGCGTGTTAGGGAGGCAAGAGAAGAGGGAGCCCCAGAAGCATGATGTCAGTGAGCAAACATCTGAGTGTGTGGGCTGTTTTAGAGGCAGGAGAGGAGGGAGTTCCTCAGCTTGGCAGCCCAGCGGGCTGCTCTGCCAAGGTCTGATGCTGCGAGCTGTACCAGGTTGGTTGGTGCTTCCCAACAGGGATCCTGTGGAAGGGATGTGCCGGAGTGATAGCCACTTTGCTTGTGGCTCTGCAGGGGTGGCTGTTTTCTTGCCCTGGGATACAGTGCCTGTAATGACCCCCAAGGGCAGACATCGCCTTTCTGGCCTGTCTCCGGTCTGTAATTGGTCCTTGTGACTTCTTGCCATAGTAAGTTGAAGCCAAGTGTTTTAATAGGCTTTTCTGAAGGAACAAGTTGCATTGGATAGAAATAATTGTGTAAAAGGGAACTAAGTAAATGAATATCAAGGCATAAGCCAACCCGTGTTTGAGACAGGAGCAGTTTTCTCCAAGGCCCCGTTTATTCCAAAACTGCTCATTAATGAAGTTCTCACCTCCTTCCTCCGAAGCGTTTGCCCTTGTCCAGTGCATAGGAGGAAGCAGTGGGTTAGATGGAAGCTCTGTGTGGTCCAGGCTGGTGTGTTTGTACTCCTTAATGTTCTTCCGATTGCAGTAAGTAGTTTTTGCACCCATGAGGGCAATGCTGCATGAACTGTCTGTGATAAATACAGGGAGTCTGTTCATATGGTTTCAGGCTTGAAGTTCCTGAGTAATAATTACTCTATAATCTTTGGAGGCACCTTGCTTTGATTCCTGGAAAGTTTTACTTTTATTCATAGCTACAGTGTAAACATGTTTAATAAGACAGAGTTGACAATGCAAACCCCAAAGTGGCTTTCTTGAGGGAAGAGCTTTGCCGCAGGGTAGCTCCATGGGTCTGGGCAGTGCGACCAGCAGACACAGATCCAACTGCTGGTTACTCCTTGGGGCACTGTTAAGGCAAAGCGTTGCCTGTTCAGCTTCTGCTGGGAGCAGGATGGAGTCACCAATTCAGGTATAATGTAGTCATTGGAGAGCAGGTCTGTGTGGTGGTGTGGGATAAAACCCTCTGTTCCGTGTTTCCCCATATCTCTATGTCCCTTCAGCCCCATGTGGACAAATGTGTTGCAAGACTGAGTGATGAGATCCCTAATTTGAGTTTAGGCACCTAAATGTGTGTTTGAGCAGGTAGGTGGGAAATCTGATTTTTGTGCTAAAGGTGCAGCTCTCCTCCCCAGCAGGCAGCCATGGCTGGGTGGGAGCTGTGGTTAGGGCTGTCTGTGAGCATTTCCTCAGTGTGCCTGAGTGTGTGAAGAGTTGAGCGAAGTGACCTTGAGGACCCTGTCTGAATCATTTGTTTCTTTCTCGTGGTGATAATGAGCTGGAGTTGAGCCTTAGGTGGCTTAAATTGAGATTTCCATCTCTTTTAGCTGAGAGGATATGGTATGGGGAGGGTGTTTGTAGCTGGATAAACAACAGCCAGATTTGGCCTGTAGGTTATGGAGCCACATTGCTGTAGCGATGGGTCAGAACTTCATATTCAGCATATAAGCCAGGTCCCAGATCAGATGCTTATTTAATTGATCTCTTCCTTTGCCCCTTCTTGCTCTGGCATCCACCCACCGTTGAGTCTGGGGAAGCAGGGAGTGCGAGTCCCTCTTCCCAGAGGCAGGATGAGGAGGTGCAGCTTGGCAGGAAAGTTGAAGGCAGTCTTCTTTTGGGTTTGAAAACAAAGTGAATGTGGGCATATGCCTTTCATGTGAGGATGAAAAAGAAGGGTTTGGTTTGGTACATGGCACTTCCCCTGCTGCCTCATTCCTGACATCCCTCCATCACACGTGTGGGGCCGAGAAGTTGCTGCCTGATGTGCGTTTCTGTATCCACACCTGTCAGCTGCCACTGTGGGGACTGAAGCATCCTCCTGGCCATGTGTGCCGAGGACAGCTCCTTGCAGCCCTTCCCAACTGCTGGGTCTGTCGGGCAGGTTATTGC
>VXBZ01008630.1:0-35258 GCA_013399135.1 Heliornis fulica
ATATATATATATATATGAAAGTAACAAGAAGCATAATTAAAGTTCTCCAAGGCTTATGCCAGATACAGTTCTTCCTTTCATGTGTGTTACAGAAAGAAAGGAGTCTGAGGGTTTTGCTGTTATTCTGCATTTTGCTGGGTGCTGGTGTAGAGGAGGGGGAGTTTGAAGCTCTGGCTAACATCACATTCTTTTGTACATTCCTGACATGGATTACATTTTAGAACTCAACTGTAGATTTTCCATATCCCTAAAAATGGGGCAATGTATCATTGTGCTGTTCCATTAGCTCACCAGACACTACTCAATCCAATCCTTTGCCCAGCAGATTGCTTCGACAGTTCTGAAGCTGTTTGGCAGTAACTTGTGAACAATTTATGTTGATGTCTTTCTTTTGAATGTATTTCTTTATTTTAATTAGAACTGTTGTGGAAAACAGTCAAAGAAGAAAATCTATTCCTCAGGAAACACTTGCAAATTGCTGAGAAACATCATAAGAACGAAAAATACAGCAAACATATGAGATCAAAAACTGTTAAAGGCCACGAAAGACACATTGTCTCAGCAGAGGTAATTATTTGCAGGAGTAAAGCCGAGGTACAAGCATTTGCTGGCCAATGCTAGAGCAGGTAGGCCTGCCTCAGTTGTCATCAGGTGACAGCAAATCTTTAGGGGAAGTAGTCAGCTTGATTACGATGTACATTCCTGTGACTTATTTGTTCTTAATGCAGAATAAACTGTTCTGAGATTTGTAAAGTCTGCAGAAGGGAATAATCCTTCACATTCTTTGAGAAAGGCAAAAACCCGAGCATGACACTTTAGGTATTCCAACAGGGTACAGATGAACCCGAACGCTTAGAGGTGGAATGATAAAGTGTGGACTTGTGAGTCCACTTAGGCCCTGAAACTCCAGTATCTATCCCAGCTGAATGTCAGGGTGAGATCTGGGTGTGGATTACTGTTCTGCACATGTAGTGTCTCCGCTGGGTAAATGTGTGGACTGGATGAAAGCCTTGGTACGATCCATATTAAATGGTGGTGGGTGCAGGACCCTGATGTTCACTGTGAGACATGCCAGCAGCTCAGTTTGTGCAGATGCAGTGAGGTCGCTGTGGTGAAGGAGGTGAAGCTGGCCCTGCAGTCATGGGTCACTGCTCTCTCCCTCACCTGTCTGTGGGCATACTGACACTGGACAAGGAAGACTCACCATGATCTCATTGTAGTAATTTCGTTTTCATTGTTACCTGCAATTTTATGGCTAGTCTAGTAAAGACCATCTGGCCTATGATGAGTTTAGGATAGTATGAAGACTCTTCTGTTCCATGAATCAATTTATTTTCAAATAATTCCTACTAAAATGCTTAGGCATCTGAGGCTTAGTTTATGTGAAACTAGGAGGAATCTTGCAGATTGTCAGCAAAAAAATTCATCCATCTCATAAACATAGGTAAGTGAAGGCATTTTCTGCTTTCTTAAATCTGAAGAGCAGATTTCGCTCTGTAGAATATTTTCAGTGGTTCCTAATATTAATTTCTCTTATTGTTTATGGACATTGGGCTTTACTTTTTTCTTGTTCAAAGCTTAAAATGCAGAATAATTTTGAGACATAAGTGGGAGGGGGATCTCCCACCTTCACAATAGAATCTATCCAATGTGGTTTACATGCTGGACATGTTTGCTGTGCTGCCTTTTGCAGCGGGATGCTACAGAGCACAATGGAAGCATTTATAAAACTTTTTATTGACTAAGGACTGGACAGTAGCATATGGGAACACCAACAATTGCTAACTGATCATGAAATAAAGAAATTCCAGTATTCTTCTGTTATAAAAAGAAGAGGGGGAAAAAAAGTCATTCAGAAGTTAGTCTTATTGGTTCAGCTGTTGTAACCAAAGACTGATAAGATAATAGAGGGCTTTGTGGCTGTTTTCTACTGAAATGCTTTATCTTTATGATGCACTTGGGGCCCTTTAGAGTGGAAAGCTTTTTAAACTGCTGTTGGAGTTAGAACTCAAATTAGATGTTATTGCAATGGCAAGGGGGCTCCTTAGTCAGGCAGCTCTCACAAAGTGACTTTTATCTCTGAAGCTCTTCCATTAGATTGTTACTTTCCTCTGTTTTCCCTGTTTATTTTTGTTGACTTTTGCTGCCCTATTTTGTGGCATTTAAAAGGTGACCCAATCAAAAAAGGCTAAATGCTAAATGCTGGACAGAGCCTGTGAAGTGGAGACATCACAGCCTATCTGATGTGTGCTGCAGACTGCCCTGTTAGACAGAATGGTTTAACCAGGTTATCTCTGGGCAGCTAAGATCAAATACACTTTCTTTTATGTCTAGCATTGTGTTTTTGCTTTCTTTTCAAACAATGTCCATAAAAAAAAGAACTAACAGAGAAATTGATTGACTAAGGCGCGCTTTTTTTCCCCTTCTTCTAATGCTGAAATTGCTTAATTTGATTGAAAATAATTTTTGAATATTGGTTGAATGGCTTTGGTTTTTGGCTTTTGGTTGAATACTTTGGAACTGCAGTTATGTGATTTAAAGCCCTTAGTTTCTAGCAAAGTCCACACTTCTTTCTTGCGTTACTCTCGATTTCATAAAAGTCACACGTGTTTATTTTAAAAACATAACAGGGATAATCATTTGTGATATATTAATTTGTATTTCCTGTAAGTGTATGGGGCAAAAGTTAGTTTAGATGCAGTGCATAAACAGGGATGATATCTGTCATGCTTTACACTAATCACAGAATTCAAGAGAACCAATAATACCTTGCAGCTGTGTAGAGATTCCCTGCAAAGATCTCAAAGCACTTCAGAAGCATTAACTAACCAGGCATAAAACCCTCTGATTGGTAGTGTTTTCCTTTGTGTACATATTGGGAAACTAAGGCAAGCACATTCAAGAACCCACAGTAATTTTGTATCACAGCTAAGGATCCTACTTTGGCAAGCTTTAGAGCATACCTAAAAAAAAAATATTTTTTTTTTGTTGTTGTTCGCTTATTCACTTGATATAATATATGAGCTTATCTTTTCTTTTGCCAAGTGTCAAAGACATTAGTTTAAATTAAAGTCCAGGATTATTTTTTGCTCCTGCTTCCACAACCCCCTGCTCCCCTTATCAGCAGTTTTTACTGTGCAACTATCTCATGACAGCTTGCCACAAGGAGAGTTCCAAATTTAATGTTGAAAAGCCTCCTGCGTTTGTGACATGCAGCTACATCTGTATATAGACTGAATATATAGTAAGAGGTAAATTAAATGCTGTAATGTGGTAGACCAGAGATTGATGTAGGAACTATAGTTATATGAAGTATCTATACTTACAGGACACTAGATTTTTCATGTTTGTTTGGAGTTTTTTGCAGTGCTTAAATAAATCTACATAGATAAAATGCAAAATGCTGTTTATTATTTCCATTAAATGCGTTTTATATGATGATCTTTCTATTACTTTGTGTGCCGGAAATAATGTAGTATTGTGATCAGTTTTAAAAGGTAGGTTTTTCTACAAGCAGAACTTATTCCAAATGTAATTTTAGACCACAAGTTGAACTCTTCTCGCTTTTTCAGCAGATTTATGGCTACTTTTTTTTTTTCCTCACTCCTGGTTAGATGACCTATGACCAGAATTTCTCAAAAGTTCTCTTTGATGCCTTAGTTCTATTCAATCTGATCATTTTATTTCAATTTGTGCTCAAATCCATAAAAAAATAAAGGGTAGAACAACAAGCACACAAGGAAAAATTAAAATATTGTTACAACTAGTTTTCAGTTTATGACTATAATCATAATTGCAAGGATATATAACCAAAGGACTATCAAACATAATAGCTATTTTAATGAACTTTTAATGAGACTCTTATATTTTTATTTTTAAAAAGAAGTCCTTAAACTATAGACTTCCCACCAACAGTCAAAATTTTAAATACTGCTGGTAAATGGATCAAATTCAGTATATCTGAAGTCACTGAAATAAAGGACCCTAAGAAAAATGTGTCAATTTTAAAGGTCTTTCCGAACTGAAGACCATTTTGTGATAGAGCCAAAGGTTAATAAAATCAGTAGTGAATGTAGCAATTTTACAGATAAGCTATTCACAACAAGTATAGTTACTTGAATAAAAAGCTAATTCAGTTCTAAAATGCCACATGCAGTAGCAGTGAATAGCTGCTTTTAGGTGCTTTCTCGAGGAGGATAAAATACAGAATCACAGCACTCTTCTTTTCCAGCATCCCTGGCTGCCTGTAAATTGCTGTGAATGGGACTGTAGGCTGACAGGCTCTATTAAGACAAACTGCCTTTCTCATCGGAGAGATAAAATAAATCAGGTGTTTAGTCAAATTAAAATACTTCAGATGGAGCAGGCCCTGGGGAGCACTGATCCACCTGACAAATCTGAGAGAAACTCAAGACAGATGTGTTTTGGGGATAAGGAAGACCCCATGGAAAAAAAGAAAATGTACTGCTGGCTTTGGAGTAAGAGAATAGGACTAGAAGAGAGAGAGAAAACTGTGATATATAATATTTTATGGAAGCTGGCATGTTTACTGTACATTTTTACTAAGCTTTTTGTTATATCTGTTTTTATGGCAAATACATTTTACAGATAGCTATATTTTTATTTTATTTATAGATATTTTTAGTCAGCAAAAGAAGTTTATTTACTGGTAATGAGTTTAGGAATCTCACTGCTTGCTGCAGTAAGTGGATGCAAAACAGATGATGATGGCACACAGCTACTGATGACCTCTCTTGGCCCAGCCAGATCAGCTCAATCTGGTCTGCATTCTGAGCAAGTTGTTTTTTATTGGTATTTAAACTGTAAAATAATGGTTGGCATTTTCCACTCTAAAATTAAATTATACCTCCCCCCACCCCATCCCCGCCCCTGGTTCATACAACAATATTCTGATCTTTTGCTTTTTCTTGTCTTGAGTAGCGTTCAGTTAGGTGTCTTGCAGCTTCATGTTGGTCTCGTTATTTTCTGAGAGCACATTTTGTTGTCATCAGTTCTGTTATTGGATTATATATCACAGCACAAATTAAAGAGTACTTTAAATGGGGTCATTCATTTCAGATGTGTTTCTCTGGGGAGAAAAAAGAAAAACAATTACTATGAATTCCTGAATAAGAACAGTTACTTCTGCTTGCTATTGTATAAAATTCCAGAAAAAAACCTAACACCAAACTGCTCCCCCCCCAAAAAAAAAAACTTTATAAATTTGCTGCAGCTATATCAGAAGGTTTTAGCTAATCATAACAAAGCATTCCATTTTGTAGCCTTTGCAGGCACTCTTTGTGGTAGATTTCTACATGTTATGAAGCAAGTACAAAGTATACAGAATAATGTGGAAATGGAGCAGGAGATTAATATCTGCTTTGGGTGCGTAAAAATTTTTATGACTGTAAGATCAGGGGCCTGTGTTACAATGCCAAAGCTGCCTGACAGATGTGAAAGTCTCAAGCTGTGGTTTCCCAGGTGGCAGTGCATGGCAATAAGTATCATTAGAGGCAGCAGGTTGTTTCCCATTGGCTTTCTAAAATAGGTGGAGTGGTTGATATCTTCTAGACACAATGAGCAAGGGAGTTTTTCTTTGGCAGAGCAGTCTTTTAGCTGTGAAAATGAATTTAAGTATTGGTGCAAAATCTTCAAGACAGAATAATACAGTTTAAGGGGGTAAGGTAAGTCTGTACTTAAGTTGCAGATAATTGGACTGATGGCAGTAGTGTGGGGCTCAGTACAAGCTAATAGATCCTGCCAAGGCAGTACCTTCACTGCAGACATTTCCTGGTCATATACCTGCCCAGGCTTAACTTTCAAAAATCTCTTGTAATGCTTCAGTTGTGCCTATCACACTAAGGATTTGCAGTGACTTTGTGTGTGGTAGTGTCCTTCAGGTTTATCTTCATGCATCCATCATACTTCTTGTGACTAAGAAAATTGCTAACCATTTCTAAAACTTCTGCTACAACAGAAGTTTCTTGTTTTCCCTTGTCCGGAGGACACGTGTCACATCTATACTGAACGAAGATTTGACATTACGGGGTACCGAAGCATCAGTTTGTTGCAGAGTATTTTAAGATAATTGATAGTGGCTAAGAAATCAAATGTTTTCAGTATTTTATTGTGTTTAATGCAATTAAATAATGTACAGAAAAATAGGTATCCTTTGTTTATGGGAGTTTGCTGTGTTAAGAGTAAATTACTTAAGCCACGCAGTTTCTTTTTCCATAGAGATCAATTATAGACAGATGTTTTCTTGTATGTTGCTTTTGCAAATGATATGCTGTTTAATAATAATATTGGTCCCACCATAGCATGATGTAAGGAGTAGAGCAACTTGGGCCTGTCGCTTGACTGGCAAGAGTCAGTTTTGTCTTCCTTCTCCTTATGAAACCTGTCAAACTCTTTGTCTTCCCTAGAAGATACCCATCTTATTCCTGGGAAGAAGGTGAAGTCATTATGTTAGTGAGTTTCTCCATTATGTCCCAGGTCCTGTTCCTTACACATTTTCTTCCTCTTTAAAAGCCTTGTGACTTCTTTATCACACTCCTCTATTATGAATGGGGGAAAAGAAGAATGTGAAAACTCGCTATTTTTTGTCACTTCTCATATCATGGTGGCAGATTACAGACCTGACTAGTTCTCGATTTGGTTCACTGCTTCTCTAACTCTTAGTTCCCCCCAACAACATAAAACCGCTTCATCTATCCCACTTCCAACTATAAACCTCTTTCAGATACTCCTCCAATATTCCTGAACTGCTACCTTACTATAATTATATTATCTCTTATATAGGGTGCTATGGGTCCAAGATGTTCACACAAGGAAATTAAATGTATGGCTAAAATACAGGAGCTGACATTGCTCATTGTGACAGAGTAATATGTTTGTACATAAGGTGGGATATTTTTGGATTGATTTTCAAAAGGACCCTGTACTCTCTACTTAGGAGACCCATGCAATTTACCCATAAACAGACCATTAAGCATCATTAGTGCAAAGAATAAATGTACCGTAGTTTCATATTAATTAAGTGCTCTCTGTAGAGTAAACTTTGAAAGTTAAATGAAAATTTTTAAACCATTTTCTCAGGTTAGCCATTTCTCTTAGGGACAAGGAGAGCTCATTTTTAATATGCATTCCATAACCAAAGCTTGCATTTACCCAAATGACCTACAAGATATATGTGTATTTTAGAGAAATAATCAATAAACTAATAAACTGATTCTTTCACTGAACAGCATCTTCTAGTTTATATATATATATATATATTGTTTTTTGACATTCTTGTTACTTGGGCAAAAATACAACAAAATATATAAAATAAGGAAAATTATGTCTAATAAACCGAATGTATTTATCACAGTGGGCAGATTTAGATGGAAAAGATATAGAGATTTGTACACAGTGCTCATTAATTATTCCTGTCAGAAAAAAAAAAATATTCTGTATCTTTTCCGCTCCAATTTTTGTTATATCCTCCACTGCTTAGAGCACAGCAAAGACGTACTAGATTCTTTTGGGATTTGTTAGTAAAATATATATTCAAGCTGCCACTTGAAATAAGCATGTTGGTGATTCAGCCATTTTTTGGTGCATATTGCTTG
The DNA here is from genome assembly GCA_013399135.1 of Heliornis fulica. Classification (NCBI taxonomy): domain Eukaryota; kingdom Metazoa; phylum Chordata; class Aves; order Gruiformes; family Heliornithidae; genus Heliornis; species Heliornis fulica. The sequence goes on from VXBZ01008630.1 coordinate 7,614, forward strand.
GTAACTATTGTCTAGCTCATATTTACAGTACATGTTTCCTGCACATTTAGGTACACCAGAAAGCCTGGCAGAAAAAGAGCGACAGCTCTCTACTATGATCACCCAGCTGATCAGCTTACGGGAGCAGCTCCTTGCTGCCCATGATGAACAGAAAAAGCTGGCAGCCTCACAAATTGAAAAACAACGGCAGCAAATGGACCTTGCTCGCCAGCAGCAAGAACAGGTGAGGCTCCAAGGAAGAAACCTGTGAAAATGTTTCTTGCAGAATGCTTATTATAATCACTCTTCTGCCTGGTGTTTCCTTTCATCATTTTTTTTAAAGAGCTTAAATATCTTCAGAAATTACTTTTTTTCCTTTCTTTCTCCCAGAAAGAGGAAATATTATAGGACCCTGAGAAAAAAGTGGGTGTGGACATTCAAGAAATTTTATTACCTAGAATGAATGGCATTTGATGAATTTCACAGTTCTAGCTTCTTGCACTGAGATGCAATTTTGGGAGTTACAAATAAGACAGACTATAACCAATATTTAACACTTTTTGACAATAAAATAATTTAACAAATAACCTAAAGCATCCCCAAACCTTCAGATATTTCCTACCAGTGATGTTTTATTTGTTTTTCTATGTTGTTTTTTTTATTTGTTTGATTGTTGTTTTTCTGGGGTTTGGTGGTTTTCTGTGGGTTGGTTTGTTGTTTTTTTAAGATGCAGTTGTCCAAAGAGGTGTCTTTTTCTCATTATATAGAACGGTAGTAACAACAGTGATCCTATACACTAGTCCCGTAGGCATTAGATCAGACAGATCCAAATTAATGTGTGGTTTTTAGGAATCTGACATTATTACTAGAATTATCTTTTCAGTTAAACGTATTTTATAGGATATATACAGAAATATATGCTCTATTGATTTTAATGAGTTGTGACGTCTGGTATTTTATGTGCTTGAGTATTTGCCCACATGTAGGAATATGGACTCATCCCCTAATGGAAAATAACATAAAGGAACACTGTAAAAAATCAGAAGTTAGAATGTCATTTAGCCATCCAGAGATGACACAGTAATTAACTATTGACACTTGTGAATAAGCTAGCACAAATTAATCTTGACACATTTGCAGACGAGTGATATCTTACAGTGAACACTTTGTAATTATATTTCAAAATGAAAATTAAATGACACTTAAAACTAGGTTGTCATGCTCAATGAAGCGAGCATGTAGCTCAACCGATTGGCAAATAAAATTCAGAATTTGAGCCACATGGTGCTTGTGTACCCTACTTCACTGTGTCAAGCCTATACATCAAGAATATGCTATGGTAATTGCATTGCGGGGTATTGGATAAATTTTCTATCACAGTACTGTTCCATCTGAGAGGAACCATTGACATTAGATCCTAGATGGTATATTTCTGTTTTTCATCAGGAAATGCTTATTCAAATGGTACTATATTGTAACTATGGGTACAAAAAGCAGTTGACAAGCAGTTTGAACTCCAGATCAGTGCCTTTGCACGCATAAACAAAGATCTCATCCCTGCCTTGGCTATTGCTTACTCTGTCAATAGCGACCAGGTCAGCAGCAGCTGCAAACAGTTCTGGCCATGGGATATACCATGTATCTGTGAAAAAAAATTAACCAACACTCAGAAAGAATGACCCATGATGCAGCTCCACGTGATGTCTGATTTCAATGTGAAATTACAAATAGTTCCATTTTGAGGCTGAGTATCGTGATGTTTCTATTACCTTCACTGAGAATTTTAGCAGCAGGAACAATCACAGAATCACAAAATGTCAGGAGTTGGAAGGGACCTTGAAAGATCATCTAGTCCAACCTCTCTGTCTGAGCAGGATCACCTAGATTAAATCACACAGGAACGCATCCAGATTGGCCTTGGATCTCTCCAGAGAAGGAGACTCCACAATCTCTCTGGGCAGCCTGGTCCAGTGCTCAGTCACCCTCACTGACAAGAGGTTCTTTCACATATTGGTGCGTAACCTCCTGTGGTCCAGCTTGTGACCATTGCCCCTTGTCCAATCACCTGTCACTTGGCTGCAGTGATCATCACCCACCTTTTTTGTTACATTCACATGGAACTTCTTATGGAAGTTCCATTTGTTACATTCACATGGAACTTCTTATGGAAGTTCCATGTGAATGTAACAAAAGCTTGGACCCATTGCCCCTTGTCCTATCACTGACCAACACTGAGTAGAGCCCGGATCTGTCCTCCTGACACTCACTTACTTATTTATAAACATGAATAAACACCTCTTAGTCTCCTCTTCTCCAAGCTAAGGAGACCCAGTTCCCTCATAAGGAAGGTGTTCCACTCCCTTAATCATCTCAGTGGCCCTGTGCTGGACTCTTTTAAGGGGTTCTATGTCCTTCCTGAACTGAAGGGCCGACAGGGTGTCCACAATGTAGACACAAACCCAGCAGTTTATCTTCAGTGAGAAGCACTTTGCTTCTAAGATGGAATGGCACAATTGTGTACTCATTCACAATAGTAACTCAAATGCTCATGCAGGTTTTAAAATATTCTCTGTAGCTTTTTCAAGCATAGACATTACTGCTGACCACTGACCTGATATCCTAGGAGCTGCCCTAGGTTACCTGGCCACATGCATCTGAGCTACCTTTTTCGCTAGCAGACTAGGGCCTGTTAGTTTAATCTGTTGTTCACCATATTTTTATAGACTTTAATGAGAGATTTATCTGGAATGATTTGAACACCAGATTCATAAAGGGAGTTTGATCCCTGTTACAAACACCAGTGTACTGGGCTATGATAGTTGTTGGATTACTTTTCTGTGTGGCTGTTGGCCTTGATCCAGCCCCAGAATCACATAGGCCTCAATTTGTCTCTGTGAGGCCATATGCAAGACTTAAAATATGTATGGATTTTGTGTCGGTCTCTCACACAAAAGTGAATTTTAACTGTAGCAGTGAAAAAAAAAATGACAAAGCTTTTTCCAATTTACAAAGTGAGAGATTAAGGGAATGACAGACTTGATCTCTGTGTGTGCACAATTACAAGCTGTTAATATGTAACTGCAAATTCCTTATGAGTTAATCTGAACAGTTTGCACTAAAACAATGTGATTGTTTGTTTCCAAACTAACTTTGGTACATTTCTGTAATTTTTTTTTTATCATGAAAACATTTTACTTCTTCTCTCTGTAATAAACAAAGCAAGCTAAGCCTGTTTGGAAGATGTAAGGAGATCAGGAGGGTTTTTGCCAGAACAGAAACAGTAGATTCAAGTGACTAAGCTACCTTTGTCACCAACTTCTTTCTGGTTTATGTGGCTCCTCTGCTCTAGGTAAATATTTATAGGAGAGGAAATTATACTTAAGAAATGAAGGTAGCACAAGTGCTGAGGCCTGGATTTCCAGGAAACACAAATCTTGTCCTTGTTTCAGTCTGCTGCACAGTTATTCTTCTAAAGCAGCAATGCAGTGGTTCCCCCAGCTCCTCGTGGCTTCTCACCTGTAGCAGTCCATGTTACCTATTGCAGGGAGCAGCTGTGCAGTCTGAGGGCCGAATTGTATTTCCCATTGGTTCTTAGATTCTGGTTTTAGATGGTTTGTGGGACTGGGGAAGGGGGGAAGTGTCTGGGGCAGATTCTTTCTCGTTAGTCTGTTAATAGTCCCTGCCCTGAACACTTGCTTCTCTTCATCTGTATTAGAGAAGGGATACAGTGAACCTTTATCCTCCAGATCCCTTACTGAATCTACCAAAGAAGGGTAAGAATATCTACATATTTCCCAGGGTTGTGTTGAGGATGAGTTACCGAGCATGAGCTACCTTTGCAGAGAATGAGATCATACTTCCTTGAGGAGTTCCTAGGAAGACTGAGATTTACAAGAGAAGTAATGTGCTGCTCAATCTGAATGAAGTTACAGAATCTTGCCCCTAGGAGCTTGTGCTGAGTAGCGAAACATCTATAAATACTAGCTAAGGCTCCAGTTCAGCAAAGTAGGAAAATGTGTGTTTAACCTTAAGCACCTGAGTAATCCCATCCCCATTCAGCAAAGCACTTAATTTTAAGCATGTGTTTCATTCCCATTGTAACTAACAGTAATGCATCATAGTCAAAGATCACCACAGGCTTAAATGCTTTGTTGAATAGTGATGAGATTATTCACATGAACGTAGCTAAACCCATGTATCTATGCTTTGCAGAGTCAAGACCTAAGTGCTCAAAATACATATTTCTGATTGGCTAACAAAAATGTTATATGGCATTTAAATTTAAAATGTTTATATCATATATACAGATACCTCTAAAATGTCTTCTATTTAAAAATATGTTTAATAAAAATATAATAAATAATAACCAATAAGATATGTTTCACTCATAGTATTGAAGTTTCAATATTACAGTTTTAATTTAATGAATATTTTATTTCTAATAGATTGCAAGACAACAGCAGCAACTTCTGCAACAGCAGCACAAAATCAATCTACTGCAGCAGCAAATTCAGGTCAGTATGTTTTATTGCTCTCTTCTGATTATACTTAAATTCCGTTTATGGAAAGGGAAGGATCTAAAATAAAGCAACCACATGCTTTGCTAACAATTCAGTAAATGTAGGGTCTTTGTGTCTTAGAAAATTATAGTTAAACATCTCTTTGGTGGAACATGCTTTAATAAGCAGAGTTTTGTTCTGAAAGTTTTAAACTATTTTTTAAATCTTGTAATTTAAATTCTGAAATCTGCAATCGGTTTGAATTCTATTGTTTGAAGTAAAAGTACAGTCTCAGTTATTATTTATAGAATTCCTTATTCTACAAAGGTTATATCAGTTTTATAAGAAGTTCGGAATAATACTTTCAATTTCATTAACTAAAACAAAAAGCTAAAGAATATGATAATAGACATTGAGAAACTACTAAGACCCTAGGACCAGTCTGCTCATGTACAAAGACTCACAAATTTATATGATACACGTACCTTTGGACTAGCTGTACCTTTGTGAATCTGGGAGTGTTCTGGAGGTATTCAATTATCTGTGCTTGTACTCAGAACCTGGTTTAATTTTATGCAAATATATCTGTGTAGAGAATGACATGTAGGTTGAAGTTTGTGTTTGTTGTGGGTTTTTTTTTTATCTTGGTCTGATAGATGATTGTGCTGCCAATCATTTCTTATAAGCTTGGACTATCATTTTTTTTTCTTAATCATCTGATTGCCATTTTAATAGATTCCCAAATGAAAGTTTTTCCTTCCTTCATCCCAAAGGAATACTTTTTCAAATACTGTAGTCCAGTTTCAGTTATACTTTAAGGAGTATAATTAATATACATAAATGTACTGATACCTCAGATGAGAGGCACAATTGAATTTTAAAACACCATTATTGTAATTGTCTGTTGGAAGACCTCATGTTCACATTAGGTGTACATAAATATGGAAGAGAAGTAAGAATAGTGAAAGGAAAAAATACACCATCTTGTCTAATTATTATTTGCAAATCTGTCTTCAGAATACAGAGAGTCGTTAAAAAAAATTAGATCTTTATTTGGCATAAAAGTTGGGACTGAGACATATTTGAGTCTGCTAAGCAAATGTATTTGCATGGGGAATATCAGATATTTTAAGTTGCTTTAAAACGTAGGACACAGAAAGAGGAATCATGACCAGATAACTTTTGATCCTATTTGGAGAAAGTGGATATATTGTCCTGTGAAGTATGCTGTAGTGAAAAGTTTAAAGGCATTTTATGTTTCAGTTCACTCAACTCTTTCCAGTAGTTTTATCCTTCCATTGACTCCAGGGAAATGCGGTCCTAGAATAGGTTGCAGATTCATTTTCTTGTTACTCACAATTTTCTTCTTAGATAGTGCTGAATGCTGCACAAATTTGCTTTCTTATCCCTTCCTAAAGGTATATGTACAGAAATGCTTTAATGATTGTGCTGTTTATATCAGCTAAATTATTTCTTGGTGAGCCTTCCCTATATTTGTTGCAAACTTCTGCCAATATAAGCTATTCTTTTCTATAGTTCCTCAGGAGTTTGGCTTCTTTAGAGTCATGTAAATACAAGGATAAATGATCGGTGTATTTGAGGCTGTGCGGACTGTTTCCTCACCCAGTTTGTTAGCCAGATTGGTAGAGGCATTGCCCAAGGAACATTGTAGGCTCCAGTATGAAGCATTAAGCATGTTGAGCAGATGCCATCTCAAACATACATTGATCTTAGAAGGAGATAACTGAAAAAAATTTGTTATGAGATTGTAAGCTGGTGTGTAGCCTAGGAAACATAGTCCATTTGCTTGTGAGCCAAGTGGTTCTTCGTTATTTGTTTTTCACTTCTTCGTTCTGTGGCAGGTTTGTAGCCAGGAGTTGCTTGGGAGTGGATTTAGTTGCTAAGTTGCTTCTGCAGCGCATAATAGGTTTGTTGCCACTGAATTGATGACGAGTGTTGCAGTTTGTTGAGAACTGTAGCTCCTGAGGGACTATAGGTGGGATGGAGGTAAGTTAGAAGTCAGGTAGGAGATAGTGTTGCACCAGTCCTTTCCCAGCATCTTCCCAGGAAATCTCAGTACTAATGCTAAAGTTGCACTGGACACTCTGAGTGGAATTCATCATGTCAAAATGAGAGAGCTGCAGCATAGACTGTCTCAATTAATTATCCGGACTGGTTTTATACTGGACAGAGAGAAATAGAGTGAGAAGTTTTAGGATGCATTTAATCTTGTCCTAAAGCAGACATTTACAACGTCAGATAAGTTATTCCCTAAAATGGCTGTTTCTCTCCATTAACTATAAAGGATATGGATGCTGATACCTATAGTGTAGAGTTCTGAAGTGAGGCAAATCATGCTTTCTGATGCTTGAGGGGAAAACATGATTTCTCAGTAAATGTTTACATTCTCAGTTTAGATTTTGAGCTTGGTTGAATTTTGAACTGCATCCCCAATAATTTTCTTGATTTTATACAGAAGTTGCATTTTTTTTAAGACACTGTTGAGCAGTTTCCTCTTCAGGAAACAGCGATTGCTTTTATAGAAGAGCGTGGATATACTTTGTATGCATGGAAAAACAATAGTACTCTTCCCTGCCACTCCCCTTTTCAAAAGATTACAAAATATAAGTATCACAGGTGCCAGTTCCATCTGGTCATGGGCCTATTCATGGCACAGCTACTTGAACTAAATACAGTATGTTCTCCAGGATGCAGGAGTGCAGCATTGCTGATGCAAAGTTTTCATCATGAGGCATACACAGTGTACCAATGTCATCTTCTGAGATACAGTGTTAATTCTTAAACAATACATTCTGTGAATAAAGGCATCCAGCTAATTTAACCATTTAAACAATTAGAAGTGACTTTAGATGGGGCTTACGGATTTCTGTCAACCACGTATAAAACTGGAAACACCCATATTAAAGAAAACACATCTTTCCCTGGATACCTACTAGGGTAATTTACTGAGAATTGTCATTATTTGGTATTTGCTGTTTACATGATGCTGTATATTATTTGTCTATTTAATCATTTGAACACCTTATTTGATTCTGTTGGGTTTTGGGGTTTTTCTTGTTTTATTTTGCAACCATTTACTGGAACACCTTACTTCAAAACTTTGCCAACAGCCTATGAGCAAAGAGGACATTAACTAATCTTAGCATATGAAAACAACAAAGGTATTTCAAGAGTAATGAGGTCATTAAATGTTCTGCATAAATGTTTTATAAGTGAAGCTAATGTTACTTTCAGGGAAAGCAGCTTTGTCTGTTGGCTAAAGGGAGTGGGAATCTGGACTTGCTCTCAGTTCTATCTCCAGTTTTCTGAAATCTGGCAAATTATTTCCTGTTCACATAATCAAACATAATATTTTGAGAATCTTAAAATTTCAAATAAATGGAATGCATTTTTCCTTTTCAGCTCAAATGTTCACAGTGCTCATAAACACTCTTCTACAGGGAAGTCTGCAGAGATAGAGGAAATCTAGTATGTCGAATTAAGTTCTTCATTCTGCAAAGCTGTGCAGAGAAATTATTGCTTTTACTTGAATTAAGGTTGAAAATATAATGTTGGGTAAGTAAGGGCTCCAGTTTCCAGGTTGAATCAGATTTTTTAAGAGGTGGGGTTTTAATTTTTTTAATTATTTAAAAGTATTAATTCTTAAAGTAAAATAGACAAAATGAGACTATTTCAAAAGGACATATCTTAGCCTGTGCTCTAAAAGGGAAAACCTCTATGGATCAGGAAAAAGGTGTTTAAAGCAGGAATTTAGTGGTACATCATGAAGGCTGGACTACATTAGAAGAAGGGAAGATTTGCATCTTTAGAACAATTTCAATCTTGAGAATTGCTTCAGGTCCTGAAATCAATGTGAATTCAGTGCCTCTGCCCCCAGCTGAGGAAGTGTTGGGATCCTACTGATGGTTGAAGCATGTTGCTCCAGGATTTCCCAAAGGGAGGTTGGGATTTAAGGGATAGATGTTTGAGGGCTTCCATCTTCAGGTCGGCAGATTTCATTAGGGGGAGTCCTAAATTGTGGATGAAATCTTTAAAAGGGGCTCTCATTACTGAGCTTTTCTGAAAAACTTATGATGGTCATTATGGTGAAAGCTGGTCCAAACTGCTTTTGACCATTTCCCTACACCTCCTTCTTCTGTACTATGCTCAATGCCACTGCAGAGCATTTCCTTTTCTGCTTGAATCAGTATGATTCACATATAAATCTGTCTTCCTGTGCTCTAAGTATTCTATTTTAATTCAGCCACTAGAAATTATTCCTAATAGTATTTTTTTCTCATTTTCAACTGTGCATTCATTCTGTTTTAGTTTAGCATTAATGTTCTTGCATTTTCTGTTTTAGTCAAAGGAGTGGACATGGTTACCATGATAGTAAACAAACAAAAGAACAGTAATGCAACAATTGCAACTATTTAAACTGTCCTTGAATAGGAATCATTTGAATCATACTTAAAACTTAAGAGGCTGAACCAATGAGTCTCTCTTCTTATCCATGATTAACTACTGACAATTCAGGTACCTGGTGAGCTGAATAAGGACTATGTCTTTATGTGAAGTACATGTCTAAAGATCAGAAGTAATTACATTCCACATTAGCCTTCATGGCCTCTCTGACCTGGTTAATTAATTTTTTGCTAGAATAATAATAGTAGAAATAGATTTAAAGATATGCTTCATCATTAATTTGTAACTGACCTCCAATTTTAAGAGCCAAACCTTTCATTTATTGCCTTTTGGAGACAGGTTAAAGCTCCTTGCAATGAGCTTGCTGAAAATGCACAAGCTGGAATCTAGTTATTGTCAGCTCAGTTACACTCTCTCAGATTGTCTCTCCTTGTAAACTGTATTTAGCATTGACAAGCAAAAAGCATTTGTGATGCTACTGTTCCAGCACTGGGGAATATTCTCCCCACCTTTTTTTTTTTTTTTTTTTTGGCCTTTGGTTATTGATCATGAAACTGATCCCTTTCCAGCAAGCTCTGAGCAGGACCAAATAAAGCCATTGAAAGCAATTTGATACTTCTACTGGCAGGGTAGGCAGATCAGATACTCCCTTGAAAGGGAGCGAGAGTTATAAACAAAGCTTAGAAGTCTAGGAATAGCCCCCAGCTTCAGTAAACCCTTAAAATATTTTGTAATTGTATCTTCAATCATGAATTAGCCAGGAAAAACAGACTTTTTTGCCTTTATATTTCACTGCTGTATGCTGTTTTTAATTGCCCACAGGCACACTGTTGTGATCTTCTTTCGAAGTTGAAAACCAGGATAAAAATGCAAATCTAATTATTTCTTTTATCTAATCTAATTAACTTTTACAAGTAATGATAGATGCACTGTAGCCTGCATCAAACATTTAAATAATGATATTTCTGGACTAAAGAATAGGTAAAACTACTGTAATTTATAAGCAGTCAAGATTATGGCAGTAGAAAATGTAAATTATTGTAGTGGCTTAATAAACTATAGCTGCGTCTTATTAATTTACAGTAGAAAGGATACGTTTCCCTTAAATTCAAGGTTGCTTATGAATTGGTTCCCAGATGTCATTGGTAACTTTTTAAATTTAAACAGCTTAGTGCTAATAAATAAATAAATGAATAAATCTATGTCCAGCTCCCTTCTGCAATGCAGTCGTGTGCACACGGAAGACAGAAATGCTGTTATGTGCCTGTAACTTGTAGCTGGCTGGTAACTCACTGATTCACATTCATGGGGCTCTGCTGTAGGTGTGGCATCACAGTTTGTGTCCGGCTCATAACTTGCTTAGTGAAAATGGAAACTGATCCAGTGGGGGAAAACCCAATATGCCAAACATCCAAGTCAAATGTTTTGTTCTTTATTTATTATTACACAGTGGCTTATTAATGAGTTCTACAGTGCCTATTTGATAGTTACCCAAGAAAAAGGTCTATTGCAGGACAGCTTTTTCCAACAAAAGCCACCTTCGTGGTTGGCTGGTTTGGAATTTTCTCTGTCAGCTGTGTGGGAAGAGAAGTGGTGTGGGATTCCCACCTTCTCCAAGCAGCCCATGCTTTGATAAATGTTCCGGCAATGCTTCCTATCTTTTATTCAGCCTCTGCCATACTAAAAATGCTTTGGTGTGACAGCATGGTGATGGCCTAAGTAAAAAGGTTTTAACCTCTTTAACTTCTCCTAAGCTTCTGGTCTTGCACCTTGGCACCCCGTTTTGCAAGGATCCCCTGTGACTCTCAGCCCCTGGAAACAGGATTTATCCTGGCAAAGGAAAAAGTAGTTCTGGAATTGACTCAACACAATCCTGAAAACTGTATGCAGTCTTGAAGTGGGGGAGTGTGTTTTTAATAATGTTTACTGTGACCTCTAAGAGTTAAATTAGCTTTCTTGCAGTTTTCTAATTCAGCATATTTTTTTTTCTTTTAAATAGCTTTATTTCGCCTACCCAAGTCTAAACAAATTGTATTTAATGCAAAAATTAAGCCTTGTGTATCTCTTTCATATGACTTCTCTAATTATAGAGCAGTAAATGGTAGAATAGCATATGTTAGCAACATGAGCAGCAGTCTATGAAATGAGCTACAAGTTAATAAAATGATCTTGTGGTGGTGTTGGCCAAATGTTAGCACACATGTTTCGGAAAGTGATATTTCAACAGACTTGAAGAATAGGACTTTGGCACACGGGTGCTGAACATGATCTGATGTGTGGAAATTAGTTAAACCAGAGTAAATGTCATTGTTTCTCAGTCTCATGTCAGTGCAGAAAATGATAGTAGCTGCCCTCCCACTTTCCCTCTCCCACGTCTGTTTTAAAATTGGAAATGAAGGCACAGGCATCCACACTCCCCAGTTCAAGTGCTGCTGCTTCGTTCACTTTGGGCGTGCTGTGTTGCAGTCTCGCCAGTGGCTTAAACGGTTGTTCTAAGCCTGGCTCTGTCAAAGCCAGGGGCTAAAATGTCATTGAATCTATTGAGCCCAAACAGCCTTTGCTTACAGAAGGGTCTCAGATTTGAGCTCTGTTAATTCAGGGGCAGATTATAACCAGCTCCTGAATAACAGCAGAGGATCAAGGAAATATATGCTACCTACCTGTACAGCTGCCCAGGGGTCACTTTCAGCTGGTGGTCTACCCGTTCTAACCAAGTGTGGAGCAACATGCTGTGATACCCACAAAGAGTTTGATAAGGATTATGCTATTCTGAACACCTCTGGTGCCATTCCTCTGGTAGTGCCGTTCTGCATAATATAATATTTGCAATATTGCAATATTTCAAATAATGCAATAGTAATACAGTATTTACTCCAGCACAGACAACTGGTTTCCTTCTTATATGTCATGTGCACAAACTGAAATGGATAACTGAGAGCAGAAGCTGAGCCAACTGGCAGCCGACCAGCAGGGCTGATCCTGTGAAGTCTTATTTGCTTGAGTAATACTTGCATAGCCTGTGTTTGATGACTTGTATATCTAAGTGTTACTCACATAAGTAGGCTTTGTGGAATTGAGCACCTCATATGAGGAAGGACTTTAGAATATTAGTACTATGGCTGGAATATCAAAGCTACAATGGGGTGGGGGTTTTGGGTGTTGTAATTTGTTTTATTAGACAAATATTGTTGGAAAAAAACAAGCAGCCTTTTGGACACACCAGTTCTTTATCAGGTTGTACGTCAGCGTTACATTGAAACATATCCCAGGGTTGACAGAAACCACATAAGATATTGGCCTTTCATTTCTACTTAGTTACTTTTTCAGTGATGATATTTGAGATTGACAACCATGTGAAGGCCAAGAGGGAAAACAATCAGGATTCACATTATTTATTTATTTATTTATTTAAGTAAATGAACCCACACTGTTTGGCATACTCATCAGGAGATAGTGAATAAAGAAAATAGTTAATAAATATTTGTATTGAAATAGCTTGCTTTATGGAGATATTCAGATATCCAGGCAAGACTGGAATGTGATGATATCAGAGGTCAAAATTTCTGTCTGCAGAAGCAGGTATTTGGAGGAAAATTAAATAAGTACAGCCCCACATAAAAGGCCAAAAGCATTTAGCAAATAAATTGTAAAGTACTTTTAAAAATCTCATAGTAAAATCTTAAATTTACCAGATGGACTAAATCCTGACCTAAAGAATTAAAATGTGTTTTAGTTGTAATTGTGGGAAAGCTCCAGAATACAAGTGTATTACTGAATCAATTTGAGCATAAAACTTATTTTAAATATACTTAATATCATGACAGCAAGGAGGAAGTGCTTTGCCCTCTGAATGCATTCAGGAATTACAAATTCATTTAAAGAAAGTAGTAGTACGTGCAAACCGGTAAATGAGTAAACCAGATGCTGTTTAACATTTGGTATACATTTGATGGTATATATGTAAAAGTAAAGTGAAAGAATATTTCTAGTATTCACTCTCTTATGCAACCAGTTAATCCAGACACACAAAAATGTCAAAGCATATCTCTCAAGGAAAGGTGAATGGCCTTGTCTGGAATTCACCTATCTAATTTGAAAGTTGTTGTTGAAGCTAGGAAAACCCAGCTTATGATTGCTGTTTATATCCTAATTTCCTTTGTCTGTTACATTAGAACCCCCTTCTCCCAAATAATGAGATAATGCAGTGGCTTGTGTTGTATGCAGGACTTCTGCATGTTTGAAAGAACTAGGCTTCTATATAAATCTTGTATATATCATCTTCAGCAAGTTGGGCATTTGCACAGCTTGGGTAAATTATGTCTATATTGAGAATCTAAGAAGTTACACAGTATGCATTCCATACTTGAGGGATGGGAAATAAAAATTGATATACTGTGCAGCACTTGATATAACACAGTGAAATATCTTTTAAATTCCAGAGGGATGCACTGACATCACCACACTTAATTCACGTGCAGTAACTCCCACAGAATGTTATTAATTTTAAATTGAAGTTTGTAATCATTCAATAAAAAGAAAATAAATGATGTAAACAGTATACAGTGGTGCATTATGAAATGCTGAATTCCTCTTATTCACCCACCCAAAATGACAGTATGTTAAGAAAACATTAAAGTTGTAACACCAAATAGTAAAAGCAAAGAAATTCACAGTTGATGGTGAAGTGTGAAATCCATTTTGAGACACATCAACACCCCACAGTATGGAAGGGCCCTTCTGAGTTAGAGAACTTTATTTTAAAGTAATGTATTAGTCATTTTTATTCCATAAATGAGAGATTAACCAGTTGGAGGAACATATAGTTAGGTTGAAATCTAGATCAGGTAGATAAATGAGACTTATGGGCACTTGCTACAGCTAACAAAATTAAGTTGATAGTGCAATGTATACCTAATAGCTTAAGCAGAGAGTGAGATTCCTCATTTGACAAAGCAATTTATATAATATAAATGTAAAAACAAACTTTTCTCAGAGGAGGAGGTATGGCACTTGTTTTTTTTCTCTGACAACGAGTGATTTGTATGAAGAACTCTGCTATCACATTCCTAGCTTTGCCTTTTCCATCTCATTGAATTTTACTGGTGATATATTTTCAGGATACTCATCTCCTCTGTAACTGAATATCTGAGTGTCCCATAAGCTGAAGGGTATTATCCTCACAACACTCTTTTGAGGCAAAATAAAAAGCATATAGATATTTGGGGGCATCTAATTTTAGCTTTCTAATTTGGGTGACTCAATTAGGACTTTTGGCTCCATATATAAAGCAGTCCAGGTGCTCTGAATTACCTTCTGTTGATTAGACAACGAGGTTCCTAATTTCAGCACCTAAGTTAAATTTCATAAGCAACTTGATCCAGTTCTTACATGAAATCTAAGGTTTCAGAATTCATTCAGTGGTTCTTTAACATCTCGATCATCTTTTCTATCATGACTTTTGTCAACTTATCATTTGCCTTAGTCTAATTTGATGGTGCTTTTGCACAGAGTGAATCCAGTTTAGCCAGACAGAGTAAGGTTTATTCATTCCTCTCACTTGCTCTCCTGCCTCAATGAAACTAATTTCAACTGGCGCGAGTGTCCCACATGGTCCAGTTTCTGACCATGTATAGACATCGTCATACAGAACAAAGCAAGTAGGGAGACTAATCTCACTGAAGAAGCCTGTAGTTTCCAAAATCCTTACATTTTCCTTCCAGGAATGAAGCAACTTCCATGACTGTGAAACACTCTTTGAATTGTGGCTTATTGTGGAGAGAAAATTTTTATTTTTATTCTAAGAATTCCTAGATTACTTGGCAGTCCCTCACACATTTTGTAAGGCTTTCAAAGCACTTTCTTGAAACAGACATTAAATAATGTTTTTTTTATTTAAACAAAATGTCTGCTTCTAAACAGGGATCTTGCATGCCACATTCTAGGCCAGAATATATTTTTACAACCAAGTTAGAAACCTCTGAAAAAGGGGGCTTATAATGGAAAGGTTGACACAACATTAATTTTAGTGTTGTAAACGCAATGGTATAATTTTGGAAAAAAAGCCTTTATAGCTCTGCTAAGATATTAATTGCAGGAAATTACAGCATATCCTATTAAAGTATTATGTCAGTGGCATACATAGCATATAACACCTTTGCATATTCTCCCTTGTTTTCATGGGAATGTTTTACATTTTGATCTGTAAGGAGTAGGTGGATAAAGTGGCTCAGAGTTTCTGATCATTTTTGCTCAAGGGGAAAATAAAACAGCCTAGGGAATGCTTGCTTGTGGCCTACTCTAGAAACAGACTTTTTTGTTGACCAGGTAACTCTAATACAGGTAGGAGAAGTGAACCAAATTCAGCTGAAATGAGAGGTTTCCCTTTTCTGATGACTTTTGGACCAGGGATTTGAACTTGGACCCAATACTCATTAGGATACAACTCATACAAATTGGGTTTAGTCAGACTCTTTCCAGAATGATATGTACTTTTATGGCAAACTTATTTTTACTGATAAGGTCTTCCTTTTCATTTACTTATAGAAATATCCCTGTCTGTTATGACTGCATGGCAGGCCCTGTCCCTTTACATTTCTGTTCAGTTAATTACTCAGAAATGCATTTTATGCATACTTGGTGGAGGAGAACCTGTAGATCCCTATTAAGTTGAAAAATGTAGATATGTGCATTGCATTGTGCATGTGTTTTTTATTCCTAAGAAATAGGTTATTTATTGCATTTCTGCTCCTTTCAGTATTCTGGGGCCATGGTATAACAGTTGGACATAATAGTTTAATGTTTTCTTTGCAGGAATTTGTTCTTTAAGGTAATTATGTGTTAAAATCTTAGTTTTAATATGCACTGAATTGTAGCCTTTGAGTATAGTCTCAGGTTGAATGTTTTTTAACTGTGGTTGTTATTTTTAACTAGGATGAGCTACTATTACAATAGCTTCTTCTGACTGTCAGATCTTTCAGGACAAGTGACCCCGTCTTTGTGACTGTAAAGCACCTCGTATTGAGGTCATGATCCTGTCAGGTGCTTTTCAGTCCTATATTGGCACAAATTTACAGTGAGAAATATCAATAATAACAATATGAAGGGTTTGGGGCTTTTTTTTTTTTTTTTCCTAGTATATAAATGGGACTTGGAGTCCTGATAACTTATCTCCTTTTTCCTCTGATGACAATGGAGTATGCACAACTGCATAAACGAGACAAGATTGTTGTATGTAGATGCTTTTAAGAAGATGGGTGAAAAGGCCTTCTCAAAGATTCCAGTGATATGCAAGTTCATTGGACCATTGTTGTTTCCCATGAATTGCAATGCTTTAGCATGTAACCATTGACTATATCTGGTTTTACTTATCAAATCCAGAACTGCTTTTTCTCTGCCTGCTGAGCAGGAAAAACTTCATGCAGTTTCTTTTTACTCGGGGCTCCCAGTATCATCAGGATTAAAGCTGTCAGAACAGTCAGCCTTCTCTATTTTGTGGTTTTAAATACAAAGGGTAATATTGTTGCTTGAGAAGTGGCATGCTTTCAATGTGTTAGCTAAAAATTGCCAAGTGGACAAAACAAAAAAGAACTCTGTTAATAGCAGGCATTGAAATATTGCTTTCACCATTTCGGGGAAAGAAGATACAGCTCTGCACTTTAATTTGTTTTTATTCTACACCACTAACTTGTCTTCATTGGCTTAATCCTGCACTCAAGTATAAGGAAAAACTCATGCTCAACTTAGTTGAAGTTTTGCTTCATTGAACGCAGTGCAGGGTGCCATTTCCTCAGCTGGTGTTGTTCATTTTCTCTCCACTTATGTCAGTCTGATACTAGAAGTACAGAATTAGGCCCTCTTTTTAAAAACAAAAAGAGCTCACGTGGAAATGACAGCGTTTCATTTCGCTTCTATTATTCACTGTAAAATATTCACTGTAAAATATGCTCTGTGTGTGCATTTATACTTTGGGATAATTGTGCACATCCACCCTAGAGTGACTGGAGGTAGCTGCTATATTGTATATGAATATTTTAGTCTTGATTGTGGTTACTTCAGTTATCACATTGTGCAATTAATTATTTTTTATCATCAGGGTTCTTTTTCTTTTATCCAGATATGTCTGTGTGGTAAAGCTTTGTAAAGCACAAAACTAAAATAATTTCCACATTATGTTACTTTTCTGTTTGGTTTGTTTTAACTGAGAAAAGACTACACATCTGCCATTTTATTTACCCCGCTGTTTTACTATCAGTTGCAATATGCATATATTTCAGATGTAACTTTAGGAAGAACAAAATTTCCTAGTAATTTATATGAAAGAAACAGATGATTATTGACCATTAAAGAGTAATAAAACATTTACTCTGTGAAATAGATGTAGCATCAAATGTCTTTATTTCTGACAGTAAATGCCGCAGGTTTGCTATGCAGAAATTAATGTTGAAATATAAAGTTAAAAACCTGGCTACACTCAAGCAAACATAGGTCACCCCTTAATAAATGAATGAAGTTGGAAGCAAAAGAAAAAAATACTTTGAAGAAAGTCCCAGGCTCATGTGTATATTAACCAGAGCAGATGAAATGATTTATTGGGTTTTATACACAATCTGTAAAGGGTAAGCATTGCTAACAGAATGAGTGGCAGCCTCAGGGAGCTGAGTAGCCCCCAGGGACCAGCCTTTGTTCCTCCGGACTTGACAGGCATGTGTCCCTGCTAAATGAGGGCTTAATTTCTCTCATATGTGCACAATTTCCAAGCGCAACAAAGGCAGCCAGGACTGGAGCCATTTAAAAGAGCCAGCTCAGGAGGAAGCATTCTTGGAGAAAGGGGATGCTAAGGGGCTAATTACTCACCAGAGTTCAGCAACTGATTTTTTTTTTTTTTTTACTAAGTGAGGTTTATTAATACCAAGCAGCCACTTTAATTTTACATAAACATAAAGTTACAAATGTGTAATTTCTTTTTGTGAAATAGCCATTTTAAAGGTCCTTCTGACCAAAGCTGGAATAAGAAGTCTGTTCATCTTATTTTGAGCCTGCAGTGAAAGTTATCATCTCTTAAGCTCGTGGAAAGACTTTCTTTCCCAAAAGGTGCACAGAAATTTCTTCTCCGATGTCTTCCTCTTCTTTCTTAGTCTTTCCTTGTCTCAAATAGTAGTAGGCATCTGCCTCAGTGCTTACTGCATTCATGTAAATATGACAATAAAAATTGTCCAGATAAATGGTTGACCGTATGTAAAGCATATTATTATTTACTTAATTACATATCTAGCGTGGCATGCTTTTTATAAGCTTCTCATTGCATATATAAATATGTGTTTAGGCCCAGCAGATCTTTATGGTTCCTTTCAAACAGACTATTGATGCTGCTTTTCCCAGTCTGATGTGGGGCTTGGGTCACTCCTGTGTTACTGGCAGTTGTCATTGTCTGTGAAGAACAGGTCAATCATTTAACAGAACGATGTAATTTTTTTTTTTTCCTTAAACTGTGGAAAGCACAGTTGTTTTCTTTGGACAGTGTTGCCAAACTGTTGTTACCTTGAGAGAAAGATGAACCACTCCAGTGCAACTGGTTTGAAAGTGTGGTCACCGTTAGTAAACCACTTTGTCAAAAAATACTATGTGGTTTCAGGCTTATTTCCTATTCTGAAACAAACAGGAAACTTTCTTGTGAAACAGGCAGCACATATGATTCTCTTCGATCAGAACATACTGATCCTCTGGAAATCAGACCCAAACACATGGTAAAAATGTCTTCTCCCATTGCTCTGTGTGGTCATGGGCTGAATGGGCTTCAACAGGGCATAGGAGAAGCCTTTCGGACACATGGCAAAAAGCTCATAGCCTGTGTTCAGGACATGATGATTGTGCCCCTGTAGAAACTTAGACAACGTTAGTAACTATAGAGTGACCTCAGTAGAAGCAGCTTGTTTTTTGGATTGAGATGAACATTTGAACATGAAAGGGATAAAATTTTAAATAATTGAAACTGAAGCAACTAATGGAGTGTTGCTTCCAACATTATACAGAAAGTTTGTACAAGTAGTGTTAGACATTACCCCTTTGGATAGGTCCTATGAAATCTTTTTGAGATTACTCAAAAATAATTACACTGTCTAATCTTAGAGATGTAAATATGGGGTTTTTAAATTGGATTCTTCATAGATGTCTTGTGGTGGGATTTGGTTGGGTTTTTAACAGTGTTGTAATGTTGGTAGTGTTGATCAACAGTGTTATTCAGGCAATTTCAAATCGACCAACTAAATTTATTCATCATACATGTAGCATTGGAAGCAAGGCTTAATCTTTCCAAGTTTAGGGTAGTAAACTAGGGAATGCTTTGTCTTTGAGTGGTTTCTTTGCTGTGTAATTTTTGCATGATAACCTTATTTTACAGGATTGCTGTAATGGAATGTAAGATTTGGTTTATTTATTCTTCCCATTAAGGCTTTGCTTTTTCTTGTTAGAGGTGGCAATTTTAATATTTGGAAGGGCTGCACAGCTTCCTTAGAATTTCTTAAGAGGGTTTGTTGTTTTTGTTGGTTTGTTTTTTTAAAAAAAATCATTAAGTAAACAATGTAGGTTTCTTTTCACTAAATAAGGGAACTGAATGGCTAGAAGTCACAAACCCGACATGGGTCCTACTTACTTCTGTGCAAATCAGGAGTAACTCCACAGAATAGAATTAGTACATCTGCCTTCCTCTTTGTAATAGATTTATGCTCTTCAAGGCTTAGAGTCACCCATTCATTTCCTTTCTCCCTAGAGATGACAAAGTATATAAGACTTGATGAACTGCAGCTTCCAGGAACATTTAGATGTTCATGCTGCAAAGGCGTATACTGCAGATCAAAATCTAGCTTGGATTAAAATTCTGCTTTGGATGAATTTAAGGAGCTACATATATGCAGTGGCATTTGGTACTGTTGCAAGGCTCAGGGAAAATGGTTTAACCTGGATTCCACGCAAAATCTGACTAAGCCTTTCTCTAAAGATTTGTTTCCATCCTCTGGAGGAGGAGGCGTCCTTACCAAGAGACTTTCTTTCCATCTGATTAAGAGAAAGAACCTCCTAATCAGAAAGGAAGGTCCCACACAGATTATCTTCTTGTCGTACTATGACAGGATCCAGGTTTCATTGACGCTTTTGTGAAGAGCTGTGGCAAGTCTTAAAGCCTTGGCTCCGCAGTACTTAACTTAGGGTTTTTTTTAACAATAGAAAAAAGATGAACTTATGCTCATTGTTTCTAGCTAAGAATGAAGTTTTATTCCTTTGCTGCATTGTTGTCTAGTTACCAAAATGAAATGTTAATCATGTCAAAGTAGCACATCAGTCTACCGAAGAAAGAAGGAATAATCGCTTCTCTCTCACAGTCTTGCTACCTGAATCCTTTGAGTCAGTGTTACAATTCTCCACACTTTTTAGATACTTTTTTTTTATATTTACAAACAGTTGCTTTTATCTTGGGAGAGGTTTATCTTTATTTTGCAGTTTACTTCCATAAAATGGTAGTAATGAATGCAAATTTCACTGCCTGTTCTCCATGTTCATCGTAGCATTAAGTTTTAAAGAAAATAAACCAACCAAACCAACCTCCCCAAAACACCTAACTCCCCAATCAAAATATCTTTTTACCCTGCTTTCCTAAGGAAAGTACTCTTATGTAAACTGTGCTACCAGTCTGTCTATTGGAGTTCTACCTGAAAAGTTTTGGGACTTATTATGGAAACAGTTAACCATATTAGAGATATGGGAAGAAGACTAGAAGGTATTGCATTCATTTTAGTCTCATGAACGTTAGTGGCCCTGTTTAAGCCTTTTAGGTTGCCCTTGAAGTAAAGGCTTCAGTTTAAGCTGTCCCTATATTAGAACTTGAGGAATATACTTGGGAAAGAGATGTTAAAATGCCTAACTCCAGGAAAAGTTTTGATCTGAATTTACAATTTAGAAGACAGTAGAGCAAAAGCAAAACTTTTGAGTTTGCACCTCATGCAAAATGATGGGGAAAAAAGCATTCATAAATTACATTGCTTATCAAACTGCTTGTTCTGGTTATGCACACTCTTCCCATGGAAACAGAGCCTTGGGTACTGACCAAAATACTGTCGTCTTTCTTTCTTGCAGAGGGTCTGCACATGTCAGGGAAAACAGAATGGAAGAGATTTCACTTCTGATGATATCTTTCATCTTACTCTACATGTTTTCTGCAAAATCACCAGTTAGAATTTTGTCTGAAGTTTAGTGATTTATGCAGAATATGCTGCACGATTTGAAAGGAGATCTTAATGGGAGATTTTGCTCTATAGATACAGCCAATCTTTCACCTGCTTTAGTTCTCAGGTTCCTCCCTTTGTTATGTTTACACCGTTGAGGCTTAGTTAAAAAATTTTCCATTTCACCCACAAGAAGTTTCATGAAACTAATATTTTCTAAACCTCTGGAGACAATACTATGAATTTATTGACAATATCCTAGTCTAAATTAAATTTATGGAACCCACTAAAACAATTAAGGCTTAGATGTATGGAGACTTAAAATTATATTTTTGAAAATAAGTTTCACTTCATTTATTCCTTTTGCTCTGTGCTCTAATAGCAAGTGTTGTAACCAACCTACCAGCAGCAGAAGTGCTTTTATTTCATTAGGGTATCACTAATTTAAGAGCCTTTGATAGAGATCTCTAGCCTCCACATTCAATCCATAAATTTAAAATTATTTTTCAATAATTCACAGCTAGAAACAATTAACCTTAAAATATACAGAGCTGGTTTTGTGTGTCTTAGGAAGAAGTTATAACCTGGATCTGGACAAAGTTTGGTACTTTGTCAAGTACTGGTCCATAGTTCTCTCCTGACATATTTTTTTTTTTTGTATGCTCATTGATAAGTTTATGATCAATCCTGTTTCTAATGTACAACCACATCCCACATCAGTCCTCATAATGACTAACCTGCATTCAATGATCTTGATGGTAGACAAGCTGGACAAACTTCCTAGCTAGAAGTCTTAGAGGAGAAAAGTGTTATGTAACTGAGAAATGACGGGGGGCTCTAGCTCTTTCATTCTTTGTGATGCTCAAAAAGTCATAACATCATGAAAGGATCTTAGAACTACTTTGTAGTCCTCAGAGGAAGCCACTAATCTGCAGTTTCTTTTGGGCCAGTAGTTCTAGACACATTTCTGCTGGCTGAGCATCATGCTTCCCAGTCCAGTCTCAGGATTTGTATTCCATCTGTGTGCCTAAACTGAGTGCTGGTGGTGATGTTATCCCTCTGAGACAAAAGTGTCAGTGTGTACCGTGGACCCCGTCCTCTTCAGCTCCATGGGCTTCTCTTGAAGGAAAATGTAGATATAAGAGTGAAGCAGAGCTCAGTCTCCTTCTACTACCAGATCTACACTAGCTGTATGAGTTCTCAATCCAGGACTGCGTATGTAATGTGAGAGCATAGGCTAAGTCTTAGAGAGGCACAGCAGGATGTTTTAAGCCTCATATCTAAATAAGGCCTGACGTAAAATTACATGTTACCATTTTACCCAGCACTCACTCGTTAATCATGTTTTACATTTTCTGTGGTTCTTGGACTGGTGAATCACAGATCACAGCTATCTTTCAGTACTACAGGAAGCCCTACACTTCCTGAAATCTCCACTTCTCTCAGCAGAAGGTGAAGAGATCAGCAGCTATATGAATTGCATTCAGTTTCAGTTTAGTAAATTAAGTTTACAGAAAAAGGGGCACCAGAGCTGGCAAGAGAGCAAGCATGGGAGTGAGTGCCTGGGAGAAGAGGAAGGACTGGAGGCAGGAATGCCTTTCCCTTTGAAGAGTGAGGTGTGGCATTGTGCAATCTGTGCTATGAAGTGGAGTTTAAGATTGTTAAGAACCTTAATTTTTTTTTTCCTTGTGAAATTTGTTGTAAATGTTGTCTGTGGCTTTATAGCAAGTACTATGAGGAGGCCTTTTAGTACATAGCAACAACAGCAAAAAAGCTTCACTTTCTATAGATGTCAGTTTTGCATATTGAGGAGCACATCAGATTTGTATAGTTAGCCTGATTGCCTCTGAAACTGAGCTTTATGCAACTGTTTTGTGTGTAAAGGTTCATATATTACTAACTTCCCAACCTGTTGGTTGATTGAATTTGCCAGACAGAAGTTTCAAAGAAAACTAAGTTCCTGCGATCTTCGTGAAAGCAGACAGCTGGACTGAGGTGAAGGATTTTTTTCCACAGTCCTTCAGACAGGTTGGGCTTCTTACCTCTAGCTTTACATAAAAAGTTGCTGCGTGACACTTTGTTGAAGGAGAGAATCCAAACTGGGTAGAGTCCTTATATATAACCCAACCACAGGCAAAGCTTCAGTTGGACCTTTTACCTCAGAAGGCAGTGAAGTCAACCTACTGGAAATCACAAATCCTGGCTGTGTTAGCTCTTGAACTTGTGAAACTTCTTGTGTCAGAAACAAACAGGGAGTAAAGTGGAGATATTCACTGTCATTGGTTTATCTATGAACTGTGACCTGATAACTCCACAAGAAATCTGCCTATTTGGAATAAATTTTTCTGTGAAAAGCAACTCTGGACTGGAAGAAAAGGGCAATTTCTTTCAAATTATGATATCCAAGAGCTTCCTGCAGTGAAAGAAAAGTCATGAACTGAAAATGTCTGATCTCTTGGTTTCCATTCAGTACTTCAAAGAGGGATTATTGGTGTTTTAGAGAAGTATTTAAAATGCATACATGAATGCACAGGGGTATTAGTGAAAATGTGGAGTAGCAGTAGAAATAGTTGTAAGACCCTTGAGTTTGGGATAGCTTGTTTAAGTGAAAAATCACAAGTGGATTATACACACATCATACCATCAAAGATACTGAATTTGTTTTGGCAAAAAAACCCATGCAGAAATATTAAGTAGAGTGGTCAGAAAACCTGGAAAAATTAAGGAAGCTCAGAATAATAAAAAAAACCCAGTGTTTATATAGGTCATCCCTTTATGCTAACAGAAATTTTTACTGGGGAGTTGTTCTTGTCTCATATGGTTGCAAGAATGGGAGTGTCTTCTAACTAAATATAAACTAATAGGAGGTGGATTTTAGGTAAATTTTAGGTGTGAGAAATATGCATGATAAATAGGTACAGTGCAAAGATGGAAAATAGATTTATACGCATGGCAAATCTCAGTCTACACATGATGCCTCTTTAAATCCCCCTTCCTCTATTAGGTCATCTGCCCCCTTTCCTTTGTTTTCTTCTTTTCACTCCTCTCATTTCTCACTGTTGAGAAATACCACTTCTGCACATGCAGTAACATCAGGTTAATATTCATAGCCATAGTCATAGAAAACCGGTTATTTCACAGTTGTTTAATTCATTCATTGTTTAAAAGCACTTGGAAAATCAGTGTAATCAGTGTTGTAAGTATTATATTGAAGAAACTGAAATCTCTGTTCAATGGAAGTGTTCTGAAAAGATATGTTTTTAATGTTCTTTCATTTTAAAATAGTTTATTACATATTACATCATTTGTTTCTTGA
Source organism: Heliornis fulica (assembly GCA_013399135.1). Lineage (NCBI taxonomy): Eukaryota > Metazoa > Chordata > Aves > Gruiformes > Heliornithidae > Heliornis > Heliornis fulica. The sequence goes on from VXBZ01008630.1 coordinate 32,045, forward strand.
ATTCTGGCTGTTTAGTTCTACCAAATGCCCTGGGTATTTTGGGCAGTATAACTACATATCTAGTCACTTTCTTATTGCTTTCATATGTATATGCTGCATAAACTCTGTCCAGCTGTACTACAACATACTATGCTTTTATCAGGTGTAACTGGTGACAATATAAGCCATGAGAAAGAGATTCATATCGTATTGTTTCTTCTGTCACTGGAAAAACAAAATTAAAAATGCAGTTTAAAAGAGTGTATAGTTCTGGTGTTACTGGTGGATACCAGTGAAAATGGTAGACAACAAAAAGAAAAAAAATTGAGATATTTGTTCAATATACTTAAAAATCTGAAGCAATTGGTTTGGAAATATGGGAGATAGAGTCCACTTCATGTCTAAAATTAGCAATTGAATTCCTTTTAAAACACCTAGTCCTTCTGTTTAAAGACTTAGAAAAAGCCATATGGGCTCTCCTGGATTTAATTTTCCCCTTGAAATATCAGCTATTGACCACAATTAATTACAAGGCACTGATAGAGCTGAAGCGAGAGTTTTAGGCTATTGGAATGGTCAATCCCCTTCGGTGTGTTAGTTTTGTCATGGTATGAATGACCTTAGATGCTTCAGTCACGATTGCTTGAGAAGCAAGGGATGTCCTCCTCCCTAAACAATCAGAAAATCTTGCTAAATAAGCCTTAAAAGAAGGATTATGTAAAGTAAGTTTTATTTATCCTGTTTTACAGTCAAGAAACTCAGACACTTAAGTGACTTGATCAGAGTCTCACAGGAAGCCTTGGTGGAACTGGGAATTGAACACAGATAACCTGAGTCTGAGTGCTTGGCTCAGAAGACCACTTTAAAATATTTTAGAATGGGCTTTATTCATCTATTCAGTAGGGTCTGAATGGTGCGAAGATATGGGCTGAGGACCATATTAGATACATAATATATCTTCAGTGTACTTTAATGGTATTTTATTGGAGAGCATAAACTCATCGGTTGCTGTTTCGGGCATAGGTTAATATCACTTACAGAGTGTCTCAGGACACTGAGCATACATTGGAAAACACTAAAGAAAGGGAGTTTTTAGATTGCTAATGATTTCCTTTTAAGGAACATGTGACTAAGGGCTGAGAGAATTTGCTGCTGAAACTGCTTACTACAAACCTTTGAAAATTCCCTGTCTAGTTATTCACATAGGAAATATCTGGTTGCAGGCATACTTGGCTGTGCAGGCTTCCATGAGTACCCCGTATTTATAAAGCCTGTTCTTCCGGGCCTTTAAATGGGAGCAGTTGACAGAAAGAGACTAATTTTTGTGAATTCTTTTTAAGCATATAGCAAACTTGCCTCTTGACTTTGGATTTGATGCTTCATTGTGATTCATGCAAATTACAAAAGCCATGCACTACAGAGACAAATAAACACAGAGATTAAATATCACCAGTTCGTTTAAGTTTTAGTATCGCTGGTTCACTAGCAATAGTGTTTTTACTGTGTACCAGCCTCAAAATTTTCCAGCTCTTAGGCTGTCAGTTTGGTATCCTTCATGAAAAACTGTACTCACTTATGGCTGTATTCTGAGGCTTTTGGAAAGTGGCCTGGAAAAATTGTTTGTATGCCTGTTTGCACTAGCAAAATCCCAACTTGTGACCGTTAGTGAGTTTATCAATGCCTTAAGTTCTTTTCTTTATTTTCTGTAGTACTTGAGAAATTTGTCACTACTACTCTTTCAACTGGCAACACTAACGTGATACTGGAAATCTTTTAATTTCACCCTTAGCAAAATTTACATGCTTTATACATAGCAAGAATGTACCTAAATGTCCACAAACTGATTTTTTTTTTGTGCAGCTGGCATGTTTCTGACTTTGGAACAGCTAGCTGTTGCTTCACTTTGAGTAATTCAACACAAAAATAAAGAAGTGGTTGTATGATTCCTTGTGAAATGAAATCACCCAGTTTCCTAGAGCTCTGCTTTTTAACTATCTTTCATTTTGCTCATGGAATAGTTGAAAATAAATGTCATGTAAGATAACCATTGCGTATATTTCAGAAATACGTATGTTCAACTTGCCATGGAAATCTAGTGCAATTATTGCTTTCTAAATATTATTAAAATATCTTAACATCCTAACTGACATATTTTAAGGTTCTGATACTTCTTAGACTAGCCTGGTTTTGCTCCACTTTTAGGGTAAAGTTTATGGCAAGAGCAATTTATTCCAATCATTTCTTTTCAGGTGAAGTTGAAATCATTTAGGCATCTAATCCCAAAATGCGCCTGCAAGCGAGGAACCAAATTATTTAGGTTAAAAATGGCACCTCCATTTTATTGCACCTAAAGCATGTGGATCTCAAAAGTTTGTTCATTTTTAACTAATCATTATAAAATACTGGGTTTATTAAATTTGGTCAAAAAAAGATAATAAATACACACAAATGCAAAGATATTTAGAATTGAAAATGCAGATTCTGAGGAAGCAAAGATATCAAGATATTCTGTCCTTTTCTGTTCTTCTTCACCAATTCTGAATTTAACAACAGTTTGGAAATTCACACATACAGCTAGTTGTGTTCATATATGTAGGCAACCAGAGCTCACATTTAGCGAAAATCCTATGCAAAAAATTGCCAATATAAATCACAAAATTTACATAAATAGTTCTTTTTTCTTGCCACATTTTCTCTGCCTGTCTTCATGGAGAATATTAGATAACTTCAGAAATTGTTGTGCTAGCTATAAAGTACAAGGAATATTATATTGGTATTGAGCATTTCAGCTTAATTGTTATCTGTATAGCTCAGAGCAAGAGAACCATGAGCATCTAGTATAAATGAAGAGGGGGGGAAAATTTCATGAAAAAAGTATAGCACCAGAAAACTGACAGAAACATGAGCAGCTAATTGCTGTAGGCTCCGTACATGTTGGAATGACCTAAGGGGATATCAACAAATCACTTTCTACTGGGGTATAGTAACAGCAAAAACTAGGGGAAAAATTCTTTTAAGGTATTGGCATTAACATGTTAGTAAGCAATCTTTTTCCCATTTTAATGATTATTAACATGTATGCCTGTATTTAACATCTGCAAACCCTCCCTTTCCACTTTTCTCCCCAAAAAGCAACTGGTGGTGTGGTAACTGGATTTTATGTGTCTATCTCAGATTCCCTTATGGACTTGAGATCCTCCCTGCCCATACCCCACGCCCCCCCCCCCCCCGCACA